>MSJE01000322.1:0-366949 GCA_001931935.1 Aspergillus aff. floccosus IMV 01167
AGATCACCAAGGAACTTCCCTGGAAATCTGAGAAATAGGAGAAAGAAGAGTGAGAGTTGAAAAGCTTGATTATTGAACTAGGAAGCTTCAGGACTCTGAACAACTCTGGTCAACTCTAGAGGACAAATCGGCCATATTTATGCTTGCAGTTTCATGGCCTAGAGTCTTCTAGAATCTGATAATTAATAATCAGAATAAGGGATGAAACAAAGGGTAGAAAAGAACAGAATCAATAGAATCAATAGAATCAATAGAATGCGGGGTAGAAAATCATAGAATGCGGGGAAGTGAAACAGTCGAAATCAAAAGAATCAATCTGATAGTTGCCTAGGCAATAATAATTGCCTGATATAGATGCCTGAATCTGCTGACCTAATGGTTGCCTAAGGCAAACATCCCTACTGTCTGACAGAAATAAATAACTTATTACTAAAAAGCTTAATTTACTAAGAAAGTTTTTATAAAAATTTAATATTATTTATTATATATTATATAACTAAATATTATAAATTATTATATTATATATATATAAATTATAATATAACCTATAGTATTAACTATAGATTAATAACCTAATTTATTTTACTAACAGTTAAAGATAGTTAGATTAAATTTTATACTTTAACCTAACTATACCGCGATGGTTAGGTTAGAAAGAAAATTTTAACCTAACCGAGCGGTTATAGTTAGGTTACAGTTAAGGTACAGCGGTTAGGTTATGCAACTCTAGTAGCTACTGCCTCCTAGGAAAGCCTTTCTTAGAAATCTCTATAATTAATATTAAAAAACTTATTAAAATCGCGTTGACCTAAAAATAAAAATTACTTATTTATATAAAGAATCTATAGAAACTTTTAAACTTAAAAAAACTAAAAATATAGAGTAGTATAAAAAAATAACTAACTTATTACTAAAAAGCTTAATTTACTAAGAAAGTTTTTATAAAAATTTAATATTATTTATTATATATCATATAACTAAATGTTATAAATTACTATATTATATATATATATATTATAATATAATCTACAGTATTAACTTATAGATTAATAATTTAATTTATCTTACTAATAGTTAAAGACAGTTAGATTAGATTTTATATTTTAACCTAACCATACTATAATAGTTAGGTTAGAAAGAAAATTTTAATCTAACCAAACAGTTATGGTTAGGTTACAGTTAATATACAGTGGTTAGGTTATGCATGTCTATTTGAATATCTGCTTTATTTTAATAGTTATATTTATTACATAGAGCTAGCTAGGGTAATAATATTAGTCAAAATTTATAATTTATAATATCAGAATTTACTATTATAAAATAATATTATAATTATAGTAGTTAATATATTTTGGCCTTTACAATAAATAGAATTATTCTGATTTATTTTCATTACTATTAAATAAATACATAAATTTGCTAGTCTGATAGCTATATTTAAGATTTTAATTTTAATTTTATTATTATTATACCATTATTATATAGTCTACTAAAATTAGTAATTTTATTAAAAAGGTAGAAGCAAGCTTTCTACTAAAATAAATAAATTATAATTTTTAAGCTATGTACGGTACCTATTAACTATATATTTAAATTATTAATTATTATCTTATGTGTTAGTACTAGTCTTATTAAATAGAAAGCTTATTTTAGACAAAACTAAAAAATTAAAATATACTATACGATATAAATTAAATACTAAGATTGAATTTAAAAAATAATATGATATATATAAGTAGGAGTATTACATATTTTTGAACTTTTTAAGAAATTCTATTAGTATCTATATAGAATATATTCTATTTTGAAAATAAATAAATAAATATTAGTTATATAGCTTACTAAAACTTTTAATAAGTTTAAATTCTATTAGTCTAAATACTATAAAATTTATTATATACAAATTTTTTTAATATGTAATTACTAAGTATTATAAGATAAAGTATAAATTTAATAAATCTAGTATAATTTATTCTATCACAAACATAATTTTATAAATTAATCGTCTCCAGTAAGCAGACCCACACCGACTTCGCGGTGTTGGTCTGCCACACCTCAACGATAATTCCCACCTTAACAATAAATTTGAAGCTATTCAACCTATTATACAACAACACCCTGCGAATTAAAGAAAAAAAGAGGCCTATTATTATCTTTATCTTCCTGCCTATCGTCCGGTTTAATCAGGATTTCTTTATCTGCCTGCGTTGGCGAGATATCGCGTTTTTTTCCCACGCGCGCTTTACCTAACTAAGAATCTTCTATCTTTCTTTTTTAATACAATCCTAAATTCGTTATTTAGTATTATTAATAGTTAAGTTCCCCGGAATAAGAGATATTTCTACGCGATTTCCTAGTAGATTAAGACTTCCGATCTTTGAGGCGATTGTTTAAATTAGATCGAAGATAAGCGACTTCTTTAAAGGCTTTCTACGACTTTTTAAATACCTAATTAACACGCTGTATAAAACTCCTATTAAGCTTAGGACTATAATCAATATAATCTTAAGCTTTGCCTATACTTCGACGTAATTCTTGTATGGTAGATAGAGGCGAAGAACTAGGTATCGGCAGCGGTATTATATATATCTCGAGTTTTAGAGTAGGATCTTTATCTTAAGAAAAGGCCCTATTACCTTATTAAAATTAAATAGATGGAGACCTTGCTTTCTCTAGATATTTCGTATAGTGCGCTGCTTGAAAGTCTCTATATAAATCGCCTTGATTTCTTGCAGAAAAGCTTCTTTATCTTCTATCTTGTTATCTGTCTAAGTAAGCTTATTGTTTTGCTTCCGATAGTGGTGTTTGTATACCTGAAAAGGTTAACTATTAAGTAGTTGAATGAGATATATTGTATAAGATAGAAAACAGTAAGAAATAATGTGATTTAGATTACAAAACTGCAGGAATTCGTACATTAAATAAGATCTATAGCTATCGAAAAGTAGGAGGCGTGGCTTATTTTTATAAGAAGACGAGGTATAGTATAAAGATCAAAATATTAAATCTAGTTAAAAGTAATTAAATTAGTGGTATAGTCTTTAGGAAAAAGCGCTATATAATATTCGCCTAGAATATTGCCTTTATACTATCTTTTTAGATGCACTAAGTCTTTAAAGATAAAGAGCGGAGATAAAGTAAAGCTATTAGTAGAGACATATTTTATAGCTAAAATAGTCTCTCATATTTTGCTAGTAGGATTGTCCTTTCTAGCCTAATAAGGCCTAGTCGTGACGACTTTTTAGGCCTTGCCTTGTCCGATTTAAAAGTTAGTTTCGTCGAAATTATAGATATTTCAAGGCGGAATTTTGCTGATATAGCCTTCCAAAACATCGTACTAGTGCTAAATGTTATGGGACGAACAGAGATGGATCTTCCTATCTAAGCGTGCCGTATGAACAAGAAGGAATAGCTAAGAAACAGAAGGTCGGGCAGCGGTCTGGTGTCAACAAATAGGGCGAGAAGGCGGTATGCGGCGGCAGAAGCGAGGTCCTACCGAGCTCCAGCTACTGGTTCGTACAAGGCCTATAGAACCCATAACACAGGAAATCCAAAAAATCATAAAACTATAATTTAAAACAATATAAGCAACTATTTAAAGTTACAGTATATATAAAAATAATATTAAGAATTTTCATACGACTGGCTATATAATAGAACTCTACTCTAAAAATGATTACTATAGTTGAGCGCAGCGAGCAACCGTACAGAATTATATAAAATAATCGCGAATAGGTTACAGTCATCAAGGCAATTAGATTAAAAGGTGTATATCTAACGCTAACTATAATATTAGAATAAGCTTTTAGCAAGCTGCTTAATTTTAAACATTTAAGCTTCTTTGCAATTAGTATATTGCTACTAGTTAAAATAGCTGTATAACTAACAAAATAAATCTTCTTTAGCTAAAAGATATCCTTAAGTGTTATGGGACGAACAGAGATGGATATTCCTATCTAAGCGTGCAGTATAAACAAGAAGGAATAGCTAAGGAACAGGAAGTCGAGTAGCGGTCAGATGTCAACAAATAGAGGGGTAAGGCGGTGCGTGGTGGCAGACTGTCTGTGGTCTGCAGAGCTAGGGGTTCCTAAGGAAACCTTCCTCGGGGCCTCTATCTGCGAGGTCCTGCCGAGCTCCAGTCTATGGTTCGTACAAGGCCTGTGGCCCTGTAGGAACTATAGGGCCTGTAGAACCCATAACATTAAGTCGCTTTTTAAATGTTATACGGCTAGTGAAAGCCGCTTGCTTATTCTTCATAGCTATAGTAGTTATTTAACTGCTAAATTCGATGATTTCTATGGGTATAATATGATAATCTGTCTTTACATACCTGTTTATATTTTATAACTTTTTAACTGGCTAATATATATATATTAGCCTATTTGAAAGGGCGTATAGGAAGGTACTTAAATATTATATAAAAATGAGTAATAATTATATTAATAAAAATATTTTTTATTACTATACTCGAATATATATACTAAAATATCTATTTAAAAAAAGGTATAGTACACCTGAAAAATAGAATTTAAACTATTTAATTTAGAGTTCGAAATTGGCATACTAAATAAGTATTTTTATATATATCTGTCAGACAGTAGGGATGTTTGCCTTAGGCAACCATTAGGTCAGCAGATTCAGGCATCTATATCAGGCAATTATTATTGCCTAGGCAACTATCAGATTGATTCTTTTGATTTCGACTGTTTCACTTCCCCGCATTCTATGATTTTCTACCCCGCATTCTATTGATTCTATTGATTCTATTGATTCTGTTCTTTTCTACCCTTTGTTTCATCCCTTATTCTGATTATTAATTATCAGATTCTAGAAGACTCTAGGCCATGAAACTGCAAGCATAAATATGGCCGATTTGTCCTCTAGAGTTGACCAGAGTTGTTCAGAGTCCTGAAGCTTCCTAGTTCAATAATCAAGCTTTTCAACTCTCACTCTTCTTTCTCCTATTTCTCAGATTTCCAGGGAAGTTCCTTGGTGATCTGAGATCCTAATCAGGTTAGACTAGATAGGGCTTCCCTCCAATAGGAACTCTCCACAGTTCCACAATATCTAATTAGTTAATTCTAATAGTGTTTGTTAATGGTTTAAAAGATTTAAAAAGTTGTGTCTGTAGCAGAGAATCCGCGGTTCGGTGGTTGATTGCGGTACTATCACTAATTTATGTAATAATGCAAAAACAGAAGCCTCTCCAGATGCCTTGGCACTTTAGGGTAGTATACAGTCGTGGTATTTCCATTCTACCTTGGTCTAGAGTCGAGTTGCCACTGGCGTGAAAAGAAATAGGTACAAATAGGGGGTTTGGACTCACTCCCGCCCCCTGGACCAGAGCTCGCTACCTCTTGCCTATTCTCCGGCCATGGAAACCATTCAGCGATTCCATCAGTTTATAGACCTTCCTGCTGAGATACCACTTATCGTATGGCGTCACTGCTTACCATTCTGTGTCTGCGAGGTTGATACCCCGGCTCCACGCAAGAGGCCCATTCCATGTACATACCGGTGGTCACAAACAAGAAACGTTCTTACGCCCGTGATAGCGCACGTGTGCCGGGAATTTCGCTCAGTTGCGCTGGCGTTTCGATGTGAAGAGGAATGCATATATTCACTCTGTCACTGGTCACTGGTTTAGTCCTCGCTTGAGCATTGCATTCATGCATTAGAAACCCGTCGATACCATGATATTGGACTGGACACTCGACATGATCCCAAGTCTTGAGTAGTATGCTGATCGTTGTTGCGCGGTCGGTATCGATGCATCTTTTATGTATAAGTTTTATATCGATGACGGTCATGCAGACTGGATTAACCTACTTCTTGATACTATCGCCAAGCGGAACTACCTCGTCTTGTGTGGAAACGGTAGTTATCCACGCGAGCTTCAAAGATGCTGCTGATTCGGGACTCTTTGGTCTATGGGTCGACGCCCCGGTGCAGTTAATTGACGCAACCAACATTGAAAAGATTGCCCAGTTTCACGACTTGTGGGCGACCAATTTTCATCATTATGTGACTCCTGATAGCTTTTTTAGAGTCCAGGAATGCTTCTAAACCTGGCTAGCGCGGTGGCATGAGGAGCTCCTGGCTCTATGGGTATTTAATGAGTGGTATAAAGCGGAAGAATGGCTAGCGTGAGGTTGTTGCGGCCGAAGAAATTTGGCTGGGCCCTCGATATGATGAGTTTGGTGATCAGCGTGACATGTTACTACCTGGGTTTTTGTGTTCAGATGATGAACCGAAAGCGTCGGACTACGACCTTTTCTCCAAATTTCGATCGTTCCTTCATGCAACAGGCGTTGGCCGTGATGCCGCGATTCCAACCCCGAATATTGTTTCGACAATGCCCCTTGGACTGTCATCTACAGTAAAGAAAATCATATTGGGGACTTTACCTTATCTAAAAGAGGACTGTTCAGTAATCTGAAGGGATGTGCAATGGATCCTAATTCTACACTGTAGACGGTGAAGCAAACCATCATCACAGTAGGGCCGAGAATCCTCCAAGTGATATCTATACCCTATAAGTAACGCTATTCTGCGAAGAATACCAATAACATATATGAATCTGACGAGGCTATAAATATGAACTTTTTGCAGAAACTCGACCTCAAAAGTCGCCGACATTTTGCCAGTCATTCTCGGAAATCTCTCGATATGCCCGACGCTTATGTCTCATCCTTAGGTGCTTGTCCCACCAAATACCGTTCAGCACATCAAGCATCCGTTGAGTGCCGGTGATAGCATCACGATGCCTTTCTCCAACCTTGATCTGGATATACTTCTCCTCAAACCCGCTCTATATGGATTATGGGGATAACCGAACACGTCTCCTGTACGATGCGATCGACTCGAGCCCGATGTGCAATTTCAGCCTTTCATTTGATATCTTGGAGTCCCTTCGACCTGCTGCCGCGCAATATCCATACAATTGCAGTGCTCTTTATGCAGTCGACATCCTCTGGACCATGCTTGACAAGGCGTACGCCAAGTATACCGATATCAACAACGGTTACAGCAATAAAATTCGATGCATACGTGCGGTACGTCAAAGAGGTGATCCCCTCCGCAATTGACAAGTTCATGCTCTAAACGCTGGTTGCAATGGCTTACAGCGTAAGTGACAAGACCAGGCTTTGCTTCTCTAATCCCATTTACTACAACGAATATTAGATTTTGACTGTGGGTATGTGAAGGACCCGGCGGTGCACAAAATCCAGCAGCCTTATGTGAAAATTACTTGGGATGAGTTGCACTTGTGGTCGTACCATATGATCCTCACATTCAGATACGCCGAGGGGTTTAACAAATCCGTCCTTGATAGATCCTAGCTGGACCAGTCTTGATGGCGAGTGGTACGACTTCCAGGGGTTTGTGACTGGCTCACGCCCGACGACCCACGGCCGAAGCAGAAAGCATTACAGTATATTTAGCCCAAGGACTTGGTAACTACCGGGCTAAACAATTTCATGGCTATTCGGACCGAGAGGGCTGCTACTTGGCAGATATGGTGGTTTGCAGGTACTGTCCATTCCAGTCTTCATGCTCGAACAGGCAGTCGACCCCATGGCCCAGGTTAAGGATGCCGGTGAACAACAGGAGTAAATTGAGGAGCAGCGGAAACGTGATCTCATTCGCTCCATTATATGTGGTATACTCTTCGTCTTTTCGTTCGTGGGAGAAGCTGGGGCTAACTACGCTAGCACGCGTGGCTGCAATTGCTGGGAGACAGCCAAAGCAGCCTTCTCTATCTACACGATTGTTGAAGATCCTGATTCCGCTTTATTGTCTTTTATGGGAAGCTAGTGGGGGCTGGCGTCGCTACAGCTGCTTTTCGAGAAGTAGCCTCTTCCATCAAGATGGCAAAGGTGAGGAAGTCGATGACGGCTGGGGAGACTGCCCAATTTGGGGATATCTTCAGAAAGAACGATGATCTGCTCCAGTCGATCATCACTAAGCACAGAATATGAAAGCTGGTCCTTGCATTGATGTGGTTCTATTCTTTGTCACTGGTTGTACAGACATTAATTATCCGCACTCTTCCCTCTACCTGCTCACCTCATTCTCTATACAGCTTACAGCAATAGTTATAAGTATGTAAATACTCAGTACTCTGCTCAAATTTTCTTAGAATCCTATTCTATAGCTATATCTTTGGATCTGTAAACATTCAAATATTCCTCAAAGATATTGCGATAGCTTGCTTGGGGAAACTGTCCTATATCAGAGCGTTAACAGCAACAGCCAACAGCAAGACTATACAACAGCTTGGCTCGCTGGTAGTTTGTCAGTGAATCTTATCGACAGCGAAGCTGCATTCAGAAACATTGCACCTTAGCAACAGCCCTTAGCGAAGCAATGTTAGAAAGTTACACTGCTGCACTCAGTTTACCAATACCGCGCCCGACAGTTATGGCCACTAACATCTAGTTAAATGAATTCACCATTTATAATTTCCAACTTCCAGCTCATCAGTGTCCCCTTTCTTGCGCCTCTTCTCCCCTCACAGCATACTGCAGGGCTGTGGTCGAAGGAACCTCACCTCGCGTGGCACATCTAAACTCGAGAGAAAAAATATAGGTACGCGAATTTTTTCATCTCCTGGATATCATCAACCTTCACAACTTTCTCATCATTGAACATCACCCATGACAAGCCCTCCTGTCCAGGGATCGCTTTCCGCACAAACGCAACATAGTGACTGTGTCGTGTTAGCCGAGGTCAAGCACCAGGCCACTGAATTTACTTACCCAGCATGTACTGAAGAGCCCTTGTGGCATACGATCGACCGAAGCTGGTACCTAGCCGGCCTCGTGTCAAAGCCTTCTGCTTTAGGACCATCTGCAGAGTCAACGGCTGATTGTTGAATGTCCGCAGTCTCCGTTATTTCGGGATGACTGAAGACCCAGTCGATAGCCCGGTTGACATCCCCATCTGTAGCGGCCAAGGCCATTTGCGCACGGGTCACATCAATTCCCATTTCTCCTAACATTGCAACCTTGGCAGGGTCTTGCTCTACCTTGAGCCCAGCCTTCTGCTTTGGCTGTATCGGCTCATCGATGTCTGCATCGTCCATGTGAGCGAAGAGCCAGTTCATTGCCCCTTCGGCATCGTTGTTTCCTGTCATGAATAGCGCTTTCTCGGCGCGTACCGCGGGGAAACCCATACTTAGAAGCTGGTCCATGGAGGCTTGATGAGGAACAAAAGCGCTTTGTGACTCATCATTTTCAGTTTCTGGAAGGAGTTCTTCACCCTCCTGCAGGCCAGAAGAAAGGTAGGGCGTGAAATCCAGTGGTTCATCGCTCACTTCCACAGGAATATCGAGTTTTGTAGGAACCCAATTGATCAACTCGAAGCGCCGGGCGTTGATGACCAATTCCTGGGGCAACGTTTTGAACAAAGACCTTTTGGAGAAACCGTCTTTGCTGCCACATGCAGGACAACTGAGCTCAACTATCTCCTCAGCGGTAGATGCGCTCATGCAATCATAAAGCGTGACCGGGCGGAACTGAACCGGTGCATTTGGATCGTCGCCAGCTGGTAAGCGATGAGCGGGGACTGGAATCGAGACATTGTCTTGTTTATCCTCTTTATAGCGAACCTTCTTGCAGTGAAGACACTGAAGACGCTGCTCCATAATGAAATTGAAGCTGTCGACGGGGTTGGCTAAGACTTCAGGATGTTTCGACCGGTTGATCAGCTTGAATACGTGCGTTAGGAATTCGAATGCATCCTGTTGTCGCATAGTCGAAAACTCTTCGTGGCCACGACCGACGAGGTGTTTGAACATTGACGGCGCGATTCCTTTTTGATGCGGCGGCTCTGGAGAATGGGTCGACGAAGCGATATCCGAGTCAGTCCGAGAGTAACGGCCAGAAAGGAGACCATCGGCAAGTTTTTGCATCTGCGTTTCGAAGTCCTCCGCTGGAATTTGAGAGTAGGGAGGCTCTTCACCAATATGATAGTATCTCCGCTGAAACTCCGGGAGGTCAAAAATGCACTGCACAACGCTCGAGAGATAGCAACTATTTCCCAAGTTCGTCAACCCCGTAAAGCCTGGACCAAAGATGGGTATAAGCTCATAGCCATCCTCTGTCTTCATGGAGAAGTCCCATTTCAGATTTTGCTCCACTTGCATCTCCATCAGACTCTTCTCTGTTTTCTCTCGCCCAGCTATATTAATACCCCAATGGGCAAGATGAGCAGCGAGTTCAGGGTCAACCCTTTCCTCATTGCACTTGTAACAGTAGACATCCGCAGTGCCATCTGCAGTTATCGAGCCTAGCTTAACTGCAACACCATGAGAGGACATGTCTGAATGCGCGAGGGCGTGGGAGTTTCCGCCCATGCCGCCGAACTGACTACGTCCGCAGCCGAGATTGCCGCACTCTAAACATAGCCAAAGGTTCTCCTTGAGATCGCACATAGAACATTGGCTTAAATCTTTGTCTTTGTTGTTAGAAATGTGATTCACGGCTATCTGCGGAAAGCGGAGTGATTTACCTTTCGATTCGGCCTGCTTGTGTTCATCTTGTTCCAGACATAGGGTATGTTCACAAGGAACAAATTCTTGTTCCCACGCCTTTACCTCTTCTCGTTTCGAGTATGTCATTGCTTTCATAACCCCTTCGACAACGGAACTAAGGTTTCCAATGGATGCATCGACATTGTCGTCCGCGCAAGCATAGCAAGTGACGCGCGTGGCTGTATCGTAGATGTCGTCCTCTGTTTCTGCAGCAATCGCGAGCTTGGAGATCTTCTGTGGGGGCTCATCGCGCTATCATAGCCTTGATTAGCACAGGTTATCTAAGACACTGATCAGGTCGCCTGCAGACAAGCTCACCTGAAGTTTCTTCCGGGATCGTTTGATGTTGAGCACAAGAGGGTGACCAAAGCGTTTGAAATGGAGGGACGCATGGTTTCTGTCTCCAGTGCATCCACCATTGAAGCACGTGAGGCACACATTCAAACCAGCTTGATCGTCCTGCCTATCATTAGCTCTCGGGACTGCGGGTTGGGTGAAACAGGGACACGTACGATGGAGTCGAAGCATTGCGTGCAGTCCTCTCGATACACCGCTTGAGAGTGTGACGGAGGCCGTAGATCTGTTCCAGGATGCTTGTTAACAGAAGAGGATGCAGAGGGGTATATAATGATTTCAGTCAAGAGCTAACCTTGAGAGGCGGCATGGATACAGGAAGCCATGTTGGTGGTATGAAGGTGTAATGAACAGTCGAAAGTGCTGTTAAACCCTTGCAGGATGGTTGTGATAGAGCTCTTTCAAAGTGTACACTGCGGAGCTACTCTCCTAGGGTGAGTTTGTGGAACTGAGGAGGCGCCGCAAGGCATCATGGTGAAGTATCACTCGGAGGAGTGGGGCTCAAGCTTGCCGGAAGCAAATGTGGTGGGGTAGTAAGCTTCACTGCCTCAGGCAGAAGGACGGTGGATCCGCAGCCACTTAACGCGCCCTCGTCGCGTAAATAACCTAACCTCGCGTTCATCCATCACCCATGATTGTCTGCTTTTCTTCCCATTCCCACGTCCACCGTCTCAACGCCCGATTTGCGCTTCCTAACTCCTGAAGATTAATTTCTCCCCCGGAAAATCCAAGTTTCAAGGTTGATAGCGATTTTGCACAGTCCTGAGTTAGTTGTTTAACCGACTTGCACGCGTTCAGACGGTTACGAGCCACCCACGATGGCATCAGACGCAGCTTCCCATATCACTGTTGGTGCCCTCAGGTAATCATGCTCACCCAACCTTCTTTCCGTGCTTACTATTGACAACATTTTGTAGCGCTATCTTCGATGAGACAAAGCCGCAAGTCCGCGAACCCATCGTTCAGTGTGTCCAGATCAAACCGTTGCCACCTCAACAGAACAACCAAGAGCGATACAGAGCTGTCTTCAGCGATATCTCCAACTATGTCCAGACTATGCTCGCCACACGTAAGCCGCTCACAATTGTTTTATTATTCGACCTAACGTTCCATAGAAGCCAACCCCTTTGTCACTAGCGGATTGCTTCGCAGGGGTTGTTTTGTTAAGCTCAAGTCATTCCAAGCCAATTCCGTGAAAGGAAAGAAGTATGTCATTTGAAAACAGATCTTTTTATACGATGATTAACGCAAGGGTAGGATTCTCATCATTCTAGACCTTGAGGTGCTGCAAGAGCTCGGTGAAGCCGAGAAAATCGGCGAGCCTAAGCCTCTTGAGAGCAAGGCTGAAGACGAGGAGAAATCTCAGTCCACCACAATTTCTAGTAATGGATTCTACGGGTCCAAGATGCAGGGGGCGCAAGCCCAAACGACCAACAGGGGTCCAGCTCGGCTCCCCGTTGCCCCCGGGCACGCTACGATGTACCCAATTGAAGCTATCTCACCATACTGCCACAAATGGACCATCAAGGCGCGCTGCACGAGCAAGACAAACATCAAGACCTGGCAGAACACGAAATCTACAGGCAAGTTATTTAGCGTTAATCTGTTAGATGACAGTGGCGAAATCCGAGCAACCGGCTTCAATGAGCAGTGCGATGCGCTGTACGATCTGTTCCAAGAAGGAGGCGTCTATTATATTTCGACCCCTTGCCGTGTCCAAATTGCCAAAAAACAGTTCACAAATCTGAATAATGATTACGAGCTCACTTTTGAACGAGACACCGTTGTTGAAAAGGTAAGTGGGAGTTAAGTAAGACTATGTTCTCTTCATTGACCGAAATTCGTCTAGGCCGAAGATCAGAGCGATGTCCCTCAGGTCCGTTTCAACTTTACAACGATAGGTGATCTTCAGTCTGTGGAGAAAGACACCACCATCGACGTTATTGGCGTCCTAAAGGAAGCGGGTGAATGTGCCCAAATCGTGTCTAAGACCACAAGCAAGCCTTATAACAAGCGTGAGCTTACATTGGTGGACAATACTGGCTTTTCTGTTCGCTTAACGATCTGGGGCGCAACAGCTATGGACTTCAATGTCTCCCCAGAAGCTGTTGTAGCTTTCAAAGGAGTTAAAGTCTCTGATTTTGGAGGCAGAAGTCTGAGTTTGCTAAGCTCGGGTTCCATGACAGTTGATCCGGACATTGAAGAGGCTCACCGACTTAAGGGCTGGTATGATGCGCAAGGCCGGGACGAAAACTTCACTTCCCATGCTTCCCTGTCGAGTGCAACTACGTCTACAATGAAAGCAGACAGCTTCAAGACCATTGGCCAGGTCAAGGAAGAGCAGCTGGGCATGTCTGAAGATGCTGCCTACTTCTCTCTGAAAGCCACTGTCATCTACATCAAGCAGGAAAATGTGTATTATCCGGCCTGCCTATCGGAAGGCTGCAACAAAAAGGTGACAGAGCTCGACCCTGGACAATGGCACTGTGAACGCTGTGAAAAAACCTATCCTCATCCGGAGTATCGCTATATCATGCTCATCAACGTCAGCGATCATACCGGCCAGCTTTGGCTTAGCTGCTTTGACGAAGTGGGCAGACTGATGATGGGCACTTCCGCTAATGAACTGTCTGAATTGCGCGAGAGCGATGAAAAGGCAGCGGGTGAGATCTTTCAGAATGCCAATTGCCGCACCTGGAACTTCAGGTGTCGTGCGAAAACTGACCACTTTGATGGACAACAACGGTGAGTTCTGCTCTCCATGGGAGATGCCAGGGGCTGTGCTAACATGGATGATCATAGGATCCGTTACCAAGTGTCATCGGCGAAACCGGTGAATTATTCTGAAGAGGCATCACGGCTTGCGGATATGATCAATTCGTATAATCCTTTCTAGGAGATGGACGCCTCGGCTGCCAAGATGAGGCCCGGCTAAAAATTTGCAGCAAAGTTCTGGCGGCCACCCGAATCATATGCTCTAATGAAAAATCGAAACTGGTGTGGCTAGTGATGGGCTCCCTCCCGTACATTGCGATTTCTGCATCATCAATCCAGCACGACTGTGAAGAGTTGCGATGTAATACTATTTGTGACAATAGTTCATATGTTCTGCAGGAAGTGTTATGGTGTCTTTGCCTGTCTTTATGTGTTTAATCTATGTGGATGGTGTTAGATGAATCGATGATTCTGTTCCTGATGAAAGCAATGCAGGCTGCTACTATTTATTGAACTTAGGTCTTGGTCCTATCAAGTACCTAGGCACAGAGTACAGAAAGTTAGGACTAACCCGCGGGCGGTGTGGTCAGCGGAGTTCGCCTCCCTGGCAGAACGTAAAAATTTGTCGGGCAAAAAAAAGAAAAAAGACAAAAAAGGTACCTCCATTTTTGAGTCCGCATCTTTCAATCAATTCACTCAAACAACAAAATGACAAAACGCGACTACCAAAATGATACGACTGCTGAGAGCAGGCCGACAAAAAAGCCCAGAGGAGAGAAGAAAGTGAAAGAGACGAAAGATAAAAAAGACAAAAAAGCCAAGTCCTACGTTCAGAACCCTTCGCTCGACACCATTCCTCAGGCCGAGATCGACGAATTCCTTGCGAGTAATTCCATCAAGATCACGGATACATTGCCCGATGCCACTCCTCTTCGTCCGATTATCTCCTTCTCTCATCTCCCGGAATGCAACAGCAAAATATACGAGCAGTTGAACTCATTCAAATCGCCAACGTCTATTCAATCGGCGACATGGCCTCTGTTGTTTGGTGGCCGTGATGTTATTGGAATTGCCGAGACTGGCAGTGGAAAGACCCTTGCGTTCGGTTTGCCATGCCTCAAGAAGATCGAGGATTCGAAGAAAAAGAAATCGAAGCCTTATCAGCCAATGGCGGTGATCATCTCCCCAACTAGGGAGCTTGCGATGCAGATTCATGACCAGCTCCAGAAATTCGCTGGGCCCGTGGGTGCCAAAGTCGCATGTATATTTGGAGGAGTGAGAAAGGATGACCAACGCGAAGTCCTGAAAACGGCAAATATCGTGGTTGCAACCCCTGGTCGGTTGAAAGACCTTCAAAACGACGGCTCGGTCGATCTGGGAAAGGTCCGGTACCTTGTTCTCGACGAAGCCGATCGCATGCTGGACAAGGGATTCGAGCAAGATATCAAGGACATCATCCAGCCTATGCCTGTGTCGAAGCGCCAGACTGTCATGTTCACAGCAACCTGGCCTCCGGTGGTCAGAGAACTTGCGTCTACATTCATGTCCTCGCCCGTGACAGTGACTATCGGAGGGGACCCGTCTGCGGACCCGCGGGCAAACACCAGAATCAAGCAAGTCGTTGAAGTCGTCAAGCCTCATGAGAAAGAGGGTAGACTTGTGCAGCTGCTGAAGACGCACCAACGTGGTGCCGAGAAGGTTCTCGCTTTTTGCCTGTACAAGAAGGAAGCGACGCGCATCGAACGATTCCTTCAATCACGAGGATTCAAAGTTGCTGGCATTCATGGTGATCTTAGCCAGCAAGAGAGATTTCGGAGCTTGGATGCCTTCAAGACTGGCGCTGCTACAGTCCTTGTTGCCACGGATGTGGCAGCTCGTGGGCTGGACATTCCCGCAGTCAAACTTGTCATCAATGTTACATTCCCTCTTACTGTGGAGGACTATGTGCATCGAATCGGCCGGTAAGTGAATCTTATCCTTTGCATACCACAGTACATGGCTTATACTTTCTAGAACTGGTCGTGCTGGAGCTGAAGGGCATGCGATCACTCTGTTTACTGAAACAGACAAAGCTCAATCTGGAGCGTAAGTCTACCTTGCAGGGGGTTCACATACGTTCCATGCTTTCTACTCCCTCTAATGTATAGGCGGAGGCTAACTTTAATAAATAGTCTGATCAACGTGTTGAAAGCTGCTGGCCAGGAAGTTCCAGAGGATCTGCTCAAGTTTGGTGGTACTGTCAAGAAGAAGCAACATGATGCATATGGAGCATTCTTCAAGGATGTCGATTCCACCAAGGCGGCCACGAAGATCGTTTTTGATGATTGATAGATACGATCACTCTGACTTCTTCTTCAAAAATTTTCCTTTCAAAGCTTTGCGGATTTTGGTGTACTGTTTTATGAGACGCCTCCTTTCAAAGTATAACCTGTTTGGACATAGATTAGACTTTGGCTTTCAGGGGTAGGATTTGACTTACAATGTGAGACCATAAATAGCACTTATTGCAGCGTCTTTCAAAAGCCTTCGAAAGCTGGTATCCGAAAATACTGTCCTAGCCAACATTGCGGACGTTATTGTTCCTGCGATGTAGACGGGAGGGCTGAGACTGAAGTCAGCCAACTTCATCGTCGTCCCATGGTCAGTGAAGTATGATTTGATGAAGGTGTAGCTCCATGCTGTACGGACTGCCATGTTGACGATGTTGGCGTAGACTAATCCACGCGCGCCAAGCTGGCCAACTTGTAAGAATAGGAAGGCCGCTAGAGCAAAGCATCCAGAGAATGCTGCCATCCACCCTGCCTGTCTGCGAAGGTCTGCCGGGCTCGCCACGGACGCAACAAATGCCTCTGATATGCCATTGAACGCCAAGAACGGAATATAGTAGCAGTAAACTGAAAGTAAACCGTCAACTTCGGCTGATGCCCACCGGTCTCCGCCCAGTATATGGAACACTTGGGGCACGAGATATGGACCGAGAGGGACCACCAAGACAGATAGCATTGAGTAAGCCCACAGGATGTCAGCCAGATGTGCTTTTGCTACAGTAAGATTTCCGATCATTTGTTTCCCGGATCGCGCCGAGTTGAGTAGTGATGCGAACATGGAGCGGCTGCTCTCCTCGATAGGCTGAAAGAGGATCCGGGCAACTAGGCCACCGTAATTGGAGGCGAGTGCGTAGGTGCCTTGATCTTCCAAGGTCGTCAATGCTGCCAGTATCATTGCGTCGCCTTGTGTGAGCAAATGCTTGACAATCGATTGGAAGAAGACATTTGTGGATATCGAAATCAATGGCCTAGGGAACATATTGAAAAGGAGGGTTGCCATTCCACTGCTAGATTGTTACCACATGGATAGACCCTAGTCCGCAGCATGCACTTACCTGGAAGGGATTTTGGTCAGAAGTAAAGAAAACTGCCGTTTGCTCGTTATCCTACTTGTGACCATATAGTAACCACCGATGAGTGTGAGGGAATGGCAAAGATAGCCTAGTGCAAAGGGGAGAACACCAATATTGTATCCGCTCCATGACGCCCAGAAAAATAAAGTACACACGGCGAGGCTTTTCATCAGAGCTGCACTCATTTCCACAGCTGCTCTATCCTTATACAGCATATACTGTTGCACTACAGCAAATGAGGGTTCAGTAAAAAGCTCGAGCAGCGCCGAAAGGGTGGTCACCGCCACACTCAGGTGATAGAAGGGAGCCTGAGAGACCTCGCCCGAGGCCAATCGAACGTAAAATGTTGCAAAAGCCACGCATAGTGGTATTCCGATGCCGATACTCAGATAAGACATATTCACCACAGATTGAGATGCTATGCGCTGTGCTTCTGTATCCACAGCTGGCGCTTTACATGGTTCAGACGAGACTCCTTCTGAACTGCCAGTAGGCTTGGAGGCAGGAATCAGGGGTTGTCGTTGAATAGCCGTCCTAATGCTCTCCCTGGAGAAGTAGAGGATCGAGATGAAGTATAGCTCGAGCTGGGCTGAAATCCCCAAAGTTGCTGGCGACAGGCTCCGCAGGATCAACTGATTGGCGATGAATGTGAAAAGTCGCGAGGATAATTGAATAATGATCAAGAAGGATGTACCGGATGCCGACGATGCCAGTATTTGGTCGACATCTTCACGCTGCTGCGACATGATTTGCCGTTGCCTGCGGGACGATTCTGGGGCTGGTCTCCTCGCAAATGCGATACCATTGGACACGTTGAGATATTGGTATCTGAAGTCCCAGTTTTGCTCTAATCTGGCATGGACACAGCGAGCCTGGGAGAGCGTAGAGAGATCGGCAAGATGGGCTGTGAGTGACGGATTCTCAGACCTACATCGGCGCATCAGAGTTGTCCTATCTGTTTTTGGTAAGGTGGCCAGTACTCGACGTGTGACGTAAACACCGCCGACCAATTCGGCAGGTTCCTGTTCCTATCTTATCGCCCATCTCGGGGCATCAACGGAGCTTATAAATTGGTATGATAAGTACGCTATTGTTGTTTACCTAGGTAAATTAAACGTACACGGCAGTCGATCGACTATGTACTGGAAATTGGACTTCGCTGCTAAGAGCATAGGGACTGGGTTTCAAAAATACATCATATGCACGTGTGCATACAAATATCATAGATGGCCATCTTAAAACGGGGGCAGGAAGAAAGGATATCCTCCATTCTTTGCCTTGAATACACTGAGCAAGAAGCTGTACATACCCAGCAGTACAGCGCTCCAAATGATCACAGCCACCTGCTGTGCTTTGTTATCGGCGATACGAGGAACCTTCATGGCCAAAGCAATAACGGCAAATGACAGAACGGCATCTTGAGAGTTACGCGTATTAGCGGCATGCAGACATGGTACTAAAGCGAGACAGATCTTCCACTTACAGATTGCAGCAACAATTTGAGTCTCCATGCCGAATTGGTTCTGGAACCCGCCGGCAAAGTAGCTGATACCCCCCTTGCCATCCCCAACCACGTAAGGTACTTTGCGGATATGGTTGAACATGTGGCCACTCGTGAACAGCAAGATGGCAATCAAGCTACACGCAGCCCACAGGTTTCGATTCCGGATAATGGGAAGGACGTATGGCGAGAGGACCGTGAACAAGGTGATTGCACCCAAGAGGATCGTCACGGCGGAAATCAGGCGCATGTAGTTGACTGGACGCACAAGCGCCGGCTTAGGGCCTTCGGGGAGATGACGGTTGATCCATGCATAGACCTGGTCGGCAGAGATCGGGCTGTTGATGTGAGCACAGCAGTCTCCTATGCCGGGTACATGAGGATACCTACCCACTGAAGTCAAATCTCAAGGGTGCGTCGTCCACTCGAGCATGCGGGCCAATGGTTGGCGGAAATACGAGGAGAACAGGGGCGGTTTGAAGCATCAGCTACCCCACAGGCATTAGTTGGGACGAAAGATGACTACCTTGTATCTAGACCTCGTACCTTTTGGAATGTCATTTTGCCATTGCTGAAATCAAGGGTAGCAAATAACATTTTCATATCATCGGGCTTTGAGCCTTTGTTCCAGCTGCGCGTAATCAACTCCCACTCGGGCTGGAACTCACGGCACAAGACGCATCCGAAGCGGGAGTCCGTGGCGGTTAAGAGGACGGAAACATAGTAGTCTCGCGGCTTTGCCGTGACATCTTCATAGGATGAGTCGTCCAAATCGATCGGGGTCGTACTAGAGAGCGATTGGTATTTCTCAAATTTGTCGGGAGTTGAAGCTGCGCTGATCACCCCCGATATCAAGCAGAGAAAGGTAGCAACCACAATAAACCATCTCATGTTTGCGCACCAATTGGGTGATTACCCAGTAAAGATTGGGCTATTCAAGACACACAACAAGGATGCAGCAGGCAGTGGGGTGGCGGAGGTCAATGGTGATCAGAATGAAGGAGGAGAAGTATACGCCATGTGCAAGGCGTGTTCTTGAGCTTTGGTATGGGTAGCAGGCGCCGGGACCGACTTAGGTGTCCACTACTTTCACTACCGCGGCGGAACGCTGGTGGCTTTAGTTTTTCCTTTCCGAGTCCCGCTTCCCCGACCTTACTCCGATCGACTGTTATTGTTTACCATCGGGAATGCCGCGCAAATCCCAGGACAACACGCCATCTATACGTTAGAATCGCCCTCATAACAATATATCTTTTCTAGCGATCTCCGCCATTATGGGGACATCCCTCCTTGAGCCACAAGGTGCGGTGGAAGATGTATGTACGCGGCCTAATATCCCCCGAGGCCATCGCGACTGACTTTCCCTTAGTATGAATTAGCACTGAGAACCGCCCTTTTGGAAAAAAGCTATGAGGCGACTCTGGGGCACACAGCACAATTTCTTGAAGCCGAAAAGACTCGCGTAACAAAGGTGGAACAATTGCTTCTCCAGTTTGAGAACGAAACCCTCCGGTACCAACTAGATCGGACCGATCGGGAGCTTGCGAAGATGATGAAGGAGGAGTATAAGTCTCGCAGCTTACTTGACGGTGCTCGGCAGGAGCTCAATGAGCTTCGGAATCAACAGCGTATCTCTTCGCAAGAGATAGAACGTCTTCGCGTATGTACTCCAGAGCTTAAACTTCAAGCCACTCGCCTAACACGCTTCGATAGAACGAGCTTGCGACGATCAACGACACTACCACTGGCTCCAAAGAGCTCCTAGCAGAGATCAGTCGACTCTCAAAAGATCTAGCAGATTCACGGTCCGAAATCGAACGACTCGCGAGCCAATCAACCTCAGCCAATACTACCATTGCCGAGAAACAGGCCCTGGAACGCCAATTGAATACGCTGGAGGTACAACGAGAGGATGAAAAAAGAGCTCACGAGCGTAGCTTGGCCAAAATCTCAAAACAAGGCGAGGAACTGATTGCCCTTCGTTCGAGTCTTGAAGAAGCACGTCGACAACTCGCAAAGGAGGTGGAGGCACGAAAAAGCCAGGAGCGAGTATCTCTCCAGCAGAGTCAGAAACCACAAGCACAACGCTTAGCGTCGGAGGACAGATCTGAAACGTTGAATAAGAAACCACGCCCAGTACATGAGCAATCCCAAACAACGCAGAGCGGTCACCACCGTCAACAAGAAAACAGAAACGAATCCAGTAACACCGTGCGGTCACGCATTACTGCTATTGAGCAATCCAACAGTCGCTTGAATCCCGAACTTACCATCGCGACTCCTGGAGCTGTGCGTGCTCAAAACAAGAAAACGAAAGTGTCTGCGCTGCCGGGGGATAAGTCTTCCTTCTCTATCACGCCGTTTTTGAATCGGACAACTGGACTTCGAGATTCTTTAAGCTCAGATAATGAGAGCGATGAGCTCCACTCAAGCACACCGATCATGAACACCACAAAGGCACCCGGACAGACGAAGAAGAACGATTTTCAAGTACAAGACCGGGATGGCTCAGTCTCGGAGCGCCCTTCCATTGACAGCAGGCAACCCCTTGAGCAGACCTCTTCCGAGGTCAAGGTGTCGAAGGGAGGCCAGCGCAAAACGGCAGATATTCCGAAGATTGACGACCGGTCGGATGGCTCTAGCGCTCTATCCACCCATCTAACTCTTGGGCAAGCAAAGTCGCGGAAACGTAAATTAGGAGCTCAGCGTGATAGGAGCATATTTGATGACGACGAGGAGGAAGAAGACGACTTCAAGGGGATGAGGAAACAGGGCCGTAAACTGGCTGGCGCAGGGCGCAATGTGGGAGTACAATCTTCTGCTTTGAAGGCCGGTCCCTTGTCACTTGGACGTGGGTTTGGTGGGTTTTCTGATTTCTCTCCATTGAAGAGAGACAGGAAACGGTTGTAGAGTCTGGGTCGATTGAATATAAAGATGTCATCCTGGATACTTCGCATCTATGTTGCTTTGTTTTGTATGCTGGGCCTAACGAGGTTAATTCCAGCCTGCCCTCTTCATTTAAATTGCATTCCATATGACGCCAACGCCGTCAGACATTCGCCTTTCAATCCTTAGTACATTAGTGTAACAAATGGCGGGATTTGCGTCTAAGCTCCGTCGCCAAGACCATATCCTCCGGCGCAGCTCCTGTTCGGAACAGCTCAAGCTACCCTCTCCATTCACACAAGCCGCCATTGCCGGCAGTATGTTGAGCCCACACCGAATTTTGTCATGCTGGGGATGCTGGTTAGGGGCTACATCATCCAAGAGCTTTCGGATCTGGGGTCCCTTGACGTTTCAGAGGCAGTCTTCCTCCAAAAGATGGCAGGCCCGTCAGTTGAAGGATCGGTTCACCAAGGAAGCAGCAGTGCAAGGATTGAAAAGTCGCGCTGCGTTTAAGCTCCTCCAGGTACGAGTGCTTCCAAAAATCTGGAGCTCGCAAGGCATCGGCTGACTTGCTATATGTCCGCAGATTGATTCAAAGTTTCGCATCTTTGAGAGCGGGCAGACCGTAGTTGACCTTGTAAATTGACCCACACTCGCGGCCTTCAGGTCAACAGATGACTGACAATGAGTAGGGATATGCTCCTGGATCGTGGTCACAGGTATGCCCCTGTCAAGTTACGTCCTGTCCTCCTGCTAATCCTCCCAGGTGGCCATCACACGTACCAAACCGAATGGACGGGTGTTGGGCGTAGATATCATCCCCGCGCAACCACCCAAAGGCGTGTCCACGATACAAGGAAATTTCCTCGACCCCGAAATCCAGGCCTACGTTCGGAAATTCGTCCGAGATCACAACAGAGGGAGAGCGCGCCCACCGAACGAGCACTATGGCGATGAGCTTGACAGCACGGCATTGGAAACGGATACGGTCCCTCGGAATATGCCGACGGACGTCAAAGAGGGGGAACATGGAAATACGAGTGAAAGGACAGTCGATGTGGTCCTTAGCGATATGTCCGCCCCCTGGCACCAAACCACTGGATTTTGGAAGAGAAGTCTAAGTGACCCATACAACAGGATGATGAATACCAGCGGTGTAAGCTTTCGAGATCACGCTGGAAGCATGGTGGGTAATACAATTCACAAATAGCCTCCTCATGCGCTGATCAAAGCAGGACCTTTGCCGAGCGGCCCTCCAATTCAGTTTTGAGGTGTTAAAGGATGGAGGTCATTTCGTCTGCAAGTTCTACCAGGGAGCCGAAGACAAAGCTCTAGAGAAGCAGCTGAAGGCGTTGTTCAAGAAAGTACACCGGCTCAAACCGGAGTCTTCACGAAACGTAAGTTCTAAATACACCCGGAGTATCTATTGACTTTGACCTGAACTTGAAATCGGCAGGAATCCAAAGAATCGTTCTTTATCGGTCTTGGACGGAAGGAGAACGCCAAGAAAGATGAAGTTCTTGACCATTCGTAATGCCAGCCAGCACACATTGCGCATGGCTTACACGATCTCGGCTTCCTCATCCGACGGCTCATCCCATTCAATTTCAGCTGCCGCTGCTTCAGCGGTCCTTTGAACCTGTACGAGGTATAAGCATCCACCCACAGAGAGCAAGAGAAGAGAGAAGGAAAATGTCATACCTCCTTGAGACCACTCAGCTCTTCGACATATCCCACTTCATTCAACGCGTTTTGAACGAAGTCCCAACCGTCCTTCTCATACGCCTCAAGAATGCTCGCTGAGCACGCGCTGCAGCATTTGTAACTCCTCCCAACGACCGACATGTTTTCAAAAGTCGGAAGGAATCCTCTAATCTGGTGTGGTATGAGTCCCAGTGGATGGTCTCCTCGGTCATCGTATCGTGACTCTGGAGCTGGAGCTGCAGCACCCTGAGGATGCTGAAGGATGGATATAAACAGCTCCACTAGTAAGGCGGAGGCCATGGCAGATACACCTGGCCGGGTGACTGTGCATTGTTGATCGAGAGTCTGATCTTTGACAGACTTTGTGATGCGTTGTCAGGTCGTGAAAACAAGGTCTTTCTCATGGGTACTCACATTCATAGGTGCAATGACATCGTTGCAAAAGTAGCAACCTAATGCTGCTGCGTCGTCTGAACTCTTCACTCCATGGCGCATAACGACGAAAGAGTCAAATCCTAGAGCTGCATTCATAACAATCTTACCAGCGGCCTTTCCCATGACGGTTGGCAGCCAACGCGATTCTCGCGTGTCCATTAAGAGGAAAATGGCATCATGGTCATCAATCAGCTTTTTCAGAGTTTCGAACTCTGATCGCGTCTTCTCAACGTCCACAACGGGGTGGCCAGCCATTGGTACGGCAAGCACGTGCCCAGTTGCGTCGACACCGGGGTAAATTTCGGACAACGCCTCTGCAGCTCGATATGCCTTCTTCGCGCCCCCTTCCAAGCAATCCGTGAAATTGAAAAGGGGCTGCCTGACAGGATTTGAGAAGGATACAGACCCGTTGTCTACAAATGTGATTTTAGTGACGCCCCAGCCCTAAAAGAGTCATGGTCATTATCGCATATGAGAGTTATTGGTCGATGGGGTACATACCATCAGATTCCTGGCGACATAACTGCCAAGAGTGCCCGCTCCGAGCAGGAGACATCTAGTGTTCTTGATCTTCTCAAGGTCGAGATTCGGGCTGATTCGCCATTTCATGAGTTTGAGGTTCAGATCTACAGACTGATCTGCCAACCTGATCGGTGTTAGGAATGACACTTAAAATCTTCCTCATGCGTAACATAGAGTTACTATACCTCTTAGGGTCCAAATATTCCGTAAGATCAATCAATCTGCCTGTCAGCTTTCCCGCAGGGTTGCGTTCCCATCCTGTCACCTTTGGCATAGCTTCTGCAGAACTCTCTGCCGCTGTAGCATTCGAATCGTGCTGCGGGGCTTTCGATTCCAGAATCATCACAGCACTGTGCGGTTGGTCACGCTTCGAATGAATGTCGCGATATCTCAATATCTGCACCTTGTTCTGTTTCCAGCGATATTTCACGAGGGCCAACATGTTTCGCAGCATCCAGCCTGGCGCATTGGGGTAGTTTGAAGGATCCACAAAGCACACGAAGCTATCTTCAAACCTAGCGTCTTCGAAGAACCCTTCCTCATAGCTGGAGAGAGGAGCGACCTTCCAAGAAATGTTACCTTGGGCTTGGGATCCTTTCGCGCCCTCGCCACCCGCCTGACCATGAGTCGTGGATTGTGAATCGCCCCTTGAACATTTCCGAGCGAGAAAAAATCCACGTTGGCGTGCATCTACACTGTAACTCCATGTCTGGACGGCCTCCACGAGGGTCGAGCTCTCCTCTGATGACAGGGCTCTCGTGGACGTATCCCCATCCGCGGATTTGTCGGATGCAGCACCCAGTGGACTCCATGACGGATCTGAATGAAGAGCTGGGAACGCGAACCAGTAGTGGAATTTGTACTTTTTCAGGTCTGCATACGATAGAACGATGAAGGAAGACAAGAGGGATGGACACGAGAAGATGGTTCCGTCATTTATAGCGTCCCAGATCTGATTTGAATACTGTTATCACTCCGTCACAAAGGGGGAACCAGAGAGCTGGACTGACTGTTTGACCGGCTTGCTGGAGCATATGAGTCTTGTCCATATTTCGGTACTCCTCAATGGTATTAACATTCTTGATCATTCCTTCGGCTCGATAATACCCTGCGGGGACTCTACTGAAGGTAAACAAAATGTACCCGTCATCACGAGGCTCCGGAACCTACTCATCGCTGGTCAAGGCGTTCCCATGTATCTGCATTCGGCATGAAGTGTTAGGAGGGTCTGAAAGACGAATCTCATACAGGCCCAGTAATTTGCGCGCCGCATCGTCGAGCTTGTCGTGATTTATCTTCAGAGAGGCTAGAGCTGTGTAGAATGGCAACTCGATGTCGGAGGCAAACGGTGTGTACTGCATGGTTACTGTTCCTTGTCCTGAGCGCGCCACTGTGGACAGATCGGGACCATGCTCTGGATGAGAAGACTTAAGGTGCGGAGTTCTAGGTAGATGTGAAGGATGGAGAATAGAGGGGAGTGGGCGCGTCTACTACTATCAAAGATATGCGGTAATCATTCGCGGGGTGAAGTCACAAGCTCCGACCAGCTGAACGTCATCTCCCGCTAAGGTCCCAGGAGGTACTTACAAGTACATTCCATGTACTATATATTACCCGCCTGTTATTTACGAGTATTTCGGTGATAGAACTACCGTATTAATACATGATGAGAACACCCGTCCAGTTGTAATCCAACGGATGTCGAATGATGATATCATTCTATTCTTTCTCAATGTTTACACTTAAACAAAGGGTGTACCTGATCAAGAGAGGGGTATGTTGTCTATAGATGCTTGCTTACTTACTACATTATAATTAAGCATATTCTTCGTCCAAGGCGCTGACTCTCGATAATCGTTAGATACCAGTATCGAAGTGGTAGTATTGTTACTGCACATGTACCTACGTACCTACTCCTGTTTGGTCCCACGCAGAAAAAAATCTCTCGTCTACGATCCTTAGGTACCTATCTACAAAGCCTTTCTGCTCTGAAAGTTTATACACCTAGTCTCCAACTGCCGAAACATCAAAAGGGTCTTCATTTGAGAAGATCATTATCCCCCAGACCAGGAAAATGCTGATTGGATTGTGTGGAGGTTAGCAGAACATTGAGTTGATGAGTGCAACCCCTACATTTTGACATATATTAACAACCCCGAAAGGAATATGTGCTGGCAAGCATACCATTGCAGAATATCTTATCCAGCATGAAGGATTCCAACTGCTTGAATTGAAAAACAAAACATCCCCCCAGATTGCTGACGGACCAGAGGATGATCTCCTGCTGCAGGCATCTGAATTTCCACAGAGGGAAGGCCATCAGTCCCCGCAGTTATCGTTTGATAGCCCCGACGCGCTCCTAGACTTTGCCACTAAGCAATGGCAGGGGCTTTGGGTGACTACGGACATATGGGAAGGTGTCGATCTGGATCGCTTCCTCCAACGTCCTTTCTTTCTTCTGGTGAGCGTTGACGCACCAGTCAGTCTTCGGTGGAAGCGCTTTGCGGAGAGGTGACGAGCCAAATGCACCTGTGTCTCAGCTTAAATCTAACTCGACGTTTAGGTGTCGAACGAGGAAGCTGGCACCTCCCGATCTTGAGAAGTTCGTCCTGTGGAACGATCGGAATCTGTACGCGAAGGACATTGGGCGTGCGTACCTCACGGATCGCGCACAGGTCCGATTGTTCAATTCTTCATCATCTCTGGAAGAGCTTTACGTGTCTCTTAAGATGCTCAACCTAGCCGATGAACAACGGTTACGACCAAACTGGGATCAGTATTTCATGCAGCTTGCATCTCTTGCTGCCCTAAGAAGCAATTGCATGAAGCGACGAGTAGGCTGTGTGCTTGTTCGAGATCATCGTGTCATAAGTACTGGATACAATGGCACACCGCGACACTTGAAGAACTGCAATGAAGGTGGATGTAAGAACTCATACCAAAATGCTGCATGCTCTTGTTCTTGTTGATAAACTTACACCTCAACAGGTCCACGATGCAACCGCGGCGAGGGTGGTGGCGTTGGTCTATCAACATGCCTCTGCCTTCATGCTGAGGAAAATGCGCTGTTGGAAGCTGGAAGGGAGCGTATACGCGAAGGCGCTATCCTTTACTGTGACACGTAGGTCTTTCTTATCCTTGCCCACCTTCCATTGATCGTTTTCAAAGGCGTACACGAAGACATGTTGATTGTGCTCAAGCATTCTCGGCTAACCCATAACAGCTGCCCTTGCTTAACATGTACTGTGAAAATTGCCCAGGTTGGGATCTCCGAAGTTGTGTATTCGCAAGGCTACAATATGGATCAAGATGTGCGCACCCTGCTCCGCCATTTTCATCAGGACCACCGCTAACGAGTTTCAAGAGCGCTGCGATTCTAGAGGCTGCAGGTATCCGTCTTCGACGCTTCTCTCCTGTAAGTGGTTTATCTACAGGGTCAACGAACTTGCGGGATGTCGCTTATCAGAATTCAGCCACGGAATGGACTCATATATCTCGAGACATCTGAGCCGACAACGGTCAGCCAGTGAACGGTCGGCAGGATATAAAGCAAACAGACTACGGACCGTAGATAGCAATATCAAATGCCTATCTTGGATGGCTATCCAGCGCACTGATATCCAAGGCATGGTAATTTTGGTACCATAGATACCAAATGGTAAACTACCGGTACGACTTGATACGGTCTACCCTGGCTCCGCTCTCGGACAGGCCGCCGCGGGACGCGTTTGTCCATTCCCGTCCAGAATAGAAGGCGGTGAAACACCCCACTATGATTTTATCGAAAAAAGTGGGCAATTGAAGGGAAGATGACTCAAAAGTAGACGGAGGATCGTTGGCGCATGAGTTATCTTCTTTATAAGATATCATTCCTCCAAATACATATGAACACTGCTACTGTCCACGAGAACTTACGCAATTGAACGTGCCCTAGCCCTCGACCTGTATCTCGCCGTCTTCGGGAGCCCGAATCACCGTCGCCATGCCCACCGTCCACCTGCTCGATTATGTTGCTGGCAATGTCCGCTCCTTGGTGAATGCTATAAACAAAGTTGGCTATGATGTCGAATGGATCAAGTCTCCGGAGGATGTGAAAAATGCCGAGGTAAGGGAAGCCTCTTCCTCTGGATGCCAATCAGTACCCTGAGCACTCGGAGATAACTGACGACGGAATTGCAGAGATTGATCCTACCTGGTGTGGGCCACTTTGGCCATTGTATCTCACAATTATCGGAAGGCGGCTTTCTGGAGCCGATACGACAGCACATCGAATCCGGGAAACCGTTCATGGGCATTTGTGTCGGTCTCCAAGCGCTCTTCCAAGGGTCTGCTGAGGACCCCGATGTGCCGGGCCTGGGAGTGATTCCAATGCGCATGCAAAAATTCAATGATCTTACAAAGAGCGTGCCTCATATCGGATGGAACTCTGCCATCAATACTGGCAATTCATCACAACAGAGCTTCTACGGGTTGGACCCGAGCAGCAAGTATTATTATGTCCATTCCTATGCTGCGCTCTACACACCTGGCGCCCTTGAAAAGGACGGTTGGTCTGTTGCCACGGCCACTTACGGTGACGAGGAGTTCATTGGCGCCATCGCACGAGGCAATATCTTTGCAACTCAGTTTCATCCCGAGAAGAGCGGACAGGCTGGCTTGCGAACGATCCGTGCTTTTCTGGACGGTAACCAAATTCAGACACTCCCTAATGGGGCCTCCTCTCGGAAGACAGCCACCGGACTGACTCGCAGAATCATTGCTTGCCTTGATGTCCGCGCAAACGATGCCGGAGATCTCGTTGTCACCAAGGGGGACCAGTATGATGTTCGCGAGAAAAGCGGCGTGGATGCTGGAGGCCAAGTCAGAAACCTGGGGAAGCCAGTCGACTTGGCTAAGAAGTACTACGAACAAGGAGCCGACGAAGTCACATTCTTGAACATTACGTCCTTCAGAAACTGCCCTGTTGCCGATACACCCATGCTGGAGATCTTGAGGAGGACATCCGAGACAGTTTTTGTTCCCCTCACGATTGGCGGTGGAATCAAAGATACCGTGGATACTGATGGCACCGAAATCTCGGCTCTTGACGTCGCGACGATGTATTTCAAGTCCGGTGCTGACAAAGTGAGCATCGGCTCGGATGCTGTAATTGCAGCGGAGGAATACTATGCGGCCGGCGAGAAGCTGTCCGGGAAAACGGCCATCGAAACGATATCGAAAGCATACGGAAACCAGGCCGTGGTGGTGAGCGTTGATCCCAAGCGGGTGTACGTGCAAAGCCCCGAAGATACCACGCACCATACCATCAAGACCCAGTTTCCGAACGAAGCTGGTCAGACTTATTGTTGGTATCAGTGCACCATCAAGGGTGGTCGCGAGGTACGAGACATAGATGTTCGGCAATTGGCGAGGGCTGTTGAGGCGATGGGCGCTGGAGAGCTCCTCCTCAACTGTATCGACAAGGATGGAAGTAACAGCGGATTTGACCTGGAGTTGATCAACGACGTCAAGGCCGCCATCAAGATACCAGTCATTGCCTCCAGTGGAGCGGGCAACCCGGAACACTTCGCCGAAGTCTTCAACAAGACCACCACCGATGCGGCATTAGGTGCCGGCATGGTAAGCACTGGGACGCCATATATCTTGTTGCAACAATACTAACGTACTACTAGTTCCACCGCGGTGAATACACAGTGAGCCAAGTCAAGGATTACCTGGGCGAGAAAGGATTCTTGGTTCGCAAGTTCGAGACAGACGCTGAGTAGATAGATCTGAGGTCATGCATATAGTTCCGCTTTTCCTTTGATAATTTGGGTGATTGAACCAAATGTGTCGGTTATGAGATTGCCTGTGGGATGTACATATACTACACAGGAGAATACCTAGTACTAAGGTAATTCCTACGAGAGCCTCGGGAAGAGCCGATACCCGGTTCCGGAAGGAGGCACCGACCACGTGACCACAATCAGAGGTTGCCACCCTGACTCTCATATTCCGCCCACAGGATTCTCTACCCCATTCCGCAACTCGCTCATCCACGACACTGCGTCGAATTGACCCTGACGCTCGATTCCCTCGCATCGTTGCATCTCACGCCTCCTACTAACACGAATTCGACTTTCGCTCCTTCAAAATTACATTCGTTCACGACTCACAAGCGCCCGATCATCTCAGGTCCCTCAGCCACCCCCTCAGGACAACAGAACTTGTTCGGCCGTCTGCTGGGAGAAACAACACCTGTATCCTACAGTGGGGTATAGAGTCCTGGATCTGGTTTCTGCCATCACTAGTGTCGCCTTTCTTTTCTCTTTCTTCTCCTGCGTTGTCTGCTGGCCCAGTGTGCACACTCCCAGCTCCTCTGATTAACAGCAGGTTGGCCAGATTCAAGAGTTCACTTCCACCCACTCTCGCCCCTGAACCATAACTTGACTCTTTTTGTATTCACCAGACTTGATCGTGTTTGTATGCAGTGATTTGATTGCTTTCTCGTCTGGCACTCCAACAAGAGTCTCTAGCTTATGAGTTCAATCAATATCACCAACAGATTTTCGACTTCGGTTTTCCAGATTCTGTGAAAAGGAAGATCTCCGAATCCTGAAACTTGTTTGGGCGGTTTTGCTGCCGTTTTCAGTATTGCCTTGCTTTCTTTCTCTTTGTCCTTTTCTGTCACTTGTATCCTTCCTTGCGAAGGTGATACCCCTTAATCTTGGTTTAATAACATTCACGAACACTTTCATTGGACGTGCAACTGAATACAATGTCATCCTCTGTTCACTTCAAGTTCAAGTCTCAAAAAGAGCCCTCGCGGGTGACTTTTGATGGCACCGGTATCTCTGTCTTTGAATTGAAGCGAGAAATTATCACTCAGAGTAGACTCGGTGATGGGACTGATTTTGAACTTTCAATCTATAATGAAGATACCGGAGAAGGTACGTGCCTGGACTATTGGAATTGCATTTCCAACCCCTTCATCGCCACTTACATATTCCTCATGGTTCTCTCGTCATAGAAACTAACAATGCACCTAGAATATGATGATGACACGACCATCATACCTCGCTCGACGTCGGTTATTGCTCGAAGACTACCAGCAGCGCGGCCTGGAAAGGGTGGTGCTTCGCGCTACGTGACCGGCAAAATGCCGGTCAATGCACGCAATGCCTCTCGGAGCGAGCCAGCTTTTTCAGGTCGACCAGCTCCGAACGCCAGCAGTTCCGTTAGCAATGGCGTCTTGGAACTTAACAATGCCCAGACTGAAGAGGAGAAAATTAATGCCCTTTTCAATCTGCAAGCAAACCAATGGAAGGAACAACAGCAAGAGATGGCAAAGTAAGTTATTTCAACATCACCTCATAGTCGTCGTACTGACAACGATCCGTAGTGCCATGCCTGTCCCATTTGGCCGGGGAAGAGGCAAGCCGATCAATGTTCCAGATCACCCACCGCCTCCTGGGTATTTGTGTTACCGTTGTCGTGAAAAAGGTACGTTGTGATAACCCTCTCTTTTTGTCATATGAAGATATTAACCGGTTATAGGTCATTGGATCCAAGCGTGTCCAACAAATAACGACCCAAAGTTTGACGGCAAGTACCGCGTCAAAAGATCCACTGGTATACCTCGCTCGCTTCAAACGAAGGTCGAGAAACCGGAGTCTCTTGTGCTGGACGGCTCTACTGAAGACTTGCGGAATACTGGGGTGATGGTCAATGCAGATGGGGACTTCGTCATTGCCAAGCCAGACAAAGCAGCTTGGGAATTGTACCAGGAGAAAGCCAAAGCATCGGCGGCAGCGGCAGCTGAAGCGGCGGCAGCAGAGACCAGCAAAGAATTGCAAGCTCGTGGTTTGGAATGCCCCATTGATAAGCGCATGTTCCTAGAACCCACCAAAACACCTTGCTGCCAGCGAACCTACTGCAATGATTGTATCACGAACGCGTTGATCGAAAGTGACTTTGTCTGTCCTGGTTGTGGAACAGAAGGTGTTCTGCTTGACAACCTTGCTGTCGATGAAGCCGCCATTGCCAAGATCAAATCCTACGAAGCAGAAAAGGCAGACCAGAAAAGGGAGAAGGAAAAGCAGTCAACAGCTCCGGAGGATCAGACAGACAACCAACAACCAGTGTCGACTGCTGAGTCCAATGTACAATCACCGCCTGTACCATCGGATGATGGCAAAGGCGACGATAAACCATCGAAGAAACGACCCGCTGAAGATGAAGCTACCGATGAGCCTTCAGAGACGTCAACCCAAGGTGCTCCAAAGAAGCAAAAATCCGACGACCAACCTTCTGAGACGAATACGTCGACTCCGCCAGCCGGCGACTCTTCCACCAACACTCAAACCGTGCCATTCCCACAACAAATGCCCTTCGGCGGCATGAATTTTATGCCCACGCGAGGAATGCCGCCTATGCCCTTCTCTGGGCCAAATTTTATGGGCGATGGAATGGGGTTCATGAATCCCATGGGCTTCCCCAATGGCATGGACCCCACGTGGTCCCAGATGAATCCTATGAATTTCAATCCGCTCCAAAACGGGATGTACAACGATGGATACGGCGCACAGAACATGTTTTCTGGAGATCCGTCAATGAATCTTTTCCCCATGGGTCAGATGGCAGGTCAAATGCAAAACCCTGCCTTCCCTCAAGGACCAGGAATGGGCAACTTTTCTAATCAACAACGGACGTCCTTCAGTACTCCATTTGCTAGGGAGGAAGACACAGCCTACTTTCGGCAACCCGTCAACCCACAGCGTCATCAGGCGAGACACCGGAGGATTAGACCGAGTGATTATCGCGAACTTTGACGCGTGAACGACTGAAGCGTGTCATTATTCTTGTGGGAACCACCCTTAACATGTGTGGGACGGTCCTGAACATAATTGATATCCATAAGTAGCCTCCGGTGTCTATTGAGAGAGATGTGTCGCGTCTGTGCGACCTGGACGAGCTGCTTTCAACGGGATAGACTCCCCAAGTGAGGGTGCGGGCATGGAATGTAATGTGCCTGACCATCTGGATGATACTATCATTCTGTGTTTTCATAGATGCTGTACTGAAGTGTATAATTAAGCATATTTCAAATCTCATCCTTTTCTTATCATTTCCATCCTGTAGGAAGTAAACATTCTTTCCGAATGACCAGTAGAAGACGGATAGACCGTTGCATCAGTGTACCTCCTGCAGTTGGCGCGTGCGTCAGAAGATCAGATAATGTAGTTATAGAAAACAATGGGCTGTGATCTTTTTTTTCCCCCTAGATACTTAATTCATCAGGCAGCATAATTCATGGAATGTGCTCGAACTTCCAGATGCAATCATTATCCAATCGCCTATGCAGCGGAGACCTCATGTGATATTTCTGGCCTGAGGCAACAACGGAGCAGGTCATATGACACCCTGACTAACGCCCCCTACCAACTCAGACTTAAACCACGACGCCTCCTTATGTTCTAAGATCATCGTTGTATCACCATACTACATCACTATATCAATCTTTATCCAACTGCCAGTGGAATATATCCAGACCTGCAATCTGACCCTGCAACTGCCCATACTCCGTACACATAACCCAACCCATCTCTTTACCGAAGACGACTCGCCGTTCTGGAACTCTGAATAGATATGGCTAGGTTTATGAGTAACAACAGTACCACAAGCAATCATCTACACGAGGTTGCCGATCCGTCTTCTCAGATTACTGTCCTCGCGAGCTGCTACAGCGTTAATGCGTCCACTTCGATGGTCACTGGGTTCCATTACTGTACTACGACGGGGGCCGGTAAGATCTCGCCTACCTAGCTAATCTAAAGCTCTTCCAAGGCCTTTTATTGCTGCTTCCATATCAATCAAGAGACCTGGTACTGACGCGATCGTCTTTCTAATTGTAGGGGCACAGTGGTATCCCTGAGGTCCCCTCAGGGTCTAAATACCAACACATAAGTCCTCCCCGTGGTCTCTCCATCAGTTCCGAGATGGAGAGTATCGTTCTGGGTCCCACGTTTCCAGAACAGAAAGGGGAGGCAACGTATACTATCCCGGAAGAGTGTGAGAGGCTCTTCTGTGACAGCTTGTCAGCGATCTTCCTTGGTGAGAGGAGCGACGCTAGACGAGAGTCGCTTGGGATAGATGCGGGTCAAATTGCACGGAATTGCGTACCGCATGGCCGTGCTCGGGTTGAAAAGTGGTTTGAGGTGTTGGATTACACGAGTGATCTCATATACCGAGGATTTGTGACCGACATGAGTGGCGATCGAACGTTATTTGTGTTCTTCGGCGACGGTACACTTGGACATGGCCTCAAAACCGGGTATGAGTGCACCCTCTCCCTTCGCCGTCTAAACAAAAATCACAGGCTACGGTTGACCGATTATGTGCTAACTACCTGTCCAGGCTGATCGCCCTCTTCGAGCTAGCAGCCATTCCCAATTTCGATTGCGCCCGGATCGTGGCATGCGTTCCACGCTCCCAGGACGCTTCGGAGACTGAAATTGTCAGGAATCTGGGCTGGTGCGGCTTTAACCTAACAACATTACAACCATGGAGTACCGGGGTGTCTCCTCTGAGTACCAAATGGCTGTTCTTGGACGCCGAAGTTTAGCTTCGGGTTCGCGTTGAGGTAATCCCTCTTCTTGACATACGACAACTGACAACGTTTCGTTTGGGTTTCTATCTTGTCAAGATTTACCTGTGTCTTGCGATGTATCGGCGATTGCTTGTTGCTAGGCGTCTTTGAAGTCAGCTTCTTTATTACTTCCTCAAAGCTGTGACGGCTCTTACTTTTATTGGTGTCCAAAATTCAATTATTCGAACATTCCCAATGACTTGACCATTCTATATATCGTCGTTTGTCGTAGCACAGTAATCTGCGGTGTTGCACCCGTCGAGTATATCCATGACGATTGGAACGAGTGGGGGTGACCTCACGATGACATGGGTCCGTAGTTTCCGAACATCCCTTCCTATCTTATCTCCGTGCAGCTCTGTAGTGCATGTCGACATCGTTACACCTCCTTCCTGCTTTACAACATCCACGCATACACCTCTTACCTCTCTTAATGTACCTAAAGTACAATTTCTGCTCTAACTATCCCCTATAACAGAACACATGTTTCCTAAGTTCCTCCTCCCATCGACCGTGTTTCGCTCTCGGAGCAGAAATGCTGGGTGGTCTCCGCCTTTGAAGAAGCCAACAGCGGACAAACACGACGAAGATATCCACGACGAGGGGTACCTAAACGGCCATGTGTCTTACATCCAATGCTCGCATTGCGCCACCGACATCTGCTTGACGTCCCAGATCATCAGTAAAGGCTTCACGGGCCGACATGGTCGCGCGTATCTCGTTTCCGCCGAGCCCATTGCGCGGGCCGTTTCAGTCAACGCGACATCCTCGCCGACAGAGTCGCTGCCAAATACGATAATCCAGAAGCCCGTAGCGCGGCAGCTAGTGACGGGAGCGCACACGGTCAGCGATATCAACTGCGCGATCTGTGGGAACGTGCTCGGCTGGAAGTACGTCGCGGCCGAGGAGGAGTCACAACGGTACAAGGTTGGCAAGTTTATTCTCGAAACTAAACGGACTATGACATCGGCGACTTGGGAATCGGGGGCCTACATCGATTCTACGTCGCTGTTCTTCCCACGCGATCGTGACGAGCAGAACCTAGCGGATTTGAATGACTCGGTCGAGTTTGACAGTCAGGATGAGGAAGAATGCGAAGATCTGTTTGCGGGGATCTGGAGCCCTGGACTGGCTCTGCGTCGGAGAAGCCGTAAAATCGATCGGCGCCCGTCGATGTTCGGCTTAACAGCCTGACGAGTGGTGGTTTTATGGATGGAGAGTTAATTACGTGCACCCATGAATAGCTGTTGCTTTTAACATACCCATCTTACCTACGATATGAATAATATTAATGATTTACATTGTGCTGCTAAGCCCACTGATAACGAATAGATTAAGCTATCTGTAAAGCCATATATTGCGGGAGGTGTATTCTTGAATATGGGGTATCGTTTCTCTCTCCAGTCCTCCTGAGTAGGAAACCAAGATGACCAGTAGCAATGGATTTTTTTTTCGCCTTGAAGTACCAGTAGCACTGATGCACAGGACGGATGGGGGCGAACAGGTGACCATGGCAATGAACAGGTTATTATACACTAACAAGCCAAAAAAAGGTATCATGCGCTGTCATCTGTGCGCGCTCGTTTTGTCGCATCTTCACCATTTTCGGCAGCTGAACGCTTCTGTCCAGAGCTAGCTCCTTCGGATGGCTGGGAACTCGGCTGCTTGCGTTTCTTCACAAGTCCAGAAAGATCATTTGCGCTCTTCGTGGCAGCATCCAGTCGAGCTGCCTGCTGTGCGGGCGTTTCTCCCATCATTTGGCCGAGTATGCCCTTCAGGAAAGCTTCGTTCTTGTCGTTGGACTCCTCAATTGATACCGGTGGGCGACGAAGATCAGCGAGCTGCAAAATAGTTAGATACCGCTAGCACTCCAATAAGATCTTGAGTAGCCATAGCTTACCCTTTGCTCCATGTCTGCAACGATCTCCTTCACATTTGCGATCTTCCTTTTGACAGCCGTGGCCTTGTCTTCATCCAGCGAATCATCTGCCAGCTGTTTCTCCTCCTGGGCCATCCGGGCCCGACAGCTTTCGATGGCTTTCTCCATCTGGGCTGCAGCCTCGGCGCGCATCTCCTCATTGAACTTTTCTTGTCCACCAGTTTTACCCGTGTCGGCGTCTTCCTTATTAGCCGAGTCAAACTCCAGCGCAAGAGAGAGCTTGTAGTGACATTCGGCGACAGACGGATCCTCCATTGGGAATAGAGATTTTCTCAACTCGAGCGTGGTCCGAAGGTCAGATACGGCATCTGAGAACCTCTCCGCCTCAAGAGATATTTCCGCCTGTAAATCATATGTATCCGCAAGGCGCTCCTTGATGTGCTTGACGTTTGGCGGCAGCTCTGTAGACTTTCCTTTGCCACCTTCCTCCTCCACTGCGGTAAGTTGCTTGTGATAGAGGATTCGAGCGAGATCGAGGACTTCGAAAGCATTCGCAAAGTCATCGTCTTCATCTTCCTCGGCACCACCATCCTGTTCACCTTCTTCCTCAGGTTCTGAGTCGTCGTAGTTCTCGTCGCCAGTGAATTGAAAGAACGCAGTGTTCTCCGCCTTCTTCAACGTCGTGGCTTCACCTAAAGTCGCACTTTTGGCAGCTCCGGAGGCGATGGCATTCTGGACCAGGTTTGGCGACGACGCTGATTTCGACGAAGTGCCCTTCTCTTCCGATTTACTGCCTGGTTGCGCTGGAGTTTCTCCAGCAACCTTGGAGCCGAGGACATCACTTTTGCTCACTGCGACGTTGTACAGGGCTTTCCCGTAGGAGTAGAGCAGGTCGGCGTTGCTAGGCGACATTTCTCCGTTCAGTTTAGCTTGAAGCTCGGTGGCCTCAGAATACAGCTCCGCAGCGGCGTTGAAATCCTTGACTGCATCCTTCGCGGCAGCTCGTGCGATAAGATCGTCGAGGCGTTCTTGGGTATCTTCCGCCGTCTTTTCTAGCTGAGGTTGTTCCGATTCGGGTTTATCTGAGGTCGACATGATCGCGGTTTCTTCGAATGCGGTTCAGTAGGAGAGGTATAGTCTGAGTCGCCGGCTTTATCAGACTTATTGACGAATATGAATGCGCAATGAAAAGCGGCGGAGGTTGGTAGGTCGGTAGGTAGAAGGTAGGTAAGTAATGAGTGGGAGGTATGGGAGGAGTGGAACTAATTAAAATCACGGGAGAGCCTCGAACTACCCGCGATCGCGTCGCGCTTGGACGCGTTTACTTCCTTAATTGTCATGACACTCTTAACCTCAGCTTCACTTTTCTCCTCCCCGCACCTATATCTTTTATTTCTTGGTTGTTTTCACGAGAAAGCTGAATCGGTTTTTGCAAGAGCCAGAGCTTCGTTATATCATAATCCATCATCGCACCTCTCTTTAATTCGCGTCCTAGTTGCGGACCGAAGCGCTTGACACGGATATTGCAGGACGCCGCTTCAAACCCTATACATCCATGAAAATGGACTCAGACCCCGTACCTTCATCGTCGCCCGCTTTTGGGACACCGGCGCACCCGTTCCGAAAGAGCAAGCCTATTGCAGTCCCAGCAAGAACGTCTATCCTGCCAATATTACTCCCTCCAACCACACTTCGACCGGTGGCATTCCGCACAATTACCCGAAAGCACAACTTGACAATCTCTTCATCCGCTCTGCAAGCGCTAGCCGCGTTTGTGGGCAAGAACTGTGGCTCAGGATGGCGCGAAGAAGGTCTCGCAGAACGCGTGTTGGACGAAGTGGCTAAGAGTTGGCGAAAAGCTGGCGGAGGGGTCATTATGGAAGAAGGCAAAGGCGCATCCTTAAAGGCAATCTTGCAGACTATAGAAGGGAACATGAGCGGTGGTCGGATAGCCACGAGCAAAGGAACGAGCGCAGAACAGATGCCTATGAGTGGGAATCAGACCTGGGATGTCTTGGCCTCTGAATCCCAACAGGCCCCTCCTACGATATCATCCGATAATATGGACCAGGGAGAATCCGACGCACCGACACATCCCAGACACTGGATCAAGGTCGTCGAGGCGTTTGATATTCCGCGCCTGACCTACAATGCCGACAAGAAGTATTTTGAGATCACCAAATCGAAGCCTACCTTGTTCCCTCCGCCTTCACGCAAGACTGCTCTGTTCCGGGACCGCTACAACACGGTTTACCAACGCTTATTAAGAAATGAGTCTTTTCAAACGTCTTCCAGCGGACGTTCGTTGAAGCGGTCATCGTCCTTTGCGTCGAATCAATGCTACAAACTCACACCCATTGCGAACCTGCTCGGCAGAAGTGGCACATCACATTTGTTGCTTGGTCTACTATCTACTTCTCCTACCGGCGAACTTTCTCTCACTGATCTCACGGGGAGCATCGCATTGGATCTGAGCCATGCACGCATGATTCCAGAGGATGGCGCTTGGTTTGCGCCTGGTATGATCGTACTTGTTGACGGTATCTATGAAGAAGAGGAAACCGTTAGGGGATCGACTTTAGGCGGAAACAGTGGTGTTGGTGGCGCAATTGGCGGGAGGTTTGTCGGAGTCTCAATATGCGGTCCGCCATGTGAACGGCGAGATGTCTCCCTTGGGACAAACAATCGCCAAAATGCAGGAGAGATTAGTTCCAGTGGAGGATTTGGATGGATCGACTTCTTGGGAGTTGGCAGTGAGCGCGCCAGAGGCCCACGTATGCGGCAGATCCAAGCCAAGTGGCTACGAGACAGCAACCAGGGCATCGAGGGCCATGCCAGGCTGAAAGTAGCCATCATGAGCGAGGTCAACCTTGACAACATGAGAACACTCGATGGCCTCCGACGGCTGTTCAATTCGTACAGCCACCTCCCTTTGGAAGATCGACCAAGTGTCTTTATTCTCATTGGCAACTTCGTTCAACAGGCAGTCATCAATGGCGGTACTCAGGCAGGCAGCATTGAGTACAAGGAATATTTCGATGCGCTCGCCACAGTACTCTCGGAATTTCCTGCTTTGCTCCAGCGCTCGACTTTCGTTTTCGTTCCAGGTGACAACGACCCGTGGGCCTCGGCCTTTTCAGCTGGAGCGGCCTGTACTATCCCTCGCCAGGGCGTTCCTGAACTGTTCACTTCGAGGGTGAAACGCGCATTCACATCCGCCAACGCCGAGATTAACCGGTCTCAGACTTCCGAGCCCCCTGGCGAGGCCATGTGGACATCCAATCCGTCCCGTCTTACATTCTTCGGGCCTGTCCACGACATTGCTATCCTTCGGGACGATATTTCAGGGAGACTAAGACGCAGCGCAGTGAGCATTGGCCAGGAGAACAACAACTCCGATGCAGCCATGAATGGCCATTCTGACAACGCTTCTATGGAGATGGGCTCTACTGGCCCGGAAGACCAAACAGAGGGTCAGACAGAGCAACCTGACGCGAGAAACAAATCGACACCCACGGCGGTTCTCATGGCTCGGAAACTCGTCAAAACCATCCTCGATCAGGGAACGATGTCCCCTTTCCCTCTCTCCACGCGGCCCGTCCTTTGGGACTACGCAGCGTCACTACAGCTTTACCCTCTGCCCATTAGTTTCATCCTAGCGGATGCCGAGGCGGTGCCGTTTTGTATGACGTACGAAGGATGCCATGTGATGAACCCGGGACGACTTATTCCTGAGGGAGGATCCTCTGTGAAGTGGATAGAATACGACGTTGTGAAGAATCGTGGGAAGGTGAAGGAAGAGCGTCTCTGAGGTGCTTTGTACGGTTTTTTATTTTGGATGGGATTTAACGATTAATGATGTCAAAATAGAGTATCACTGTAATATAGACATTGAGACGAAATCTTGCAACATGGCCCGTCGAGGAGCTACCACCTAGTCTGCACAGAAGGCTATTGCCGATTTATCACTTCACTATTTAGCATAGCATATAAGGGGCCACCGGCCTTCACAACATTTCATTTAGCCTATATATAACGGCACACAGTGAATCGTGAAGATAGATGCTTGATCAAGATGCGACCCAAGCCTTCAAGCGAGTTACATCTCAGCCGCAATTCCAAAGTTGGTAGATCAATCAGAGCAAAGGTCATTGTACATATAGATACAAATAAAAGAAGCCGCCATGCAGAGGCGCTGGCATATGCAAAGTCCGTGATGCCCAACGCCATTAGAGAAAGTAGAAAGAATGGAAGAATGCCCATCCCACAAACATACCACGGCACAAACATACCACGGTATCAAGTCGTGTTTCAATAAATCGGGCCAGATGAAACTGCACGCCGTCAATCAATCGTGATTACATCTGCATTGCTGTGCGAAGTAGCAGCCTTCTGAGGACTCTTGTTTTCCAAGCGTGCATTCTGAATAGAGCTTCCATGAGCCGCGGGTTCTGTGTTCCCCGTTGTTGGCTGCGACGGTATTGTCTTTGTCTCGAGAGGTGACTGGTTCAGAATCGGTATGTCGTCGAGTCCCGAAAAACATTTGTCGAGCTCTGATAAGAGATTTCCGACCTTGTCAATGGTAGCAACAACGCCATTTTCGAGACCCTGCCAGCCATCGCCCTTTGAATTATACAACCTTTCCTTCAACCTTGATTTCAGTTGGTCCTCGCTGGATCTACCTTGAAGACCACCAGCTTCTCTCAGTACCCAAACCAGGCCCTTTGGCCGTTGAGTGATAACCAGTTGGAAGCGCACTTTTTGTATAGGATAGTGAATCTGGAAGGTTTTCGCGTTGCGCGCTATCACTTGGACTCTCAAAGGGTCTTTGTGTGATGGATTTGCCATTAATCCATCCAGGGCCTGCATTAATGGCAGCGTGACCGACAGAAGTCCCGTGACAGTGCCCAAGCTGGATGTAGCGCCGGCATTGTTAAGTAGGGAAGTAAACGACCCCTGCATACGACGGTGAGGGTTCGGGTAATTGAAGGCGATACCCAAGCGGAGCTGGAAGAGAGGCTTCTTCTGAGTTACAAGATGCAGGGGATCGATGGTTGTGTGGATTGAAGAGGTAGTCAAGCTGATGTCAATATTCGCAGAGAGTTCCGCGCGGGGCCCGTAAAGGAAGCCAACGCGGGACAATGATAAGGACTGGGGTTGCATCTTCTTTCGCCGAAGAGTCTCCAGGATCGACAAGGCGCACTCCAATCGTTGCAAACTTTCCAGAAGTTCGCACATCGCAGAGTGACCAGCCGCTGTAAGGAGACGGATTGCAAACTTGCTTCCGCCGCGCTGTACCACCAACGAGCGATCCTGTTTGGAGACTAAGGAGCCAACATCACTAGGGGGAGATAGCAACTCGCCATAAGCCACCAAGACAGCGTCCTTCTCGTGTGGGTTAACACCACTGAACGAAAGCCGGATGGTGTCCTTGATGAATGACCTCCTAGCCAGTTCGGCCGGCATGGCCACCTGGAACGCCCGCGGGAGTTCCGATGCCTGATAATGGATGAGGATATCAGGGACCCGGAGACTTGGTTCAATCACAAGTTGTGGCAAAGGCGGGTGGAAGCTGATCGACTGCAAGTCCGCCAAGTAACGGGCGTTTGCTTGCATTGTCAAAATCCCGTAGAGAGAATGACCCATGTCTGCAAAAGAAGTCTGCCTATTTTGCTGAGGTGCAGGAAAAAAGGCATTGCAGACGGTTTGAGCGGATCGTGGCGCAGAAATGCCGCTATTTGCATCAGACGGTAGGGCACTTTCAGACGGCACTGCTGGTTGAAGCTGAACAACCCACCAACTGTCCCCGTCCATGCTGCTCGTCGCTGCCAGGACCCAGTTCCGCTCCCAGCTCCTGTGCCAGAAGAAGGAATACCGGAGGATGTTGGCTGGAAAGTGTCTTCTGAAGTCAAGTTTCAAGCTCCTGGGATTGACCACCTGGAAGCCGAGTAACTTAGCATTGGATTCAACCTCTTCTATCGCAGAAATGCAGCGAAGACGGGCCACCCGAGACACAATTTCATCAGCAAATGGCTTGTCCGTATTGCGATCAACATCGGATCGTTCCAGTGTACTGGGCGTGGTGGACAAGATACTTGTTCCCGACATAGGCTCAACCGAGACGCGGAGATGTCGTAATCTTGTGAGTTGAACGTCAAGTTGACAGGCTCCTGGTTCAGTCCGGCTTAGTCGTCCTCGTAATGACAAAGCACCTGTCGAGAAGAGTGAATGCTTGCTCAATTTGTCAAATGCCGAAGAAAGGATATGCGATGTATGCAACGCGATGACACTCCGCAAAATGCATTCCATGGAAAGATTCTTGCTGTCAAATTCAATGTCTCGGCTGTCGACTTCTTGTCCATCTCTGATCCAACGGAGGCCTATACTCGGCAATCCGCTGGTACTACTTTCGGAGCTTCGGCGGCCACTCTTGATGCCGATCTCAAGCCAGCTTTTGGGACCGGGCCTTAGCGTCCAGTACTGCAGGACCAGAGTACGGTGCAACAGTTCAACACGCAGAGTGTCAGACCACAGACCTCTTGCTAACTGAGCGGCCTGTTTGAATAGTGCATTGATCTTGGTAGTCAGGACTAAACCATGCAGCAGATTGAAACAGCCCGCCAGACCCTTAGTCCGAAGTGTATCATTTATTCGCATGTCGAGTTCGTTAAAGACACGGCCCTTCGGAATCGGCGATGATGGTGTGAAAAGAAATCGAATATCCACGAAGTAGAATTGCGAGGCTTCATCCTCTGCACCAATCGAAAGATCAAGCTCGAACTCGTCAGGTACGATAAATGTGACCCGGCCATCGTGCACGCGATATGTTTGGAATGGCGTCGGCACGGAATCACTTAAAACGAGCCGCACGCTGATGAGTCTGTTAATCTTCTGCAACCGTTTGAGTGCGCCCTTTGCTGTTAAAGGCCGCGGTGGCTTGTATCCCAGCTGAATAGCGACATGTTAGTTGGGATCTAACGCAAGCAACCCACCAAGAGAGCTTACCGTGGGCATCGAGACCACCTTCCCCTTCGCCAATACCTCGAGAGCGGTCTTTAGATCTGGATTTCCGACTTGAGCTTGGACCAGATCTCTCTTCATATCCCCAATACATTGCAAGGCCCCCGCATAGGCTTGGTGGCGAATGCGAATGAAATTCTGGATGTCAATGAGTCGACTAACATCAGCTGCTTGACGACTCCATTGGGAAAGGACGAGGAGTTTAATAAACTCTGCTCGCTTGGAATGAGCAAAGTCCAAGAGCCGAAGTTTCTTTTGCAGATTTTGCTCTGATTGATTCCCCAACGGCTTTCCATTGGGAGCGCCAGACACGGGTCCCGAATCTTGAGGTGATACTTGGACCTCCGCCAACTCTGTGATCAATTCAGATAGTTCATTCCAGCACTGCTGAACGGACCGGTTGACCAATTTTGAGAAGGGAAAGAACCCCTGTGTGATGTGAGGCAATTCCGGGGGCTGTCGAAGTCCAACAAACTCGACTTGGGCCGCGGAGGAGTCCGCATTTTGTTTGTAACCATCCATGCCTTTCGCCAAGCCATTGAGGTGGTTTGCTCCGTCACTATGCGCAGAAGGAACACCGTGGGCACCCGCGCTGCCACTCAGGGGAGGGATTTCATTTCGCGAAGAATCAAGGACACTTGGTCCTTTGGCATGTCCACCGACATTCGGTTCGTCCATGATTACACCCGGCATGTCTGGACTCAAGTCGCTTTTCAACCGCAAGAGCCCTCCCCTCCTTCACCCCTGCACGGCGCAAGGAAAGCAGCCCGGTAGCGAGACTGTGTCAAATGCAAAGGAGCCGGCGCCGGGGTAGGAAGGGAAGCTAGTGGGAGGCTCCGTGATCGATCGGAAAACTTTAGCGCAATGCCATGTGTATCGCGAGTCAGCGCAAGGCGTTGGTGTTGGAGAATCCGACTGTCACAGATATCCGAACGAGTTCTATACGCGGTAGTAGGTCGATTTGTCGAGTGGGAGAGCCGGAAACGATGGACGCAGGTGGTCGCAAGAAGACCGCGGAAGGGTGTAAGATAACTGATTCCAACCAGCGTTCTCAGCGGACCATGTCGCGGGAAGTAGACTGGTATACATACGGTGACCAAACGAAAGATGAAAGAGCCGGAAGTTGCGGAGTCTAGAAGAGACGCTGCGGAAGGCGCACAAGGGATCGTTCAGGAATCGAGGGCGATTTGAGCGGGGAGTTAAAAGAAGTCAAAGAAGGATAATGGGCAGGCAAAACAGGGAAGAGAAAGAGAGAGAAACCGATATAGAGCGAAGAAGGAAGTGGTGAGGGGAAAGTGTGGATTACAGAGAGAATTAGGTATTATCAGCTAGTACAAAGCGCAGAGGCTTAAGGAACGGCGAATGCTGAAACAGAATGAATAATGAGGCCCGCGCGATGCGATGTAAATGCACGAGCAGCCTCAGTGGCTGGTGGGAGGTGGCCGGAGCGCCTTAGCCACTGATACAAATACCGCTCAGTACCAATGACGTACTGCTTCAACCGCAGATAACTGTGATAATTCGGTAATACAATGACCGTAACTTTTCCGGATCCAGGTACCTGTGTTACTATGACATTCTCAAGGGAGCTGAGGTACCTCCCTCCGATCATCCAGGTTGCCGTCGGCTTTCCCACTTCCGACCTTCTCATCCACCTGGTTCATCATAACATTACTTGATCCCATCTAGCTCTACTTCGTCATAGTCTCAAGGAGTTGTCATTCTATTCTCACCGTTGTCTAAGCTCATCCTCGACCTCACTATCTCCGAACCCATTAGTCACCGTGCGATCAAGATAAACAAGTCGTCCACATGACATCTGCATGCCAGAGTGACCACTTCTTTTCCACGAAGGATAGATTCTAGATAGTGTTTCTTTCCAGCTCCAAGGCAGTCTACGCTTCTTAAGGTATGTAGATGCCTGTTGCTCATACCATTATTGATCCCAGAGCTGGCTAACAAAGCATTTACAGTCTCTTGGATCTAAGTCTATATTCCCTTGGATATGAGATAGACGGCCTCTCCGCGAAGCTCTCATCATGCAGGACGATGAGAATGCCGAGAACATACAACCACCTCCCCAATACCCTGGCGATGACACACGTCCGACAAGCAAAAAGGAACTTGTTGGATGGTATAGCTATGGCTGGGCCGCTGAGGTGTTCACCGTATGTGCCATGGGTATGATTTCCTGTTGAGTAGACAAATTTCCTTTGCCGTGCCTAATCTTCGTTCTAGGATCTTTTCTTCCCATCACATTAGAGCAAATGGCGCGGGATAGCGGAGTTCTCCTGGCCGACAAAACGACCCCATGCAGTGCAACATGGAAGAACTCACAGGGGACTTCTCCAGATCTGGCCTCAAACACAACAGGTCTTTGGAGTAGCCAAATCCCACGAACAAGCCAATGTATTGTTCATATACTGGGCGCGGAGATCAACACGGCGAGCTTTGCCATGTACACCTTCTCCGTAAGCGTGTTTGTTCAAGCCATCCTGATCATATCCATGTCGGGCGCTGCAGACCATGGGAGCTATCGGAAGATACTCCTGGTTGTATGTGCCCTGATTGGCTCGATATCGACCATGCTGTTTATTGCGGTCAAGCCCAATCTCTACCTGCTCGGGGGATTATTTGCGGTGGTGGCAAACACATGTTTTGGAGCATCGTTCGTGCTGTTGAACTCGTTCTTGCCTCTACTAGTTCGGCACCACCCTTTTCTTCTTGCGAAACATCGCCAAGCCGATGCGTTGCCCAACGGCGATCACCCACCTGCTGTCCATAGAGCTCGTCAGACTGAAGACGAAGCCAGTGTTACGACACCGCTTCTTCGACCTGGGAGCACAACCACGGATGATACGACACAGGAATCTCTGTCGGATACCTCCTTGGAGTTGAAGCTCTCTACAAAGATATCATCCAACGGAATCGGCATTGGCTATATTGCTGCGGTGATTCTGCAAATCATTTGCATTCTAGTTGTAGTCAATACCAACCAGACCACCTTTTCGCTGCGACTCGTCCTTTTCTTGATCGGACTCTGGTGGTTTATCTTCACCTTTCCTGCGGCGCTCTGGTTACGGCCGCGACCTGGCCCGCCCCTACGATATTCAGATGGTGGGAAAGAGCGCAGGTCATGGCTTGGATACATTGCGTATGCTTGGAAATCATTGGGCCGGACTGCCATGCGGACTCGGCATTTGAAAGATATCTTGTTGTTCCTGGCATCTTGGTTCTTGCTTAGCGACGGGATCGCCACGGTCAGTGGAACTGCCGTGTTGTTTGCAAAGACTCAACTCGACATGGAGCCGGCTGCTCTAGGCATGATCAATGTGGTTGCCATGGTGGCCGGGGTGTTTGGGGCGTTTTCCTGGAGCTACGTCTCACGCGCTTTGAATCTTCGCGCATCGCAGACTATCATCGCTTGTATCATTCTGTTCGAACTTGTACCGATCTATGGCCTACTTGGCTTCATTCCCGCGATCAAGCGACTGGGCTTTATTGGCCTTCAACAGCCATGGGAGATGTTTCCGCTGAGCTTTGTGTATGGGCTTGTCATGGGTGGACTGTCGTCTTATTGCCGAAGTTTCTTTGGCGAGTTGATTCCCCCCGGATACGAGGCCGCCTTCTATGCACTGTACGCGATCACGGATAAAGGGTCAAGTATCTTTGGGCCAGCCATTGTGGGGGCTATCACTGATCGGTATGGAGAAATTCGACCGGCTTTTGGGTTCCTGGCCATCTTGATCCTTCTCCCGCTGCCGTTGATGCTTCTGGTTGATGTGGACCGAGGAAAACGGGATGCACAGGCCCTTTCAGCCGAGTTAGAGGGCAAGCGGGACGAACCAGTCGCATCGGATGATTCTGTGGAATAGATAGCGTTGATGCCGCGGGTCCAGAGAGCCTCTTCCAGGTCAATATGAATGCATATGCTGTCCTCGACATGTCGTTTCCTATTGCTATCAGTCGATGCAAATATTGTGAGAATATTCACAGCATACAACTTGGATCATTCCTCTCTATAGGGGAACAGAGAGTTCCATTGATTTCTGGGTGCAACTCTCGACCTCATAATTGTAGTAGGCGGGTCGAGCTGACCAGATGCAAGATGGTAGGAGTAAATCACCCTTGTGCGGCTGGGTATGGCCAAGTATGTAGGTAGGAGGTGTATTTGACGTCTACTGGGGTACCTTGCAGGATTGGTGCGGATTAAATGGCAAGGGATGAAACCCCTTCAATGATATACTAGATAAGGTATCTCTATGTATTGTTTCTGGTCCCTTGGGTAGGGTAGGCTCCCAGATACCCTTGGATGAGCAGGGTGATGTACAAATAGGTACTAGGGCACATAGATTGTCGTACAATTGGAACTATGATAGGTCTGTTGAGCTAGCTATGAGAGTATGTGTGAATGGGTTTGATTACTGGCGGCACTGTAATCAATAGTAATTGTAATCAGTTTATGCAATCTGTCCTCATCATAACAGGAACGGGGTTCATTCCGTGGATGTTTCTTTTTGTCGCTGAAAGAAATTCGAACAACAGGACCTAGGGAGTTATGGCCTTGATGTCTAGGGATATGTTACAGAATCCTTCGTGGATCTCCTACTCGTGTGGACGGCAGTGTCGATCCTGTTCGCAATAGTGGAGTCTGAAGAGACATAAGATCATACTGTGTAGTATTTTTAGGAAGAGGAACCACGGGAATCATGCATCGTCACTATTATTCGCCAATGTGTGGTGAAGGAGGTACCACAGTTTGGGAGGATGCCGGATAGGCTGACACACCCAGAAAGAACAAACTGTCCTTAACTCAGCTTCCCCATACTTCGTCAGTCCTACTTATATCTCCACCCAACCTTCCTATCCACCCATTTTTTTCTTTCTCGAATCTGAGCTCTCTTTTCCCCTTCCTCATCTTTCTCCTCTCCCCTGTCATCTTCATTGGTGAGCTTGGGATTTTCCTTCCCGTACTTCTATATCGCAGGAAGCTCGAGTCTGTCAAGGAACTTTGTTTGTTTACTTGACCCTGTCGATCCTCCTTCTCCACCACCACCACAACAACTATCATCATGCGTTCTTTTGCCCCTTTGGCCCTGAGCCTTCTCGGCGCTTCCGCCGTGGTCTCGGCCGCCGATGCAAAGGCCGAGACGGAGTCTGATGTGATCTCCCTCACTCAGGACACCTTCAAGGGTTTCATGGAGGAAAACAACCTCGTCCTCGCCGAGTTCTTCGCCCCCTGGTGCGGCCACTGCAAGGCTCTGGCCCCCAAGTACGAGGAGGCTGCTACCGAGCTGAAGGGAAAGAACATTCCCCTCGTCAAGGTTGACTGCACGGCCGAAGAAGACCTCTGCCGGGAGCAAGGTGTCGAGGGCTACCCCACGATGAAGATCTTCCGTGGTCCCGACTCGAGCAAGCCTTACCAGGGAGCTCGTCAGGCTGATGCGTAAGTGCTCACAGTAATGATGTCTCATGGTATGGCGGACTGACTCCATTCCCCAGGATTGTGTCCTACATGGTTAAGCAGTCCCTTCCCGCCGTCTCCCCCGTCACCGAAGAGAACCTCGAGGAGGTCAAGACTATGGACAAAATTGTGGTGATCGGTTACTTCGCCGAGGATGACAAGGCTACCAACGAAGCTTTCACCACCTTCGCCGAGGCTCAGCGTGACAACTACCTTTTCGCTGCCGCCTCTGACGAGGCTATCGCCAAAGCTGAGGGCGTCAAGCAGCCCGCCGTTGTCCTCTATAAGGACTTTGATGAGAAGAAGACCATTTACAAGGGAGACATTGACCAAGACGCTCTTCTGAGCTGGGTGAAGACCGCCAGCACTCCCCTGGTAGGCGAGATTGGTCCTGAGACTTACTCGGGATACATGTCGGTAAGTAACAAGCCATGGAGATTTCCCTGTGAAAGAAAGCTTAGCTCTAACCCGCTCCGTTTTATCAGGCCGGTATCCCCCTTGCCTACATCTTCGCCGAGACCAAGGAGGAGCGTGAGAAGTTCGCCGAGGAATTCAAGCCCATCGCTGAGAAGCACAAGGGTGCCATCAACATTGCCACTATCGACGCTGCCATGTTCGGCGCTCACGCTGGAAACCTCAACCTTGACACCGAGAAGTTCCCCGCCTTCGCTATCCAGGACCCCTCCAAGAACGCCAAGTATCCTTACGACCAGGACAAGGAGCTCAAGGCTAAGGAGGTCGGCAAGTTCATCAAGGATGTCCTGGACGGCAAGGTTGAGCCTAGCATCAAGTCCGAGCCCATTCCCGAGACCCAGGAAGGTCCCGTCACTGTTGTCGTTGCCCATTCTTACAAGGAACTTGTGATCGACAACGAGAAGGATGTTCTCCTGGAGTTCTATGCCCCGTGGTGCGGTCACTGCAAGGCGTAAGTTTCCCAGTGACATGATCCCTTGAAGCCCAGCTAACTAGGTGTCCTTGATTAGTCTCGCTCCCAAGTACGATGAACTTGCCGCGCTCTATGCCAACAACGAGGACTTTGCCTCCAAGGTCACTGTCGCCAAGATCGACGCGACCGCCAACGATGTTCCGGATTCCATCACTGGCTTCCCTACGATCAAGCTCTACCCCGCCGGAGCTAAGGACTCTCCCGTCGAGTACGCTGGCTCTCGTACTGTGGAGGACCTTGCCAACTTCATCAAGGAGAACGGCAAGTACAAGATTGACGCCAACGCGGCCGCGGCCAAGGAGGCTGAGGAGTCAAGCGAAGCCGCTGAGACCCCATCTGAATCCGCCGAGCCTGAGGCTCCTGCCGCTACCGGCGAGGAGAAGGCGGATCATGATGAGCTGTAAACCTGGGTAGTTCAAATGACATGTTTTTTTCCACTCTTGTTCGAATTGCTGTATTTCCCGTTCATCACACCTTGGGTAGTCGGGCTCATTGTAATCCTCAATCTCATCCTTTAACGCATGGAATACATCATATATCCTACTTCCCATCGCATGGATTGTCAGTGTCTTTCTTTGATAGTCGGAAATGGTCCGAGCGTAGGGTTAGTGGGTTGTAGTAGAGAGAGGCTGGACAATTTATGCATGGAATACTCCAGATATACCTGAAGATCAGGTAGATCTCGACAAGAGAGGGGGATTTCAAAAGTGGCATTGATTGATTAGAGAGCTTATAGACATTTGACTCAAGAGAAGTAGCCTGACATTAACCGAAACGACGCGCCCAAAACTGCCATCGGGCATGAGCGGTCTCTGCCTCGATTGGTATCAATGCTGACTACACACTGTAGGTGGAAGCTTGCAATGAATCCCAAACGCCAATCCTATACCAGAAAGAAAACCCGAAAGTACTCGCCTTACCAACACTACAATTCCGACACAAATCTATGGTAAAGAACCCACAGAATTCAATCCGCTGATACTCAGGTAAGTTTAAGATAGGCTGGCGTTCCAATCTCAATCCGTCCCCTCTGCAGCAGCCAAAGCTTCAAGAGCGTCGGCGTCATCGAAGTCATCAGCCGGTGCCGACTTCGCGCTCTTCACAGCATTATCCTCTTCTCCCGGAGCAGACTCTGCTGGCTTTGCGGGAGAGGGTTTGGACGCATTATCCGCCGATGAAGGCTGGATCGGGGCCAGAGGGCTAGCCGTTATTGGTTTCGACGTCAAGCTCCAATCAATGACTTCGTCAGGGCCGTACCGGGCAGCGAGCCACTCGTTGCACTTTTTAAAGTGTCCGTTGTTGAACTGCAATGTAGTCCATTAGCTGAACCGTTCACAGATGACCACGGCGTTGCGCAGTAACGGACGAGGGGAGGGGGTCCTTACAAATCCTCTGTGAGCACTCAACGGGCTGGGATGGACCGATTGGAGCACGCAGTGTCTCTGTCGGTTGACATCAGCGACGCGCTTCCCCGCGGGCGAGCCCCAGGCCAGGAAAACGACGCCCCGGGAACGCACGCGTGCGACAACCTCCAGCGCCTTTTGGGTCAACCGTTCCCAGCCCTTGTTCGAATGGCTGGCGGCCTGGTGGGCGCGAACCGTCAGGCAAGTGTTGAGCATCAAGACGCCGCGCTCGGCCCAGGGGGTCAGGAGGCCGCCTTTGTTGGGTGGGCGTTGGAAGGAGGGGTAGTCGTTCTGGATGCCGGTGAAGATGTTGACGAGGGAGGGGGGCGCGGGCGTGGGAGGGCGGACGGAGAAGGCCAGACCGTGGGCCTGGTTGTGGTTGTGGTAGGGGTCTTGACCGACAATGACGACCTTGACAGTGTGGAGAGGGGTATGTCGCGACCTGCGACGAGTTAGCGGGAGATGTAGACGGCAAGGGAGAGAATGGTTGGATGATTCGCACCAGGAGTAGATGTCATCTTCGGGAGGGAAGACCTTCACGCCCGCCTGCTTTTCTTTTTGCAGGAAACGCTTCAGTGCTAGGAACTCTGGCTTCACGATCTCCTCCTTGAGCTGGGCCAGCCAGCTCTCGTCCATGGTGTCGATTTCCAGTTGAAGGAGTTCCTTTTGCTCAGGCGTCAACGTAGCCACCCATTTCTCCTTGTTGAAGCTTGAAGACGTGGTTGAGGGACGCACGGCGCCCGGTTTGGGCTTGGGGGCTCCAAAGAACGATGTGATGCTGCCATTGGCCTTGGGTTTCTTCGCATCGGCCGCTGGGGTCGACAGATGGTTAGCATCGCGCTTGACGCCACTTGGACTGGGCATATTGGCGACTGGGGAGAATGAAGAGGAAGCACAAAGAGTATTGGTAGGACGCGGCGATGGGCTCAGCGATGGACTCACCCAGTTTGAAGCAACGATACATCGAGAAACGATACTCGGGCACGCGTCGACATGGGCGCGACCAGACGCGTTGTGGAGAAAATCCATTCATCGCCGTATTAGGCTAAGCCTGACATGGGAGGTGTGGGTCCCTTCTGTTGTCGCTGACTTCATCAATTCTTCGAATGCTCCATATGAACAGCTCTAGCTGCGAGCAACGGAAGCATCCTCGGATTCTCAGAAGATGTCTGTGTCACGGTTCGCCACTGAGCGTAGTTCGATTTGAGCTCACGTGTGGGAGTACACGATCATGATCCTCACTTACCTCGTCCCATCACTTAAACCAATCGCTGCGATATGGAGCTTACCTGGCTCGCTGATACGCCTCAGTCTCGAGGCCGAACCAGAGCCTTGAGAGCATGTCCCCAGTGCCAACGAAGAAAGGTGTGTCTTCGCTGACTCCTCCGGCTCGCGGAATGTTGGAAGCTGAACAAACCAACGTCAGAAACGGTGTCGCCATCTCGGCACGGGAAACAACCCCCTCCAAACCCAACTCGGCCCAACAGGTCCGGTCCAACGAAACAATGATCGAGGTCCCGATAATCATCCGCTGAGGGAGACAGGCCCTCACACGCCCAGTCAGCTTCCTACGGACGTTCCTCGGACAGAGCGCTTTGTGGGGGACCTGAATCCCGAGTCTTTGATTCGCGAGAAACTGGGCGATGCTTCGGATAGTCAACTTCGGAATCGTATTGGACTATGGATCAGTTCTTCAGATGTGGACAATGCTGAAAGAAGTCGGGATGGTCTTTTTAACACTGTCAACCCATTTGCCGGTCGAGAGTCCGAATCAGTTGCGACTGTGTTACAACAGCGATATGCATCTGCGATGAGGGCATGCGAGCGCCTGCCTTCTTCGACGTTGGACCGTTTACTTCCGATATACTTCTCCAGAGTAAATCATATTCTCCCACTGGTCGACAAGAATTCAATACTCCGTGCTCAGTCGAAAGGCGTGTCTTCAGTCTTCCTTGAAAGAGCCATTTGTCTCGTTGCAGCGAAGGATCCGTCAGCTACTTCTCACCTCCGCATCACAGCCGAAGGGGCCCCCATGACTCCCCGCCAGTTCTGCTCGGATATATACAAAGGATTGGTGGTCGCGATCAACGAGGGCCTGGAACCCGATCGCATTACCCGCATACGTGTCTTGGCCCTTCTTTCGTTGCATTGTGAAGGCTATGAGGGTGCAGAGGCCGCTTCAATGCATCTTTGTCACGCCATTCACCAGGCTCAGACAGCAGGCTTACATCATGATCGTCCTGACAGAGTACCCGGAGATTCACTATCGGCCCTCTTCTGGTGTTTATGGACACTGGATAAGATGCACGCCTGCATAGGTGGCCGGCCTGTTCTCTTCGCGGACCGTGACATTGGGGTAGAAAAGCCCGATGTGAAATCCTCCGGTTTCAGGACCGCATTCGATATCTGGTTTGCAATCTCCGATCTACTTGCTCGAGTGATATCTTTCTATCGGCCAGGTGCCGACCATACCGTTGGATGGGAAGCCGACTTCCCGACATTTGAGGAAATCATCGGGGACAATATCCGCGACGATCTAGATTACCCTACACTTGGTGCGTTAACATTCGTTGTGGCCGCCCTTTCCAGTCTAACACTATATGCAGGACTCTTGGAACTTTTCTACCATGCGGTCGGTATACTCTCTTGCCGATACAAGTTAACTGACCGCCCGGATGGATCAAAGCCATCCTACATTCGCCAGGGGTTGGCTGCAGTTCGAATACATTCAATCATCGCTACCGAATGCCCTCAGACGTTACCCCCTCTCCCGATTGTGCCTTACGCACTGGCCCTTTCTATGGGCGTCTCGTACCAACAATTCCGTTCGAGTAAGCTCATCACTCACTTAGAACGAGCCAAGGCCAGCCTTGAAGCGTGTTGCACGCTCCTGGAGGATCTTGGAGTCTACTGGTACTCGGCGGAAGCGATGGCACGGCTGGGTCGGAAAGCCCTGCACCAGATCGAGGAAGTGAAGCCAGGGCCCGGTCAACAAGGTCCGGAGTTCAGACAACCAAACCTAGCCGGACAGTCACCTACCATTGCTTCGACTCATCCCAACAATGCGGTGCCTGACACCCAACTTGTGAACCACTCAGACGATCAGCGATCCTTCAGCGATGCGCCATCGACGGCGTCTGCGATAGAGGCTCACCCAGGACTGGGGACTATTGGCCCTCAACCCGCTACAGGCTTCCAAGCCTCAGAAATGGACGGATTTGCCGATATCGATATGCTGTTTGGGGATTTCCTGGACCTGTCTTTACCCACCAATTTCTGGGACCCCGTCTTTGGCACTCCGGACCAAAGCGGGATATGAAGATCGATTGCCTTTTGCACCTTGTGTGCTAAATTAAGAACCTCGTGGAGACGTTTAGTAAGAATTACTGTCGGATGCTTTGGCATCGGCGGAGCGCCTCATTCGCCGAGGAGATGGTCGTGCCGGAGCGGCCGGACTGTCGATCCTCATCAACGCAAGCGACACTTCTGATGAACAACCACCGGGTCAGCCCTGGATCGAAAACTGCCAAGTGGGGGGGACAGCTCAATGACAAGAGCTTGCTATCGCCGTCGCTGCGCCTTGAAGTCGTGGACTTCGCTAGAAATGGGCCTCAACCTTAAACCAACGAAAATCCTCCCTCCGAGTGGAGTTCACTACGGTAGACGATGGTTCTGGACCATGAGGACGATTGATCTTGTCCGCGATCTAAAGTAAAATGAACGAATCCTTCGGGTGGCTCAAAGGGGCTTTTCCCCTTGGGCTGTTTTTTTCCGCCCTCAAGCATTCCCAATCTAACGCTCGGATAAATCGCCCATTCTCTGCTCACTGCAGCATCAGCTTATTATTACTCTGGCCCATACTTCATTTCTCATGATTGGACTAATTTCGTCCACCGACGGCTCCCTCCGAGGTCGGTCCTTGCAATCACTCGGTCCACGTTTCTTTGCCTGCGCGATACATTATTAGCTTCGCTCGCTTTGTTTCAGATCCAGCTCCAAAGCTCCACCCGTCTTCTCTGCTCCACTGCCTGGGCTACTTTTCTGAAATCACCATCCTTATCTTGTCATTGATCCCAGTGCTGTACGAGGTAGTTGCCTTGCCTTACGAGTTCCTTCGCCCGCGCCTTCACGCCAACATTGACTTTCGGGGTGGTTTCTGTGGGACTATAACACCAAGCCTGGCCCCCGAAATTAGCGTCCCCAGTATATCTGCACGCACACGCACCCTTTCATGGGGCCTGGATTTCTGACCGTCGCAAAGCTCGATGGCGCGAGAATCTTTTCCCTAGCCCATAAACCTCATCAGTAGTACCTCGCTGCGTGATTCACACTACCATGTACAGCTAGACAGACAACTCAAGGTAGCTCTCCTTTTGAGATCATAACAATTTGGTCTCCCATGGCTCCCCTATCTGAAGATCCAATCGCATCGGTGTCACTGGCCGAGAACCCCGTCGAAGGGGACGGTTCGCCCTCTGCGAATGAGAGCGCCAAACGAGTCCCTATCCATCCTATCCCCCAACTGCAAGGCCCGTTTGAAGAGTCAATCCTCGAGGCATTGGAAGATGTGAAGGAGGAATGGGAAGTCAACCTAGACGCTCAGTCCCGACGGAGAGAATTACTCGAGAACCCAGAATATGTGCGGCTCTGCGGCCGGAAATGGAGGCAACGACGCGACGAACGGCAAGCATTTGTCTTGAATGACCTCCTGACGACACAGGCGCTAACTGGCCCTGCAGGTACCATCCGTTTTGGAAACTCACCGCTCAGATGTCGTTCGGAATCAACCTCCTTGTCAAAGAGTTAGCCAAGTCGAACGCAGAAGTCTTGAAGATCCTCCAATGCCATGTGGACGAGGTCGATGGGTTTCTCGGCCGGACCACCGAGGACTTTCTCATCATCCAGATCGATGTCCGCACCCGAATTCAGTACCTGAGTCTTCCTCTCGAGAACCTGGAGGTGTTTGATGAGATGCTGGAAGATCGCAGTTTCCGCATGTCCATGATCGACTACAACGACAAGATCGAACATGCCATTTCGCGCTTTAGGATATCCATTCAAGACACGCTCAAGGATTTGCAAAAGGGAAGGGAGGCCATCGGTGCTCTATGGCAGCATCTTAAGCAATCCGCAGTGGACAACGCACCTCTGTCTACTCACCTGATCGCCATTTATAATGCCATGCTAGCGAACACAGAAGGATAGAACATGGCTTTCTCCAAGCTCCAACGAAAAGGCATAGCCCTTCAAGCTGCGCTCTCTCAGCTAGGACTCGCTATTACCGAGATGCAACGACGGGTCGGCATAGCGAGCAGGAAGGAAGTGGTGCGTAAAATGAAATCTTCAGACCTACGCCTCCAAGGAAATACAGCTGTCGTTCTAACATACAACAGGTATCTTTCCTGCAAACTCCGTCCACACCCCAACAGGGCTTCTCCCTCAGGCAGCGACTCTTCGAGAAGGGGCGGTCGATTAGGAGCTCGACATCCCCAGCCCTAGAAAAGCCCTTACCAAACGATCCAAACCCTCTAGGCCTTGCGCATACACCACCTCCACCACGGGTGAGAGATTCACGGAGGCTGACTCAGAAGAGCGTCCCGAACCTCAGAGCGGCAAGGGCATTGGCCAGTCGCGGCGAGAGTACGGCTCCTAACCGGGCCAAATCTGCAGCTGAGCCCGAAGACAGTTCAAATTCAATACCCCTTGTGCCGAAATTACAACGGAGCTTAAGCAAGCGATTCTCAAAGGCAAAATTGACTACCAAGAAGTCGTTTTCTGACCTGCGGCCTGCCACAGCGCCGAGCAGAACGGCAAAATCTCAGAGCATCTCGGTTGAACATGCGACGTTCCGCAAAGTCATACAGGAGCCCATGGTATCATCGCCAGCCTTCACACAGACAGACCAATCTCGGACATCCCAACCACCGAGAAGACCGGAGACCATGAAATCACAGCTTTTACACCATATAAAATCTGACCGGGTTATCGACGCCTGGGAAAACACCACACAGAAAGAAAAGATCGGTCGCCGCTTGTCGCAGAAGAAAAAAGACGCGCCATGGAGCAAATTCCGAGCAAAGACGGCAACTATCCCCCGTTCTGCGGGTGATCTGCAAACGAGGCTATTCGAGGAAGATCTAGAGAGACAGATGGCCTGGCTGCAGGAGGAGAGCGAGGCGCTGAACACTTATTCTTTAAAACCGAAGCGCGACGTCGCCCCAAGAATACACGTGCTCTCTGTCCATATGACACCCGCTCAGGAGCCAGAACAAGAAGAAACTAGGGGAATGGGTAGTATCAGCGAGCAAAAGACAGATGAAGATGCGCAGTCGATTATAACTGCTCTCCCTTCGGTGCCACCCTCGGTAAGCAACTACAAGCCAACATGGGAGCGTCGATGTGACTAACATGAGTAGATTGCTGATTCTGCTCCACAAACACCCAGATCGTTTAGACGATGAGCACTCCACGACTGACTGGCTTTTGGACGGTGATCCAGCACAGTCAACTCTCCCTCCGCGATTTAACAAAACTATAGTTACACTGCCCGGAGAAGGATACGTGTGCCTCTTCTTCGTACAAATTATGCCCATTTCTGGCAAATGGCCGCTTCAATGTATATAGATTGTGCTATCTTGACTATAGACCGCCCTAACATCAGGGAGCGCGCGCGGGCGCACGAATACATAATTTCTATCCCTCAACACAGCTCAGTAGATTCCATTGAAGGAACTCCTCCAAGCCAGTAAAAGACCAACACAGCTCCATGAACCATAAGATTTCGATTGCGTTACTCATACATGTATCTAACCAACGACCTAAACGGGGTGGATTTTCTCCTTTTAACTCATGATTCCCGCCGAAGGCGCCATACACATCAGACGCGCAGCTCAGAAGGTAAACGCCAAAACATCATTGATTAATCCGCGACCGCATATGGGCAAATCTAATCCCAACTTAAAATACCGACAACAAACAAAGAACCAAACCGCCAAGCAATTCTACTTGCAGCGCTTCTCCACAATGTTCGCCCCGTGCTCCTCGTACTCCTTCTTGGAGATCCACATCTGGTGGAACGTCCCCAGACTGGCGAGGATACTTCCACCGATCCAGGAGCCGAACCGCCGCTCGGCAGTGTTTCCTGGCGCAGAAATCCGTACCCGCGGGCCGGGATACGTCTGCATGAGCTCCTGGTTCAAGCGATCGGTGAAGCCGTGGAGCAGGCTCGACGCGCCGGTGACGACGACGTTCGCTAACAGATGCGGGCGAATATCGACGTCGACGCCGTTGAGCGCGGCCTTGATCAACTCGGGGATGGTCTGCGCCGGGGTGGGCGCCGGGAAGGGGGACTCGGGGTCGGGGATGGCGGCCTTTGCGTCGAAGAGCGACTCCACGATGCGGTAGCGCTCCGCGCCAAAGAGCTGGTTGTATCCGTCGGGAAATTCGAAGGGCCGGGCGGGGGTGGTCTTTGCGGCCTCTTCGTTCGGGACGCCGTTCAGGCCGGGGCCAAAGAGCTTGTTGGGGCCCGGCCACACCTGCACCACGCATTCCTTGAACTCGGACAGCGTGCGCTCCTCCAGCAGCGCGCGGTAGGACGCATCGGGTTCTTTCTCGGGCGGGAACGTCTTGAGCTTGATCTGGGGCGGCTGGCCGGCGTCGACGGCTGTTTTCGAGGCAATGAGGTAGTGCGGGGTGATGGTGATGGGTTGCGGGTTGTTGGACTTGAACAGGGCGCGGATCTGCGACGAGATGTAGTCGCCGCCGAGAGGGGAGTGCTGGACGCCTCGTTTGAGGACCATGCCGTCATGCACGGGGGTGACGGATATATTGGACGCTCCGATATCGATGACGAGCGCAGAGGCCTTTCCGGACGCAAAACTGGTCGTGACAAAGACTCCATGTTAGTGGACATATCAGATGGAGCAACAAGAAATGCGACTTACGCTGCAAGGACACCATTCCGCGCCAGGTAAAATGCCGGCGTACCCCATTTCTCCATGGCAATTTCGATGGTCTTCTCGCGCGCCTTGGACGGGTTCCAGCCGCACTCGGTCATCAGCAGCGGGCTGTCGGCGAGCGGCTTCTCGTTGGACTCCACACCCTCCATCTCGGTGGGCATTTCCCCCTCAGGGATATCGTTCAGGCCGTTCATGAAGGGGTTTCCGGGCTTCGGGCCCGTCAGTCGCGACGTGAACGAGTATTCCCACACTTTCTCCGCCATGTCCCAGTCCTCTACGATGCCATCCCTGCCCATGGGGTTGTGGATGGAGAGGCCCGGACGCGGCGTGACGTAGATATCATCGCCGTAGATAAGCTTCTCTTGTCCTTCGTAGGTGTATTTGCCGTAGTACGTCGGGATCAGAGACTTTGGCGTGTCTTCTCCTGCAAAACCGGCGCGCGTTGTCGAAAACCCGGGGTCGAGGACAATGGCGGAGACCTCGTCTGTGGGCGGTGGAAGTCAGCGACGATGGTTCACGGGTTCTCGCGACAGATCTCGCAAAGAGACGGTCGTGAGACACGCAATGGGTAGTGGTGAAAGACATACCTCCGCCGTATTCGGCGGCTGAAGGTGGAACGGAAGGGTTCATGTCGAGATACACAGCGTGCGCAGCAGCTGAATAGTTATGGACGTGTAGCGACTGGAGCAATAAGACGCGTAAAACGAAAGTCAAAGGAATCTAATCCTGCGAGAAGCAAGCCGCGACTCAATGGGGGCGGGGAGGTTAATGGAGAGGAAGAAGGGAGAGAGAGGATGGAGGAGGACGGAAAGACATTCGTTCGTTGGTTTTGCGCGGCGGAACCTAAAAGCTTTGGCTGGCGCATCTTACCTAGTACTACTTACTACCTCACTGCTGAATACAACTACCACCCCAACTTCTCCCTGTCTCCTCCCATTCACGATACATAAGTCCTTCTATTCCAACACCCTCACCCGGTCATTCTCTTCTCCTTCAACACAACATGGACACCGACGTCAATCCAAATCCAGAGACCCTCTTTCGCCCAGTAAAACGGCGCAAGTTCCTACGCCGCCGCCCCGAGGAACCTCAAGATGAACCCCAAGCCGACAGCAACTCCTCAGCACCATCACAACCCCAAGACGGAACCCAAGCCGGCGACGGCGTCCAACCGACTGATATCGCCCGCCTACGACGGCTTCACCGCGCCCGAAAGGGCGGCATTGAGTTCTCCGCCACCTCGCGACAGCCCGCGGAGCATGCGAATAAGAACACGCTGTCGACAGCGAGCGCCGACGAGACCGAGTCCGAGCGGATCCGCGCGATGTGCGATCGATTCACCGGCCACACCGGACAAACCGTCGATGTCGATAGACACATGTACGCCCACCCCTTCTCCGGCCTTGTTGGAGCCCACGTGGGGCGTGTTCATCTGCAACGGAGACAGACTAACAAGATAAGGATGGCCTATATAGAATCCGAAATGGCTAAACGATACCGGCACAACATGCCTATAGACTCTACTGAACCGGACGCTGCGGCCGCCTACGACGCCGGGAGCGGCGCCGGCGGCACCCAACCCTCGTCCGATCTCCCGCTCCGCGAGCCCGCGTCGATGGGTAAACTGCACGAGATCGATTTGGGACAGGAGGCGCGGCTGCATAATATTGCACGCACAGAGGAGGCGACGAAGAGGCTTGTGCGCGACGAGGCGGATGGCTCCTCCGCGGACGACAGGGCGCAGTCGACAGAGAAGACTGATAAGCCGTGGCGCGGCCGAAAACGACGCACGAGTGAGGATATTAAACGAGACCGGCTTGTGGAAGAGGTCCTACGGGAGAGTAAATGTGAGTGGCTCTGCTTCTGGGTGCTACTGGCCTTGTTCTGTCGCTAACGGTCGATGTAGTGGATGTATATGATGAGCCAGAGGAGGAAGCTCTGGCTGTGGGAGGGGACGACCAAGCTGCGGATGATAGAGTTGCGGAACAGTTTCGAAGAGACTTTCTCGACGCCATCCAGTCCCGGCGTCGCATCGCACGGGCGAAGACGACTACGACCTCCAAGACAGCTAAGCCGGAGGCACCAAAGGGGCCGAAACTGGGAGGCAGCCGCAGTGCAAGAGCCGCAATGCGTGAGATGCAGGAAAAGTCAGCTCGAAAGTGACAGTCTATCTTTTCGTATAAGGTTGGTGGTCATGGCTGCAGAGCGTTCGAACATAGGAACTATATTCAATGATGTAATTACAGCAGTGAATTAATATCCGGGTATTTCAGCCACAGGATTTGTCTCTTGTCTTAAGTGGAGGTTTGGAATGGACGGTGATTACTACCCAGATTGCACTCGCACTGAAATTTGTACGCCAGGAAGATGAAACGTTCGACTCGGTGACGCCTGAATGCAAGTCAAAAGGAAATCTGAACAAAACTCAGCGAGCAGAAGCACGAACACATGTATGTAACTGTAAGGATTCAGAGGAGAACGTGTAAGAGGAAGGTTCTTTAGGAGGGCAAAAAGAATAGAACTGCACATAGATAGAGCGGCAGAAGGACACAAAATGAAAAGACGGATCAAAAAAGAAAAGACGGCATGGGCTTGCTTCCTCCACAAAACATTTATTTCCTTCTAGATGTCGTTTTCCCTGTCGGAAAAGAAATCATATACCACGCTGCATCGTCATCCGTTATCTTCCCTCAGCACCGTTGATGCTCATTTGGTCCGGGTTGAATCGCCGCCTCCGCATAGGCGCCTTCTTCCGTTTGGCAATCGCCGAATTTTGGGCACTGCCGGGGGCAGTCCCCATCTCCGTATCGCCATCGTTGTCGGCGTCCGGCGCATACGCTTCATACCTGGCCGTCTCGTCCAGTTCCGTGATGTCTGTGGGCTTCATCCGCAGCCATTTCATGCGAGGACCTGATCGGGACCTCTCCGACACGCGGAATCCATAGATCCGAGATTCATACACCTTGCCGGGCCCAAGACCCGGGCAGAAGTTGGCTGTCCGTACGCCGTTGATCTCGGCGGGCTGCCACGGAGGGGGAACGTCCGGCGACACTTGGTTGTTCATAGAAGCCAGCGAAGATGCCCGTGTCGGTGACAAGGCCGAGCTGTCCAGTCGAGATCCAATATCGAGGTCGGGGAATGTCATGAAGAACAGGCAGCCAAACGTGGTGCCAAAGAAGGCGCCATCTACGGAGTGGAATCGGCTGTTCGGGGGTGTGTACAGATCCTGGCAGCTCGGGCAGAACAACTTCACCGTCTCTTGGCCGGGGGTGTCGGAGCGGCCGACGGGCAGGACTTTGCACCCATTGCAGTACACACGAGGGCAGACGCCAAAATGTTGCATCTCGTACTTCTCGAGCATCTGTTGGATTCCTGGCCGCGAAGTGATGTATCGCTGGTGGATGAGGCCGTAGAGCAGCTCCGCAGAGCTCTCGATCACACTCAGATCGCTGGCCACTCGTGCATGGCGCCGATCGCCCGCTCTGCGGTACCCAAGCGGTTTTTCATCCCCCAGTATTTCATCCTCATCCTCGTCATCTTCCTCCTCCTCTTCATCCTCCTCGTCTTCCTCGGGCTCCACATCCAGGATCATTTCCAACGCCTCTTTGTACATGGGCACCTGCGACTGCAGACCCGTCAGGTTGAAATCATCCTCGATAAAGTCTTCCGACACCTCAGCGAAGAACTCGTGTCCCATAAGGGAGCAGAAGGAGGAGATCCACGACTCCGGGGCCCCTTCCGAAGATGACATATCGAATGGGTCGGTCACGGAGGACGCGGATGTTGATTCAGACAGTTGACTCAGATCCAGCCTGTCTAGGCCGTCGGCCAACGCCGAACCTGTCTCTCTCGACACGTTGCCGAGATACTGATATGAACTCCCCTGATACAATCTCCCGATGAGATGAACGCCCTCAGCTGACTTGTACGAGCTGACAGTGCCCGGGTACAAGTCGCAAGTCCGTAGAGCCGGACTGGTAGAATCAAGTCAAGGCGGGTGAGACGATAAGGGCGCTGAAGGATAGGTCTCGACGAGAAATGGCGATTCCGAGCAGGGTAGGCCAGGCAGTCATTCCACAGTGCGGGAGGAATATTGTGCGATGAGAACGGATTGATGCGATGGCGATGGCTTTTCCCCCGCTGACTGTCTTCAAAGCCGCATGTAAGATTGCGACTGGGCGAAACCTATCGTAGGGAGACCGAGACAGCGATTCTGTGCGTGAGCCACAATGTAGTAAGAAAATGGCGAAGTCAGAAAGCCGATTCTATTCCCCCTCTCTGGTGAACGCAGTGATCGATCGACGGAGTCGAGGGGTCTCCGAAATTAGGTTCGTGGGGCGGCGGTGCGGTGGAAAAAAGTGGCTGATACGGCTCAGTGGAACCGAAGCTGATGAAGTCCGAGATCCCCCAGGTGGCTCCCAATTGGCAAGTTCACGAGATAGACATGTCTCGGGACTCCGGATGGGGAGGGGGAGTTTGATAGGAGCGAAGGAAAACGCCTGGAGGTTGCTCGGTTCCATGGGGTGTTGTCACGTGACTATGCTGAGGGAGGGGCACATACAGTATTAGAGGATCCTTGGATCTCCTGATGCTAGAAGCAAAAAGGAAGAAGGGAAGGATCATGAATTATTATTTAGTCTCCCTGAATGGTAGTGATGGGGAGTGGGGGGAAATCTGGTGAACCTTGGAGATATAAACAAGCCGACTATTTAACTCCGTATATACAAACCAGACAAGACACCACCCGGCAGAATACCTCAGAACAGATCTCTAATGACTCGTGATAGCTCTCCTTCATCTCCCATAACTCCTGAAAGCCCCTCGCCGGTATTTTGGATCTCTCCATCATGGCCAACAAATCCATTCATTCCATCTGGACCGGTGCCGGACGCCATGAAGGAGCTGAATCCGCCCACGGCCTCGAACAGGTTTGTAAGTTCGTGGCTCATCTGGAGTCCGTTCAACGGACTGTTGCCTAGTTCGCCAACGCCGTTCAGGGGTCCATACACCGATATGTTCTCAATTGGGTGACCCGCCAAACCAGCCATGGCCACGGCCGCCGTCGAATGGGGGTCGTTGGAATCGGACCCGAAGGGCCGAACCAGTACCCCCAATCTTTCGCCAATTTTCCGGAGACCTTTGATTGTCTTCCACAACCGTTTGGAGACATATGACTTGGTGCTGAACCCGTTGATCAGGTCAAGGGCCATGTAGAACTCGTCCCGCACCTGACGGTTGAATTCCGCCGGTGCATGACACACGGCCAGGAAGAGGACTGCCAACGCAGCAACAAGAAAGTAGTTAAAAGTGATCTGCTGCGTGCGATAGATGTCCGACATCTGATTGAGCTGGGTCAGAACACGGACGGTGTCTTTCGCAACATCCACCACCGTCTGCGCGTGGCTTTTGTCTTCCGCGATGCTGGCAGCCGAGTGAAGGACCGGGCGATAGATCAGGATACGAAGCTGATTCATACGGAGATACAGCAGTACTCGTAGCCGTCGGAGACCCCGGCTGGCGTTCTCGCCATGCTTGGGTGACTCGACTGAATAGAACTTTAGCGAGTCGGGGACCTGCTTGTACCATTGGAGGATCTGGTAGTCCAGGTAGCCAATCTCGTCTCGCCGAATATCCGTCGTGCCTTCGGAACCTAGTCCAGAGTACCAAATCTTCGAGCTAATGCGATTGTATGATACCATGCATTTCAAGTACGGCAGCGATGAATCCTGACAAAGGGTTAGCTGGGATGAATTGGCGCATTTGCATGCAAACACAAGTGCTATCTTACCGGTTCTGGCAGATTAGGGTCGATGTCTTCATCCTGGATGACAAAAGGCAAGCCTGTTCCAAAGCTCCAGCGCCTGTCCAAACTGTACACTGCCCAGAAAATTTTGATCACTTCAGGCCATTGATCCTCATTAGGGAAGGATTTCGCTAGCGCATCTCGTCGGTGGAGGCCCATTTCGAGACACATACGAGCAGCGAGACCAATAACGCGGTACGCCATGGCATCGTCATCCGTGTGAAAGTGATAGGTAGCCTAGAGAGATCAGTCGCCAATCTCCACGCCCGGAAGTAAGAACACGTACCACCATCCCAAAAAGTTGGATAGTCTTGATGTCCAGGGGTCCCCATAACTTGGCCTCAATCACTGGTTTAACACTGAGGTATAGACGTTGACCGAGTTCGCTCTGCCCGCCTCCTTCGACGATCAGAGTTGTTGCAAGGATCATCTTCAACAAATTTGTGTTATCGTCTTGGAGGCCGTCGGCGCCAGGCAGCCCTCGTTGGGCAAACCCGGTTCGTGTTGCAGCCTCCATGAAGGTATACAGCAGGTTGACCTGCTGCGTTACCTTGTCGATCTCGACAAGCGGGTACATAATCCCGATCTCTTCTTCGTATATACGACAGAGCCGGAGAGCCTCCTCGCGTTTGATCGTCCATATTGGGTCCTTTGTTGGATGAACAGGAGGAGGTACAAAAGAAGGGACCTGCGGAGGCGACTCGGCAGGGGTAGCGTGTGCTGAGGTCAGGTCATCGTTGATGACCTCTTCTGCCGGTGCAATGCCCATGTTCTGAAGACTTGACCTTGCCACATCAAAGTTGAAGGCTGAGCTGATGGGACCATGGAAACGGGGATGTCGGACTCGTGGCTTGGGGATCCCCGCCGGCATGGGCGTGAAGACTGGCTGGGAGCCATCTCGGGAGAAATGCTGATCGAAGCTTGGAGAGTCGATGGAAGACCTCTGGGAGCGCAGGTCGTTTAAGCTTGTAAACAGGCTATTCACTTGATCCTGGAGAGAAGTGATCTGATCTTTCATAGAGCGGAACTCCCTGATTGTAAATCCGACGTTAGTGAAGGATCGCGGAATTGAGACGGAGAAAAGAAATAGGGGGGATCAACATACTCGGAGTCCTTGAAATTATTGTTGCAGCAATTAGGGGCATATCGACCTATCAGGAATGGTCAATGGTTACAAGACTGGATGGTAAGACATGGAGAATCATGCGATGCGGTGGGCCGGCGGCAGTCGCTTCGCATGGCAGACTGGGTACTAACACTCAAGATTCAGGTGGCCACAGCGTTGGCACGGCACTTGGCCATTGCACTTAATCTTGCGTCGTTTGCATTCATTACTGGCCGGGCAGTCAGCCCACCACCGAGGATCTGATTACCCAACAGAACGGAGAGGGGGAGGTCATACCAGGCGATGGAGATGTAGCGATTCCGCTTCGTGCGCGTGTGAGTTCCGTTGGTCTGTTCCGCTTTCCTTTTGGCACTGTCGCCGGCGGAGGGACTGGACTGCTCTGCTGTCGCCGGCGGAGGCGCGGTCCTGTCCACTTGAGGGGACTCTGAGGCCATGCGAACGGTTGTCTGCAGCGATAGAATCCGTCGTGGTAGGAGAAAAGGCAAGCGTCAAGTGCGGAGAGATTCCTTCCCACCAGCTCGAATGGGCACGCGGGGGTTTCCGTTTCCCCAGATCCGGAGTGGATAACGATAATCAGTGAGATTATTAGTAATTGGAGCCACCTCTTTTGCTCTGATGATCAACCATCGATTTGTCTGATGAATCCGGATGTGCCAGACCAGTATTGACATAGTTCATTCCATAATAGATATGAAGCGTCCTGACAGGAGAACATAAGGTACTCCTGGTACGGTACGATGTAAGGTCATGTTCAGTCCGGACCTCGGAGTTGGAGATTTCCCGAAGAGGGACGGAGAGATCTCTAAATCCAGAAGGTTTACTCTGTCGCATTGAACACATCTTTTGCTTCCATAGAGGATCTCAATAGACCGTCCTCCTGAATGAAGCTTCAGCAATGCTGCCCTTATAACAGCCTCCGGTGTTTACCGCGACGGTCCTCGCTGTTCCCACATACTTCCCTCTCCACCCTTCAGCGAGCTCAGTTCACCGCAAAACTAACACACTCCCTGGCATCTTTCCAGCCAACCCCGCTAAAACCCCTCGAGGATGACAGTGTGGACCATTTCCGTGAAGTCAGCTTCATTCCAGAGCAACCGGCCCTCTTCCCCCGGGAGCGTTTCCGCCACAACCTCCCCGCCTTCGAGCGCTGGTTCCGACCCTCGTCCGCGCCCACTGCTGCTCAACTAAATACGGAGTATCTGGCGCAACACGGTGCCAGCGCATTTGTCCCGCTAGAGCTCACACAATCGCAAGCCGCCACGCCAAACACCCACTCACCAGTGCAGCCTGACAATCTCACCTTTCGGCAATTCCACGCGCCGCTGAGCCTATTCCTGGAATGGATGCGCACAGCAGAAACCCAGCCCCAGTCGACACGCCTCTACCTTGCACAATGCCAGTTGACAGACCTACCCCCGGCCCTCCGTGACGACTTTCCGACCCCCGATCTTGTTCTCCAAGCTGGGAAAGGCGACGTGTATGATACCAACGTGTGGATCGGGTGTCCCCCCACGTATACACCCCTCCATCGGGACCCGAATCCGAACTTGTTCGTGCAACTCGCGGGACAGAAGGTCGTGCGGCTGCTTCCGCCGAGCGACGGCCAGATGTTGTTCGCGACGGTCAAACGACAGCTGGGTCAGAGCGGCGGGCGCGAGGCGGCCGCCTTTCGAGGAGAGGAGATGATGCAGGGACGGGAGAGAGAGCTTCTGGAACAGGCTGTTTGGGGAGATGGGCCCGCGGACTCGGGGCAGAGATATCACGGGTATGAGGCGCGTTTGGAAGCGAGCGATGGAATGTTTATTCCCAAAGGGTGGTGGCACAGCATCAAAGGGGTCGGAGAGGGGGTTACAGCTTCGGTAAGTCTGTTGTCTGGTCGAGTTGACTACTTTACTGACGGGCAGTGCAGGTCAATTGGTGGTTTCGGTAGTATTAGCATATCGTCCGGACCGTTCATGAATTCTGTAAAATATAGAACACTACATAATTAAAGTAAATTCTAGCGATGAACATCAACACAAGAACGAGTGAAGCTACGACCATACAACCTTTAAGCAACGGCATGTCGGCGGGATCGACGATTGTTCTAGAATCCTCCGCAAAACACCACCAAAAAAGCAACCACCAATTCAAATGCAACCCAACCTTGACCCCATCTCAATCCCCTTCATCCCACCAACGAACATAGCAATGCACATGCCACTCCACACCTTCTCCCGCGCGACACTCTTCCACTTCATACTAAGTCCATTCCTCTCGACTCCAATCCGCGCAATTGCACCACCTACCGTCACCGCCCTCAAATTCCCAGCCCGCTCCCTCAACCGGGCCTTTATCGTCTACCCCCAGTGCGCATCAACAAACCTCTACTCCACAATGTCCTCACACGACCAAGAACAACCCACCGAATCTCCGAAGACCGACGCCCAGACCGAACAGCGCAAAGAACCCTACCTGGCCCTCCCCGACGCCAGCACCGCCGACCCGACCCATAAACTCGACCTCAGCGACGGCGGATCGACGGTGAAACTGGACCATCTGGGGCCGCTGGTCGTGAACCAGGATGGGACGTTGTCGCGGATCGCGAACTGGGAGCATATGACGGAGATTGAGAAGAAGAATACGCTGCGGGTGCTGGGGAAGCGGAATAAACAGCGGATGGAGGCGCTTAAATCCGCTGGTGTTGGGCAGGAGGAGGGAAATAACTGACTAGATTTTTTGCTGGGAAGTCCGTCTTGATGTCGTTGTCTGTTTGAAGCTGGGCATAGGTGCTAAGTGCCGTGTATATCTCTGTCGAAAGATTTCTACGCTGTATAATATCTAATTTACTTCGAACGAGTATGGTCAAACAAAGCATTCATCATATGTAAGGTTATTTCATCATTTGTATATAAAATTGGCGGATAGGAAGACAGCCTATCCGAAAATCCAATCGGCGAACCTGGAGAAGATGTTGCTACCAAATGTTAGCTTTACTCGATCGGGAGACGCTGGACAAATTTACCTAGATGGAGTAGGAACATAATTCCGCTGGTACTCCTCAATCTCCTCCACGCCAGTGGTGATATCGATCTCTTCCGGCGACCGGAATTTGGTCTTGTGCCAAAGCTTCCATCCGATATAGATGACAGGGAAGACGCCAATCATCGTATACGAGAAAAAGAACGTCGGGATATCCCATTTGCCCGGAAGGAAGACAGTGTATCCACCAACAAACGTCATGACGAAGGTACATGTCATCGCGACATATGCCACATACGGCTGGCCGTAGCTGCGGTAGGGCAGCGTGTGCCGGGGGACGCCTTGCGCGATGAGAGCCTTGCGGAACCGGGTGTAGGTGAAGGTGACGACGGTGAAATTGATCAGCTGGGATGCAGTGACCTGTGCGGGAGTTGATCAGATCTGCCACTGCGTTGGGGAAGACAGAACCACCTACCAAGTTCACGAACCAATTCAGGACCACCGAGGAGCTGTTGGACACCTGCAAAAAGGCGAGGAGTGCAATCAACAAGACCACAGCGACGCTGTAAATGGGCACTCCCGACTTTGTACATTTGGTGAAGATCCGGGGTGCTTTGCGATCCAACGCCAGGCCGTACAGACTCCGGCTGGCGCAGTAGACGTAGCTGTTTCCGGCGCTGAACGCAGCCAAAAGAACCATTGCGTTGACGATATGAGGAAGAACGGGGATCTGGAGTCTGTCCATCGCAATCACATAGGGTGATGCGGCAGCGCCAGGAAGACCTTTCTCGTACGCGGCGGCCAGCCCTTCGTCATTGTAAGGGACGAGGATACCGACACACAAGGTACCCAGAACGAAGAAAGCCGTGAGTCGATAGAAGATGCCGTTGTACGTCTTAGGAAGGACGCGTCGAGGGTCGATGGTTTCACCGGCGGCCATAGACACATAGTCCGGTCCGGCGATGGTAAAACTGGCCTGAATCAAGCACGCAAGGAAGCCTAGCCAACGACCAAGGTCGCCGGTCTTATAGTACTCGGCGAAGGAGCCAGGGTTTTTCCAGTATCGGAAGCCGAATCGATCACCGAGCGGATTGCCACCAACCATCACGATGAACGTGAAGAAGATTAGCCCCACGCTCAGCAGGACCTTTCCCAAGGCAAGCCAGAACTCCGCTTCGCCGTACCATTGCACGGCGAATACGTTCAGAAGTCTACATTCGCATGTTAGAGGGGAGCTGTGAACCAGGCGGGTAGGACAAACATATAAAGCACCAGCACAATCACAATGACGGCCACAATTGGGATCTTGTCAGTCCAGTAATTGATGATCAAATTGCACGCGGTGACTTCGAAGGGTACGAGGGCGGCTTCAAAGACGAAGAAGTTCCAACCAGCTGCGACCCCGAAGGCGTCGTCGACATATCGCGCAGCAAATCGGATAAAGGGCGAAGATATGGGCAAGTATGTGACCATCTCGGCCAGACCTAATGATTCCTGTTCTTAGTAAAGCTGTAGACCAAAAAGATAGGGCATAAACGGGGACTGGGAGTAGACCCCTCAGTCGCAATGGGAATGAGGAATATGCTTCTTGTTTTCTTCATTGTCGCGTGGGTGTTCTGATCGCAAGGGCACATGATGATAGGCGCTTTGGAAGTCGTAGAGAAAAACAGGGAAAAGTTGCTTTGGGTGGAATGGTTGCTGGCGGCAGCATAGATGGGCTCCGAGGAGTTCGGGGGCAGGGATTCCGTACAAACTGTTATACAACAAATGACGCAGCACCTATAGAGAGAGAAACATAAGATTTGATAGTTCTCAAGAAGAGCGGATCAAATATTGAACAATTGAGTTAGAACCAGCTGTCCCAGTGCTGGTCGTCCAGGAAGTTTTCTTGAAGTCCGCGTTTCATAGTTTATGGTTGTTGAACGCTCATTTCAACAGAGGCCAGTACTTTCCTTTCTTTCCTGTTTGGATGACCATATTTCATTTATCTGCAGTTCAAGACCTACCGATAGTTCCTATGCTTCCTCAAGGACCAGTTCTGGTTCAGGGACAGACAAGGGAAGCAAGACAAGCGACAAGCACACAAAATCAAGACTGGAAGAGAACTAACCATATGGAGAATGCGATGAACAAACTCGCGGGCCCTCCTTTGATCAGAGTACTCCCGATTTGGACATACAGCGCTGTGCCGATAGTACCGCCGATACCGATCAATTGGATATGTCTAGGCTTAAGCTTCCGGTGGGTATGATCGTAAACAGGTTTGGTCGAACCGTTGTCCAGCGATCCTTCACTATCGTCGATTACAGCGCCTTTCTCAGGAACACCTGCGACAGAAGCTCCAGACCGTTGCGACAGCTTGTCGGTCCCGAATCCTGCTCGATCGACAGAGGGGGGAGAGACCGGGACCCCCCCATGGATGGCTGTCGTAATTGAGGTTGCGCCATGTTCGATATCGGGGCCGGAGTAGGCCATGGTTGATAGCGGATTACGGTCAGTGGGCGGGTTGTCTGGTCATATCAGTGAAAAGTCGGGAAAGAAGGAGCATTAAGTTGAAGGAAGAAAAACATAAGGTCGGCGGAGAGTAGAAAAATCTTCGGCATTGTCCGAGAAAAAAATTTCCCGGTTTTGAGCGATTTAGACTAGCTGGACTGGGCCAAAGACGGTAAGTAGTATCACCGTAGTATCCTCCGGTTTCGTGGGGAGGCGGGGGACATGTGCTTTGGGAAAAAAGAGGGAAAACCCATTCTAGACATAAGCGATCCGCTCAACCAGAAAGAATCAGCTTATCATGTCCTTGTGTTACCTAGGCTATCTGCCAGTTTTCGTCCACAAGCAAATCAGAGGCCAAAGTCCGAGTGTTGTCGGCCCCCGCCAGTCGGCTACCCGAAGGTTTAAGATAGCGTTCCACTCCCCTCGTGGTTTAAGCATCGCGTGTGTCTGATGGATGCTTGGCAACTTTTCTTTCTGGAAAGATCGCCCAGCTGTTACGATAAGCAGTGCGGTAGGATGCAAAGAGCCACAGCACTGCAGGGATAAAAGATCAAAACTCACAATCTGCAGCGAAACACGAGGTGGGAGAGGTAGAGATCTATACTGCAGGGGGCATGGTGTCGCACTACGGTAGAGTGAGTGGAGCCTATTTGTTATCGCTAAAGGCGCTAAGGATTGAACCGAGGCTGTAGCTACTACTAGGCCTGAGGCCTAATACAAATATAAAGCCCAGCATGTAATCCGACTGGTGACTTGAATAAGGCATCAAATTCCATGTATATTATTATGCGAGTATACCGCTAATTTGCTGACTTTTGTAAGGGGATTAATGCTAATGACAAATCTACGCTCAACATCAGCAATCGATCTTGTGATTTTTCATCAGTCTTCGACTGTTCATAGAAGATAGGTTTGTACTCCGTATGGTAACGACAAGGTCACATACGGTTGCCGCGGGACCTTGCTGCCAGACAAAACATTGCGCAGGTAACATGCAAGTAGAACAATCATCGGGAAAAAAAACCCCAGATAGAAATAGTCAACAATTGTGACCAAGTTCAATGTTCATCAGGCGAATCCGGCACCTTCTTTGGCTCCTCCGAGGAAAGTTTCTCGGAATGCTGCGAAGGAGGTTTCTCGCCTAGATCGCTCGGTGGGAAAAAGGGGGCATTATCGTCATAATGGAGGTAATGCGATAGATCGTCCTCGAAGGGATGTTCTGCGCCCTCGGCGTGAGAGCCTGAGTGGTGAGGAGACCTTGAAGGTCGTTGTAGGTTCTCAGGATGGGTATGATGCATAGACATATTTTTGTGACTCGGGAGGAATGCACGGTTCGTTCGAGCTTGTAGTATAGAACGCAGACTCTCTCAAATTCGTCTGTATATTATCGGTATGAGACTCATCAGGATAGTAGATGTAGCTGATAAAGCTCGACGCCGCGGTTCAACACGGTTGATGGCGGCGCTTGACGTCAGACTGAAGAGAGCAGGTGATGGCAATGCTCGAGATATGGTTGGCCAGCACATGGTTGCAGGTAACCTTACCCCAAAGTTGCAATCATGTCGTACCTGTAGGTGCCTTGAGGCAACGGACCCTTAATTACGCATTTATGAACGATCGTTAACTACTTACCCAGACAATCCACTGTCAGATACAGAACCTAATCTATATCCCAATCTGTCCCTAGTCTCATACCGAGGCATGCGAACACCATCAAACTCCCAATAATAACGCCAGACCCACGGTTACGTCGGCCTCCGAACTTCCCCGCCTGCCCCGCCGAGTGAGATTCGCCGACCTTTCTTTTCCTTTCTTTCAAGCTACACTCGACAGCTCTCTATCGTCACCTCCGTTCACCTCAAACAACCGTCTCACAATGTCTGAGCGATTCGCCCCGAAGGTACCGGTCCAACTGGACCCTCCCAAAGATGACCCGATAACCGTGGAGGAATTGGCCCAGTGCGACGGTACGTGTGCTTCTGATCTCCAATTTCTTGAACCGAAGCATTTAGAAACATCCAATTATTCAAAGCCCTGACTAACCGGGTAAAATTACTTAACAGGCACCGATCCCAATCGCCCGACTCTGGTGGCCATCAAGGGTATTGTGTTCGACGTGTCCAAGAACCCCGCCTACAGCCCCAGCGGCCAGTATCACGGTAGGTGATCGATGCGCTACCTCGATTTGAGTGGTTATACTCATGATCTTTCTTCAGTGTTCGCTGGAAAGGATCCCTCTCGAGCTCTCGCCTGTTCGTCGCTCAAGCCCGAAAACTGCGTCCCTGATTGGTATGACTTGGACGACAAGGAGAAGACCGTGCTTGATGAATGGTTCACCTTCTTCAGTAAGAGATATAATATCGTCGGAAAGGTGAAGGATGCTACGAACTATTAGAAAATACGCAAATTGGGGTTACATCAGACCCGTTTGACGAAGCTATTATACCCAGGGAAACTGCCTTCTGTTTGTTTCTGGATTTCTTGAAGCGCTATCGCGGATGCCTCAAGGCCTCTTGACATTGGTATATCATCTTCAATCGCCGAATGATCCCAAATGGAATATTTGCACACAATTAGCGTCTATAAAACTTTTTATATGTACATGCCAAATCACGCCTTTCCTTTCCGAGTTCTCCGTTGCATCCGCTTCTTCGCAATGATCCGATTGCGTTTAGCGATCTTGTTCTGTTCCTCCGTATCGCCCGAGTCCTTGTCTTTCCCACCAGTACTGTCAGAACGCTTTCTTTTCTGACCCTTGGGAAACGGCTTGCCCTTCGACCGATCGTCGCCCTGTGATTTCTCGCCCTTTGGTTGATCCTTCTTGAAAGCGCGCACCTTGGCCTGCTGTTCTGCTCGACGTTTGACAACCTGGGCGTTCTCAATAGCGAACTCCGCAATGAGACGCTTCTTTTTGTCCTTCACGTCTTCAGAGCCAGTCTTTGGCGCTTCAACCGCGTGACCGTTCAGCCACCGGAGACCCATCAGCGCATGACGGTGAGTGAAATATTCGATGAAGCCATATCCTCGGCTTCTTCCAGCGCCACTGTCCTCAGCGACCTTGCTGCCATCACGACCTTCGAACACGATCTTAGCCTGTCTCACAACACCCAATCCCTTCTTCTTTCTCAGACGCTCGGCCTCTTTCATCTCATCAGAGGCTCGTTGCAATTCGTCCTTGGAAAGAGGTTCGCGGATACCAGCCGAGACATCCTTGGCAAATCCAACAACAGCCTGTCGCGCAAGTTGCTTCAGGTCCTTAGAGGTGACGTGTCGTGGGATATTCCGGATCGAAAGTCGGGTCAAACTCAAGTGAAGGGCGGGGTTCTTCTTGATGAAATTCTGTCGCTGCTTGTAACTGTCTTCTCTCATTTTGACCTCGGATGGCGACAGTTTCTGGTACAGCGGAGAGTTGCGCGGAATCGTTCCTTCGGAGAGGAGGAATAGGCGACGCTTGTCGGTGTCACGGACTAATCGGCGTGATACTCCCTCCTCTTCGAGCTGTGCGGCGCGCGACTTGCTCACTGCACGAGAGACTTGGAGTACACGACCCTCTAAGGTATACCGACCGGTGGGATCGGCGTTTTCATTTTGCAGAACGGAATGCTTCATGGCAGTGGAGGCCTTCTTGGACTTCTCCTTTTCGGCGACAACTGGATCTTGCTGCTTGGGGGAGTCGCGCACACAGGCCGCCGCATCCTCAGCCTTCCAGAAGCAGACGAATCCAGTGCCACGAGGGCGCTCGGTTTCGTGGTCGACCACAATGCGGGCATATCGAAGGTTTCCGAATTGAGTGAAATGCTCATACAGCATTTCGTCGTCACACGTGAATGGCAGGTTCCGAATGAAAACCGTAGCAGCTGTTCTCTCGTCCTCTTTTTCCTCCTCTGGCTCTTCAAGATCGTCTTCATCCTCGTCCAGCTCGTCGTCACTGTCAAGGTCCTCCTCGTCTTCCTCAGCAGACATAGACTCTTCGTCTTCATCTTCGTCTTCGTTGTCATCCTTATCGGCTTCGGCCATTTCAACATCGCTGGATTCCTCCTCCGCACCTTCTTCTTTTGGTTCTTCAGCGTCCTTCTGCAGATCCTCCCAAACCTTCTTCTCGACGGCCCAATCGACGGCTAGTGTTCTTCCATCGACCTCTTTCCCGTTGACTGCAGCTAGCGCTTTTTCCGCGTTCTTCTTTCCTCGCAGAATGACGAATCCGAAACCAGCCAGTTTACCAGCCTTCTTAGGAAGTGTTGCCTGTTTGACCTTGCCAAAGCTTCTGAAAAGGACCGCCAGATCGTCCGGCTCTTTAATGCTCCAAGGCAAGTTGCGAACGATCAACTTTGGTGGCTGAGCAGCGGCCCTCTGCTCTTCTCGCTGTTTCTTCCGCTCAAGAGCTTCGGAAGAGGGCACACTCTTGCCTAGACTTTCGTCGATCGTACGGTGACGGGGCTGGGCGTAGTCAACCTTGATTTTTTTTCCCTCAAACATGGAGCCATTGTATTCCTCCAAGGCGGCTTTGGCGTCGTCGACATCAGCGAAAGTCACGAAACCGTATCCCTTCGATTGCTTGGTCTCCGGGTCAAGGACAGCAATGGCGTGTTTGATCACGTAGGACTGCGAGAAATATTCCGTCAAGCTCTCCGTCGTAGTGGAAGTGGGTAGCGATCGGATGAATAGAGTTCTCCTGGGCTGCGTGGAGACTTGCGATTCCTGAGCATCTTCCTTCTTTGTAGTATCCATGACGACTTCTGCTTCTGCGGAGCCTTCCATATTTCCGTCTGGACGGTCTTTATTGAGGTCGTCAGATCCGGCCATGGCTGGAACGTGGAAGGGACTTTTTTTTTTTGTCCTTGCGACAAAATCAGCGGCAGAAAATATCGACCGCTGGGTTTGCGGGATAAGAGTGGGTCTGGGCGGTGAGGGCCAATGGGCCGACCATCTCCCGCAATTAGATAGACAAGCACCAAGCTTCGTCTATGCGCAACAGACACAATGGCGGATGACTTTGGCGACGACGCCGATTTCAACGATCTTCTCGATGCGGAAAAGAAGACTACGGACTCAGCCCTAGAAAGGACCGCCTCCTCAACGCCCACGACACGACCGCCCTCCAAGGTCCAACAACCGAAACCTCAGGCGCTTCCAAACCGGACCGCTCCCTCTGTGATATTAGTCTCGACAAGACAAAAAGGCAATCCGATTTTGGACTTCATCAAGATTGTACCGTGGGAATATGCAGATATTCCAGCCGACTATGTCGTGGGCACTACGACTTGCGCGTTGTTCCTCTCGCTGAAATACCACCGACTACACCCCGAGTATATCTACTCGCGCATTCGCCAACTAGCAGGGAAATACCTCCTCCGCATTCTCCTGATCATTGTGGATATTCCGAATCATGAGGACAGTTTAAAGGAGCTCTCCAAAACGTCCCTGGTCAACAACCTGACACTGATGCTCTGCTGGTCGGCGCCCGAAGCTGCGCATTATCTTGAACTATTCAAGTCCTCCGAGAAGTCTCAGCCCACCGCCATCCGCACGCAGCAGGCCCAGTCATATAAAGAATCCCTGGTTGAATTCGTCACGACCCCTCGGAGTATCAACAAATCAGACGCGGCCAGTCTCATCTCCACATTTGGAAGCCTACAGAATGCCGTGAACGCCCAGCCGGAACAGATCAGCGCTGTACCCGGATGGGGCGAGAAGAAAGTTAGGAAGTGGTGTAATGCAGTGAGGGAAGACTTTAGAGTCGACCCTGGCAAAAGAGCGGCTGCGAAGACGGGTGGTCAAGGCGAGCCACGGGCTAAAGTGCGTCGTACTCACCCTGCCGCGTCGGAATCCTTGGATGCTCCTGACGACAACGAGGCGATGCTGACGGCTGAGATGGGAGAAGGCCGTACTGAGTCAGGAAAGAGTGCTGATCGTAATCCAACTCAGGAGGAAGAGATGAGCGAGGGCATTATGGCAGCACTGGCGAAACTTCGGGAAAATGGCGGCTGAACTGCCTTGTCCTTTATACACGTACATCGGGCATCAAGGGCATGTTGGACAACAAGAGCCATCCAACAGAGCCGTCCATGGATGGATGGGAAATGATTGCGTCTTCCAAGACGAGTCTTCATGTGATCACGAAGATCCACAAGCCAGCGTCTTCTTGCTCTGCTCCGTTCAGCGGATTTGGGAACCTGGTCAATGAGACGATGACTTTGGACCTTGAAGTGGTCGCCTGCTCCAATCCCATTTCGAACACTTCTAATGCAGTCGAGTTATGGAGTTGCTGGTGCCAAGTCTTTCCCTTCAATCCATCCAGTCAGGCAAATTTATACCATCCTATCGATCATTGGCCTGTGGTAGGCCAACAGCCAAGACGGGTACCGGTGCGGTGGCATACTGGGGCTGTATCTTGAATACGAGAGCAAACAAAAACAATATGTTCAATCATTCAAACGGGACAGAAAAATATCCATCTTCCATTGACAGTCCTCCTGCTATACGAACGTCCCAGCACGAAACACAATGTCATGGCTTGATCTCTTGTCCAAGAAGCAGGAACTATTTCCGCCGTTCCAACTCGACCCCGAACGTACAACTCGTCACCAGGAGGCTTTTGATAGATATACCGATAAGAAACCATGGTGGGAGAACGCCCGTCAGAAGGAGGGACTTCCTTCAGCCAGTGCAGTCCGGACTTACGGAGTTGGTGCGGGACTTGGAGGCGGAGGATATTGATACTCGTTTCCGGACCTGATACCTACACTATGAATATTGTCGGCTGTCAACACTTTTGTATATGGATGGTCGCAGTTGAATGAGGTTCGGATGTTTATTACAACTATTCATGCTCAACTCTGGCAGCTCTTAAGGTATAGATACTTTCTCTAATTCAACATGACCCACAAAAGGCTCCAATGACTCGAGGATTCTGGCGGTGAATAAGGTGTCTCACTGCCTCCAAGATTTCCGTGCACTACTATAGTTAGTTAGAGCTCATTGTATAGATGAGTCAGCATGCCATCATACCACGTGAAAGAAGGTGGGGAAACCCAAAAAGGGAAATCGGGCGGCGGGCGAGCATTGGGAGATGAGGAATTCACCAACACGATCCATCATCTTGTGGAATATGCGGCCCCCCGGTCACATCACGGTGTGTTCCTGGTTGCCTCGATCGATTGTCGCCCTTGATCGCCTCAGCAAAGCCAATCTAACTCCACAGACCGGTGGATAGTTCGCTTCCCCACCGTCCGCCCGCCTGATCTGTGCTTCTCGTCCACCGTCACCGGTCACTGCCGGATCATGACACCATGGGGGAGGAGGGGAACGACAGCGCCGGGCCCAGGACTAAGCCCATCGTCAGTAGCCATGGCGTGAACCGGTCCAGTTCGTCGGGTGCCTCACAGGCACGGCGGCTGGCCCGGAGTAATGACCTTAATAATAGTGACTCCGGGCCATCCAGGTCCTCCTCGCGATCGGGTCAGCAACCGGCCCAGGCCAAGAACTTTGAGTTTGTCCTGGTCACCGATAATGAGTCGCGCCGGCAGGTTCGTCGGCATGCCATGCGCCAGTATATGCACCAGAGGCGGTTAGACAGCATTGCTCGACTTGGGCCCTCCCGTGCGCCTGTCGGTGGCTGGACGACTCGTCCCACGTCAACTTCCCAGGGCACTAGTCAGGCTTCTTCCAAAACAGAAGATGTGCGTGACGAGGCTCGGGAGGATGATGGAGGCGTTGTACCGGTCAAGCTTGAGGACTGGGACCTGCAGATCGCTGCAAAGGAGAATGTGAGCCCTCAGCCGGTCATCTCTAAACCACAGCGTATCAAGAGTGAAGACGTACAGTCGCCGCCTATTTCGGAGATTGAATCTTCAGCCGCACAGGTATACCGCGGGGATGGAGGCTCGAAAGATCCCTTCGGCTCTTATCCCATTACCATCAGCAATGCGGATCATCAGTTGATCCAACATTGTAAGTGCCTGACCCTGGATGCTTTCAATCGTCTCAGGTGGAGGGAAGCGTAGGCGACGTTGACGACTGGGCTTCCCGCTCGCATGCCTTGGACTGTCCTGAATAGGAGCTTACAATTGCAAGTTGTGGTGACCTATCCGTCCATGATGTACAAGTTTGTTGATTCGATCGCAAACAACCCAATGGTGGAAATCTTTCGCCGGTTCGCGCTGCACGATGAGGTGCCCTTCCAGGCCATGCTTGCGATCGCCTCGAAGCATCGTGCAGGTGTCGAGGGGAAAAAGGAATCGGTGCAGAGTCTCACGCATAAGATGCGTGCGCTGCGACTGATGAATGAGCGCATCCAGAGCGACTCAAAAGGCCAGCTGGATGGGACCATCTACGCTGTGGCGACGATGGCCGTCATCGAGGTATTTGGTTCCCCCAATACCATCATAGCGTTGCTGATGTCATGAAGAAATGGTCGAAGGACGCGTCGATCGAGCGCATGCATTTCAGGGGCCTGGCTTCCATGATACGGAATCGCGGAGGCATGCAAGGCATGCGTCTATCGAGCCCATTCTTGGAGAAGGTCCTGTATTGGTATGGCCGGCCGTCCACCGCCAGAAGTAACCCATGCTGACACTGTGCAGGGTGGACTTTAGCTGTGCCCCAAAGGCCATCGTCAGTACATCGCTCCCATGGACCGGCAGCGTCCCCGACAGCTGTCCGTCTGGGTTCGACTTTCTCGTCCCCGAAGCTCATCTCGCCATCCCGCATGGTCCGAACACAGCGGAAGGCAACGACAGCCTGTGCGATCAATACCGGGCGTGCGAGGACTTTCTGCGCTTCTTCCGCCACCTCTACGCGCTGGAGAACGTGATGTTGCACTCCCCACCGAACATATCATCCCCAACCACCAACCAGCGCGTCAAGCACTTCGTCCCGCATACGCGCCTCTATGCTATCCTCACCACCCTCCCCGACTACGACCACGGCATTCGCGACATCCGCTTCATCGACGAATACACAGGCATGACCTGTCTCTTCTTCCTCGCCATCGGCCTCTACGAGTGCTACGAATCATCCTCCAACTTCGACCACTATCTCGACTGGTTCAATAGCGAAGTCACAAAACTAAACCCCTACACCAACCCGAGCATCACGTCCGTCCTATGGCTCTTCCTCAACAACGGTGGCCACCCAGAGGGCCACGCTGGCGACAACGGCGACCGCTGCTGGGTCGTCTCGCGCATGGTGCGCATCGCCAAGCGGCTCGAGTGGAAGCGGCACGGGGTCATCTGGGACCGCCTGCGACAGGTGCTGATCGACCTGCTTCTCACGCAGCAGGAATGCGCCCTCGGGTCCGACTATGTCGATGACGACGCCCTCGCCGCTCGACTGCGGCGGCGTGCCGCGCCGGCAGCGTACTTCTGGGATGAGGACGAGATGCGCCAGGAGATACTCGGCGTGGCGGTCCCGCCCTCTCCGACTGTGAATGCTCCCATCTTGACATGATCCACTATAGGTATGACATGACTGTCTACGATCCGCGATGTGTAACGTGCAATGAGCCATGACTGTACTTTTTATGTTTATTGCTTCACTTACAATATGCTACGTCCATAATCTAAACAAATAATGGCATCAAAAGGATACATATTTTTTTCTAGTAGTGATAGTCATAGGCGATGCAAGAGATACTCCGTATGGAACGACAGGACGGATCCAATCAGTCACATTGCTCTATTGTACACAGATATCACGTCATCTCAATTGGTGGGTATTGATTGCGTCTGAGGATTAAACGAAGCGAAAAGAGAAGAACCAGGCCGCATATATCCATGACAACCTCCAAATATCATCCATGGCATCACTCAATCATATAGATATGGCGGGCAGGTAAGAAATCAACAAAGCAGAGACGCTGCTATCACTTTCCATGGGTACGTATCCACCAGGTCCCGTGGTATGGTATCAAGATCAAAAGAAAAGACAAAGCTGGCAAATCGGCGGTATATCGGTCATGGGATTCGTGGACGGTGTTGGCCGTTGCGTAAGGATGGCGATGGGACTTTACGTACCCTCCGCGTAGGCGAAAACGCTAGGTCGGCTTGTCGCATCCGATGCGGCCCAGGAGCGCCTTGCGGTCGCTCTGTTCGCCGAGGCGGACGCGTCCGCGGCCACGGGCGCGTACCGTCGACGGGCCGTTGGCACGGCGCCATTCGGCTGCGGCGACATCGGCGGGCACGGTGCTGCCATTGGGGCCGTCCTTGCCGGCGGCGGCGGCGGCGGCGGCGTCGACGGCAGCCTCCTCTTCGTCGTCGCTGCGCGAGTCCTCGGCGTTGCCGGTGCGGAGGACGACGATGGCGACGCGCACGATCATGGTGAACCAGATGAGGGAGAGGGCCTGCAGGGCGAGGAGGAAGGAGAGGAAGATCCACTTGATGGTGCGGTTCATGCAGATGGGGCCGTCGATGTTGAGGAAGGGGTAGAAGAGGTAGGTGAATCGGTCGGGGTAGCCGTCGGTCGAGATCATCTCGGCGGTGGTGCCGGAGTAGCAGCCGTAGGACATGGCCGCTGGCACGTTCTTGTAGATGGACCAGCAGAGCAGCGGGTAGAAGATGTGGCGGGAGATCAGCCAGCCGACCATGAAGACGACGAAGGCGGCGGTGCAGCATCGCTCGTATTTGAGGTACTTAAGGATTTTGGCAGTCTGTACGCATTGTTAGCGTCGCTGGTCTCGCTGCTTGTGAGGTGGACACGTACCGGCAGCAGGAGATCGACGATATCCATCAGACACATGACCACGTTGGACACATTATAGAAGCCGTAGATGTAGGCGGAGCCCAGGAGGGTGCTAGTGATGATGTGATGGGTGAACATCTGGTAGTGATCTTTCCGCGGCTCTTCGATGTTGATAACAAAGATCTGCTGCACCCAAAAGGCCAATTGCACCAAGAGGTACCATTTCAAGGTCCCGGAGACCCCGCGCGCCGGCCATTCCGACCAGATGGCGCGGAAATTCATCCAGTAGGGGGAGTTGGACCAGATATACTAGACAAAGCAGAAGAGTTAGCGCTACGCAGGCAAGGACACAGGAGGAGGCGACGAGACGAGGGACGGCGCACCATTCCAAAGGTCCAGAAGAAAGCGTAGTACAACCATTGCCAGCCCTGTTCGGCGAACCGGATGGAGGTCTTGCGCTTCAGGCCGCAGCGGCTGGCCACGGGGCGGAGGATCCAGTCGATGGTGATGGCGCGGATCGCGGTGAATGCGATGGCGGCGCTGGCGACAAAATAGATGTCATTTAATCCTTGGACGTAGACGCCTTGCGACGGCTGGTAATATGACAACTCGAAAAACGGAGTGGTGTATGGGCGGAGCGACGGGTACAGGTGGTGAACAGCCAACAGCATGGACAGGATGGTTAGGGAAATGCCTATAGATCGGCCGATGGTCAGCACGTGGCCCTCGCGAGCGTAACCGCGGAAGACGATTGAGTTGGGTTTTTGTTTAGGGGATCGCGACGGACCGGCGAGGACATACCGATTTGGTTTTGCACGACCCATTCGCGGAACGTGGTTTCTTTGGCGGCCGCACGGTGGTGGCCATTGGAAGAGGAAACGCAGGCATTCAATTCCGAGACCGATTGCGCGGGCGACGAGACGTCCTTGGCCATGACGGGAGATCTGAGAGGATCCCAGGTCCTGGAGGAGAGCTCAAGACCAATGGGGGAGAATCGAAGCGAAAGAGGACGAAGTGGTTCCCGACCACTAGGTAGAGGAGCAAGCGGGAGACAGCGAGGCCACAGCGAGTTGAGAGAGTGAAAGCGAGAGTGGAAGAGTGAAGGGCGGAGAGGTCGAGGACGGGATTTGCGGGATTCCGTTGCGGGTACACACACACACGCACTCGTCGGGATGTTGAGATTGTTGGGAGGACAGGAATGAGGACCAAGTGCCGGACTGGTCCTAGATTGTTGGGAGAAAAGATGAGAGAAGAGGAGAGGGAGACGAGGAGAGGAGGAAGTGAAAGAAGGAGAAGAGAGAAACGGTGATTTTATGAACCCCGGTGGATTTTATCCAGCATAAATCGTAAACACAGCGGGGAATGCAAAGGCCACCACCAGCGACGAGGAATTCCAAGGGACAAGGGAGAGATCTAGATGAGAAGAGAGGACAGAAGGTATCAACAGAAGAATCCGAAGAAAGAAAAGACAGTTTTGATCGTTTGATAACTGGAGTCGATGAGGGGACTGCGTTTGTTTCACGCGGGACGTCACTTACGTACCACGATACCTGCCCGGTACCTGTGCATTCCACGGCACCGCCCTATTCTTCGCAGGTACCGGTGCGGTACCTCCTCACCGCCGACTCCAACCACCACCAACCCTAACAAAGATCTCCAATGGAAGCGGCTCGCCGTCTCACACGCTGTTCTGGTTCGTTCTCGAGGATCATCGTGGCCGCTCGTCTGATCAGTGGGAGCTCTAAGCGACGCAGATCATAGAAATACTCCACAGACAGGGTCTGTTGTAAGGAATTCCAGGTGTCTAACGAGCTAGGGTAGTGGATAGATTGCACCCTCCAACGTACGAATAATCGTGTGCATCATACAGAGTACAATACGAATCACCAATGTAGGTATGAGCAATTACGAATCCAGTTTCACCATGAGGATCGCTATCAGCGTAACCAAAGTTGTCCATGAACGCTTCCCCACCAACAGTCCCCTCATGACCCGCGTGGCTCGGCGCCACCACTCCCGCCAGTGCCAGTGCCAGGGCCAGTCTGGTCATTTTCCAACCTAGCCGTCACTCCATTCACATACTGTGTCGCATTGACGCCCAGTTGCGCCAGATCCACGCCGCCCTGTCCGGCCATCGCCCGCGACATGGCTCGCACCACTTCTTCCTCTTCCCAGATACTCCCGCCGCTGCGATCCTCGTCGCCGGCCACCACCGTGCGCCAGTACGCATCGTCTCGCTCCTTAAGCACCTTGTCGCGCACCACCGCGTTGCGCGCCACACTGGTCGCATGGAGCTTGGAGCTGGCTCCGGAGAGCGACGCGAGCGCTGCCGACACCAGCTTGTCGACCTGGTCCGCCTGCGACGGCGGCGCAAAGAAGAATCGCTGCGTCGCAGACACGTAGATCAGGCCCGCGCAGACGCTGTCGAAGACGGCGAACGCGAGCGGCCGCAGCAGCGTGATCCGATGGTACAGGCTCGTCGGGGGCGTCATGCCGGCGCGCACGGCCGCCGACGCCGACTGCACCGGGTCGTACGAGATCACCACGTAGAGATCGAGCGCCGCGAGGACGAGGCCCGCCAGCGTGAACTTGTTGCGCCAGCTGGCGGCCTCGCGGCCTGCCACCGGCGCCGAGGTCACCACGCCGAGGATGACCATGTGAACCAGATGCGGAATCAGAGTGTTGAACGGCAGGTAGTATAGTAGGTAGGTGTTGACGTTATCCAGCGAGCAGAACGGACAATCCGTCAGCGCCTTCGGTCCATAGCGTAGATAGACTTTCCGAGCGCTCAGAGATGTCAATTTCGAGCGCAGTAAGGTGTCAGCGTCGGTCAGTCGGTTCCCTGGCCGGAATCGTACCAGCCGGTTGAAGATCACATCGGTTGGGGTGTTGATGCGCGACCGCGTCAGGCTGAAGATGCTGGGGGCCGGTGCATGAGGGTTGAACGGGAGACTGAGAAGGAGGAATAGGAGAATGGCGAGGAAGAGGAAGTTCAGCGCCCGGGAGGCATTTGTGGGAAGAGGGCGAGGCGTCGGGCGAGAGGCTAATGACACGCGGAGACTGCGATAGAAGTTGATCGCCCGGGGGATGATGACGGGGGCGAAGAAGATGAGGAGCGACTTGATGCTGGCGTATGTTAGTGTCTAAGCCGTGTCAATCGAAGGCATACTTACGTCTGAAACGAAATCCCGAGGTCACCCATCTTCCCAGCAAGCAGACATTACTGTAATTGAAGGCGATCGGGACAACAAAGACAAATGACGGAGACGGTTTGGTAATCTTATCGACCCCTGGCGCCAAGACATCCGCGGTACCTTAGTTTGTCGCCTACTTACCAGTACCTAGGTAAAGTAGCCAACTCCCAATTCACTTTGAGCGAAAACGAAAAGTCTCAAGATGAGCCATGACGCCAGCGTCTCCTGAAGAGCTCCTAGGGGTACACGGACTCAGAATTGGCTCATCTCATTCTATCCTCCCGCGGTGCGCGTCTATCTCGCAGGTATCCCACCTCTCCTCGAATCTCATACCCAAGTACTATAACCCTTCCGAAGTCGAAGACGCTTTGAAAGCGACCGAAGTGGCCAACCAGCTCGCCATCCGTGGTCCTTTCATACGAAAGCTAATCAAGAACCAACACAATGCTTACATTATCATGGATCGCATCGAGGGCACTAGGTCAGACGTCGCCTGGAAAGACCTGAGCTGGTTCACGACAGTCAAGCTTGGACTACAGCTTCGCCGCTTCGTAAAAACCCTCAGATCTGTCACCTTACCGGCGGCCGGGTCGCTCGCGACAGGCGAATGCAGGTCTTTCTGGCTCGAAGATTGCTACGGTCTTCCGGCGAATTCTGGCCCAGGCGAAATTGCCCACTTTTTTTTTTCTTCCGGTTCTGGATGAACTTTACGTCTATGCGGCGAGCGATGCAAGAATCAAAGTAGTCTGAACTACCAGGCTCGCCCGATTCAACCGTCGAGGTCCCAATGACCATTGAGCCATTCCCGTCTTGACTCATCATGACCTTGCGCCACGCAAGTTTCTAGCTTCTCCTGCGGGTCAGCTTTCGCTCCTTGACTGGGATTTGGCTGGCTTTTATCCTGTTACCCTCGAGAACGCATCCATGTATAACTTCAACATTCCTCAAAACTGGGGTTTGATGGCCCGTTTACGGTGGCATCTTTTTGTATGGATCGGGGTCGGGTATCATGAGGCTGACGCTCGCCTGCTAGGCATTATGCGTTTTAGATTCACACGATACTCCAACGGAAGGAGATTCGAACTGTTGGGAAAAGGCAATCTTCAAGGTACTCTGTAAAGTGATTCTGTGACCTTCTAAAGCAGCAACGTCGGGATTAGGCTGGAACATCTAAGCACTAATGTGTTCTCTGGCCAGAGGCATAACTGATCATATAGAACGCTATCGTAAGTACACCATGGCAAAAATAAACCATAACTCCATGCACCCCAGCTAATCGATTTCCGACAGAACCAAAGACAAACAACTACACATGTCCGGACTGCATCGCGGGATGATGTGCGGGATTGGGCATCGGCATTCCAGCTGAGTCTCGTGAGTACTTGGACGACGCAGCATCGTTCAGATTGACGGGCCCGGAAATCTTCAACGGAAATCGAGTCATGCTCCGCATGGACGTCGGTCTTCTCACGGGGGACGGCGCACTGTAGGTCGGGAGAGAATCTTCTCGCTTGAAGCCGAGCTGCAACGACCGTTGACTACCGGTCCGCGAGACCACTTTCTGAGGGGCCACCGCGCCATACACTCGAACATGGCGGGCTGTCACGCCGGTCTCACGGTCCGCAAAGACAAAACTCTATGGAACACTGTCAGTTCCAGTTGCCATTCTGGCTGTAGGGAAGCACTCACCGTAATTAGATTGACCACACTCATCACCATGGCCAAGATGCCAGCGGAGAGCACAATTCTCCAAAACGCAAGACCCAGCTTTTCCTGACTTGTAGCCGGAGTATTCAAGTCGCCTAGGACTCCCACCCCCATGATCATCATCGCCAAGGCCAACGTGATGAAGCCAGAATCCTGACCCAATAGCGGCCAGTTGCGATCAAAGTATCCACGGAAGAAGGGGAGCTCGGAAATGATGAGGAAGACTGTTTCAACAACCGTTGGTTAGCCACTTAGCAATGCCAGAAGGTCTCGAATCACTTACTGCTGACTCCTGCCGTCATGGCATGGGAAACTGCCTCGAAAAAGAAGAAGCTGCTCTGCAGCGAGATCTTGACCAGCATCACCGCGCACGCAGCGATGATATCCAGAAAAGCGATGATGTTCAAAACCCGGATGGCATTAAGGATCACGAAACCGGGTCCAGCCAAAGATTCTTTCAGTGAAGCCATCATGGCTTCGGCTCTTATGCAATGAATGTATACAACGCCGACCTATGCAGCAACGCGGTGACGAACTGATCTTCGGGTTCTTTGAAGCTGCGGGACTCGGTCCGCTTCCCAGAGACGGGTTAAATAGAGAGTGGAAAGGGCTAGATGAATGGAAAACGACTGGCCAGCAGCTGGTCTATGGAAGTAGAAGACGATAAAGAAAGAAGAAGGAAGGACGAGGTCAACTCGAGGTTAAAGAAAGAACGGATTCAACAATGAGAGGAAAGGAAAGCGGCGATAAAGCACTATTATTGAGACCAGGCTGTATAGTCGAAAAGCAAGAGCCCAACAGACCAGGAAGCCCATGAGGCACACAATAAGAGGACCTGGTCCTGAAACATCTCTCGAAGCGAGGATCGATCATTGTCCATTCATTAGGCGCTGGGATCTTTTTTTATAGATCATTGTCCTATTCAGGCTGGTTTCATTGTGGCCGGCGCCTACGCCCAACACAATGTGAATTTATTCAGTATCGTTTGACGCATTCAAGAGACAACTAACACATGATGGATTCTTGGGCATAAGGCGATAGCAAACTGTCTCCAGATGATGGAGCTGGTCACAGCTGGACGCCGGGGAAATCCAGGGACTGGTTGAGGGTGTTCGATGTAAATCACTTGCCGCCGATCTGAAACCTCCGTTGTCTGCAGGATACCAGATCCTGAGGATCGCATCGCGGATGGCTTCTCTCGTTAGAGGACGAAGTCATCAGTGTAAGCGCCGGCTGGTGCAGTTCGGAGATAGGTATAATCCTGCTTATGGACAGGAGCTGAGATGCACTCTTGTCATAAAGTCAAGCTTGAGGCTAGACTAGTCTTGTACTTACTAGATGTATATCCAGGGTCTCCCCGTCCGCGTCGATGCCAATGATTCCAGCCCAATTAGATGCCTGAACCATGATACACAGCATGAGTTTACCCAATGAGCAATTTGTCTGGGCACTTGAGCATTCCATCTCTAGATCATGTTCTAGTTGGGTTGTGATTCGCTGGTGAAGTGATGCTATTCCCATCCCCGTCCGTACGAAGAAACAGAACGAGAGAATATTCCCTCACTAAGAAATATATATCCTCCATTTAACAATAAAATAGAGAAGTCCATCCCAAATATCATATGCACATCGCTCGTTTATTTCTGTAGCAGACTGCGGAATACTCTAGATGGCAATCCGCGCCGGCGCAGCGGCCAGCCGAAGGCTCAAAAGGCAGCGGCAAAAACCCTCTGGGGAGTCTGAAGTTTTTCCCCGCCGGCTTCTTTCTTTCCATCGCATTCCAACCCCATCTCGCGGTTCTGCACATTTTCACTCACCATCTTCCATTCTTTTACCCATACTTTCATTAATCTTAGACTTGCAACTCCCTCCTTCACTCCTTCAGCCATCATGACTCGTGGAAACCAAAGAGAAAAGGCCCGGGCCAAGAACCTGAAGCAGCAGAAAGAACAAAGCGTAAACAGCCCTCCCTTCATGCGTGTTCCTTTCCGACTGGTACTAATTTCGTATCCAGAAACACAAGACTACCATGTCCGGATCCCAGTTCCAGCGCGCAAAGGAGGATAACGCGGCCATCATGCGCGAAAAGCAACGACTGGGTATGTCTTCTCTTGGCCCCGTGCGACCCTGACCCTGACCCTGACCCTGACTTTGGTCTTATCGCCCTGTGCACTACTGACCTGTATTGTTTACAGCCGATGAGAAACGAGCGGCAGAAGCTGCGAAGAAAAAATAACCCTCGCGAAGGCCTTCGCGTCCAGCCCGAAGTTCGCCAACTTATATCCACGTCACTACTCGTTTCTGTATCGTATCATACCAGCGGGTTGTTGATCTGGAGTGATTTGAAAGACAATAGACATTCTGGCAGTCGCAGTTGGATTGCGGGGGTCGAACAAAGCTGAAACTCAATGCGACAGTTGGGCAGTGCGCGTCCAATGGACGAGATACAGAGGATAGGATGAAGGAGTCATCGGCGCATGTTATGAGACTACGATATTAGCGAGGCGTTCATCCAAATAGCGTGCCTATTGATTTTCTTACTTAAGTCTGGTGGAACCGGGGGTTCCTTGGGTACATTAATCACGGGGGTATCAACAATACAAAGGTTGAAGCAGGTCTTCGACCTGCTATGCACGACGCGAACACCGATGTGGATGTTTCATCGGTTCGCTGTCCAATACGCCTTGGCCACGGTTAACCAGACCCTCCATCCTGGCCCTGGCTTCGCTATAATCTCGCTACTGGTGTCAAGGGCCGGACACAGTTCATTCTTGACGGGTGCGGAGAGATCGAATGCGCGGACAGCCAGGTCCACAAACGTCCAGAGACTCTCGCCTTCCCATCCAACATCCCGCGCAAAGCGCACGACCCTGCGGACGGTGTCTGTCCGCACGGTGGAATCCGGAACAGCTCCTAGCAGGTATAAGATTAACATCCAGCCAGAGATGTCGGTCGTATGCGCCAGGCACCAGGTCAACGTAGGATCGAGAGCCCGCCGACCAAGCTGAAGAGAACAATCATCCACACTGACCATGTCCAGCGAGAGAACATCATGGAGTTCTCGAATATAACTAAACGCATAGTAGTTCCGCGGGTGGAGTTCTCCGGCGCGCAAAACAGTAGTAAGCTCCTGCTCCCAGAGCTCCAAAGTAGCCTGCATCGCTGCGCTGCCTTGCTCGCAGCTTGATGTTTGAGGTACGCCTGGTGTACCTTTAAACCTGCGGGCAAATAGCAGATGCTTCAGGACCCAAAGCCGATGCTCCCACAGCGTAGGAGACTTGGTATGTCGTCGTAGCGGAGAACACACATAAGTCGTCACGAGGGTGAGTTCTGTGTGAAGGCGCTTGATGAGCGCCTCTTGGCTTGCGGAGTTGGTCAAATTGAGACCTTGGATCATATCTCGTAGCCGTCTCTTACGCCAGTTGCATGCCGTTGTATGTTCACAATCGAACAGCAGGATGATCTCCGAACACACAGAGAGGTCTTCAAGACTTTTGTCCGAATCTTGATTCTTTTGACGAGAACCGGACTCCGAAATCGAAGCCGAATTCGAGAAGAAAATCTTCCTGGCAGCCACAAACGCCTGCGCCAGGTACTTTTTCGTGGTCCCTATCGAACACCCATCTTGCAGGAGTGGCCCGAGAGCCGGGGGAAGAATCTCAAACTCGAGGATCCGATCGTCCCTGTTGCGGAAAATCTGGGCGAGCTCAGTAAATGCAGCGTTGGGACCGGACATTGAGAGCTAAGCCGGCATGTGCGATATTGAATGCGTCGATTGAGCATCCGTGGTAAACAGTCGCGGAGGTACTTTAAAAAGTCCCCGGCGGGCGGAAAGACCAACAACGTCACTTCGATCACGAGTGTTGTTCGTCCCGCAGAACCGCATCACAGTTCCGTTTCTCGCTTTGCTCCCCCTCACTGGCTCGCAATTGTCATCATCATCAGCCAAAGGGTCACTGACGCACCGGGCATTTTACTTTCAGCATCAAGAGGGCTATTGACCCCTCCTACCCTCAACCTGTGCGGTGAATTCTGACCGGACCGCACCTCGTCCGTACCACCTCGCAATGTTGTCCCTCATCTGGACGGTTTTCTTCGTCCATGTCGCTATATACTTGATCAATACTATCGGAGCCAGCACGATCGACGGTCTGGTATGTCGCGCGAAGCATTCTCTTCCCTTCTAATCCCGCCCAATGGCAGATTCGTGCCTCAAGACCAACGCGCTGACGACCTCAGTTATGGCTTCTGTATCTGAGACTCCCAACATCGACATCGAAATGCGCCCAGGAACAAACCCGACTCAAACGCGAGGTCGTCCAGCTAAAGCGCGAGATGAACAACACGAGTTCGCAGGACGAGTTTGCAAAGTGGGCTAAGATCCGCAGACGGCACGACAAGGCGATGGACGAATACGAGAAGATCAGTACGATTGCTTACTCTTGCCCTTACAGATACTGGTTAAAGAATGCACGCTGACAGCTGTCGAAACAGACAAGAACCTCATCGCGCAGAAAACCTCCTTCGACTGGAGCGTCAAGATCGCCCGGTGGCTCAGCACGAACGGCCTCAAGATGTTCCTGCAATTCTGGTACTCGAAAACCCCCGTTTTTGCCCTCCCACAGGCCTGGTTCCCCTACTACGTCGAATGGGTGCTGTCCTTCCCGCGGGCGCCCATGGGATCGGTGAGCATCCAGGTTTGGAGCAATGTGTGTGCTACGGCGATTTCGGTGCTGGCAGAAATTGTCACTGCAGCTTTTATGCAGATGGGAAGCAGGACAGCCGCACCCGTTGCAGCAGAAACCAAGGAGCTATGATTACGGGCAGGTTGTGACATTACGAAAAGGAGTCTGGCTAGGAATAAATGATAGAAATTGAAAAATGTCTTTTTATTCACGACAAAAGCTATAACGGGTGTAGTGTTCATCAGATATTGAAAACAATCGTTTATCGTCAATAACCCCATACCGTAGTAGGGATCTCAGGGCTTGACTCTATGATTGGTATATCATCACGCGAACATGCCGAAGCGAGCGAGGGAGAAGAGTATCAATCAGTGGGAGTCCGACCCCTTCGACAGGGCATCTGTGACACAAGTCACCGCTTTCCATAAGCTACAGACTCGTAAAAAAAGGGTAGATGAACTCCTCGCCTCGAGAATGAGCCCCGTTGGGTTACCCAGTCCCATGAGACTGGGCAATCGCATGACTATTGAACCACGACGAATGGCAACCCGCTAAACCTCTCTCCGACGCCAGCCATACCACCATTGTTTCCACCGAAGTGTCGGGCAGGACGTGAGAGCCGGGAGAGAATAGGGCAGTCAGCCGCTGTCAAATTGCTTCTATGGCGGCGCGTTTCCGCATTGCCTGACCGGAATAGAGGGTCAGGATGTCCGGGGACTTTCCCCAAAGCTTGACTCTCCTCAGAGGAAGAGAGAGAGCATCCTAGAAGGTGTGCTCTGTGTGTGAGCTTTGAATGCGATCCTTTGAGCGAGGAGTTGGGGGAAAGAAGGAAGAAAACTTCGGAGCGGAACTTTGGTGGTTTTTTTCTTCGCTCGGCTGATTAGGCGGCGCTAGCCATGTTGGTATTAGCGTCTCATGTGATTAACTTCTATGCCCGTTTTGTAAGGCATCAACGTTCGGTCTAGTTCTAGGTACCTCTATCTGAATGTATCAGTCTGTCGATTGAGGCTCTCGGAAGCGTTTACAGGTTCGTACTTTAATGGAAAGCGCACGCTACAGTATGGCCTACAGATAGAATGAGGTAGTAAGAAAGTGATACTCGCAATAATGTGTCTAGAACAAATCTTCACCAAGCCATCTTATTTCTTTCCCTTGCCCGCCTTCTTCGCCTTCGCACCGGCCTTGGTGGCAGGAGAAGCAGTCACTTCACTCGCACCCTTCTTAGGCGTGGGTTGCTTGGGTGTGCCCTTCTCGGAACCAGCCTTCTTCTCCTTCTTCGACTTCTTCGGGGTATCCTCAGCATCCTTGGTCTCCTTTGGCTCTTCGGGAGCCTCAATGGCCTTGGGGGCTTCCTCTGCCGGGGCATCCTGGCCAGCTTCAATTGCCTTGGACTCCTCCTGAACAGGAACGTCATCCACGCTCTTCAGCTGGGGCATCTCGAACTCGTATCCCAGAGCCTTGAGCTTCTCGGCCTTGGCGAGACGCCGCTTCTGCTCGCGCTCGATGCGCTCGGTCCACTGTTCTCTCGTCTTTCCCTTGTCGAGTCGCTTCTTCTCGATCCGGTTCCAGGGTGTGCGCTTGAACCGTCTGTTGGCGCCCTTCCAGATCTCCGGGTGCAGCTGCTCCTGCGGCACGTACTTGCACTTCAGGATGTGACCGTACATGAGATAGTTGTCCATGGTGGCGGCGACGATCTTAGCGACCGACGTAGAGGCAAACTCGATGAAGGCATAATGTTTCGAGCGACCGGTGATACGGTTGCGGGAGAGACGTAGGCGGGTGATATCACCGAACTGGGAGAAGTACGCCCGCATCTGATGCTCGTAGAAACCGTGGGGGATACGTCTGTAGACAAGACTGTTAATATTGATGTCAAAAAAGCATTGCGGGAAGTGACGCATACCCAACATATACAACACCCGGCTGCTCGGAATCTGTTTTGTGCTCCTTCTGCTTCTTCAAGATCTTGCGTTTCAACTTCTTCGAATCGGGGATCTTAGGAACAGGCTGATCGGGGTCAAAGCCTTCGTCGCCAGACTCGTCTTCATCACCGCTGCTCTCGAAACCCTTGATGAGCGCAACAGTCTGGTCGTCTTCTTCATCCTCGCTCTCACTAGCGCCATTGGCAGGGGCCTCATCAGACTCCTCTGCGGCAGCCTGCGCCTTCTTTCCTTTGGTGTTTGCTTTGGAGATGCTCTGGAGCTTGGGTGCCTTGGCTTTAGGTGCGGGAACAGCAGTGCCATCCTCCTTCTTGGACTTCTTGTTGCTCGACTTCTTCTCCGCGTCGGCCTTGAACTCCTTCACATTCACCTCGGGCTCGCCCTCCTCGTCGTCGCTCAGGAAATCGGCCGCACGCTTGCGAGGCTTGGTCTGCCGGGCAGGTTCGCCATTGACCTTCACGTTCGGGGCGGGCTTCTCCTCTGCCTTTGCGGTCTTGTCCTTGCCCTTCTTCGCAGCCGGTTTAGCGGCAGGCTTGGGGGATTCGACGGGCTTCGCGTCGACCTTCTTGGTCTTCTTTGCGGGCGAGTCGGAGGCAGCGGCGGCCGCAGCAGCTATCAACAGTTAGAACGAAGGAAACGAGGCGATTATCCAGGGGAAATGAACAGCATACCCTTGCGCTTCTTGTCCTTCTTATCAGGGGCCATTTTTAAATGGGAATTGAAATTGCAGGCTCTGATTAAGCACTGCAGTCTGATCTTTGGTTAGCAAAAGAGATGCGGGAGACTTTTTTTGCGCCTACTTTTTTTTTCTTCCCGCAACGCCAAGACCGCAACCTACCGTCTGACCGCCTAAGCTCCGGAACATCAAAACACCCCAGTTCTAGATTGCTCGGGATTCCATTTTCCGTTCTTGTTGGATTCAAGTCACAGTCCATGCCATGGGGAAGAACAAGAATGCGACCAAGCCGCTGACACAGGAGGAAATCTGGGATGATACTGCGCTGGTGCAGAGCTGGGATGAGGCCGTGGAAGAATACAGAGTACGTGGAAATGTCCCGTTGCACGTGATTGCCAGCTGACCATGATCAACAGCTCTATCATAGCATCCATGCTCGTGGCGAGAATGTCGAAGATGTCTTAAAAGAAGCTGAGGCCGCTGAGCTTGAGAAGTCGCAGGAGCAGGACGAAGAGCCGGAAGTGGACTCCAAAAACGCCATGGATGCTGATGTAGAACCATCGGCGGCGGCACCCCAGACTTCTCACCCTACACCTCCTCAAGTAAGTGTACGGAAGACGGTTCTGTGACTAGTTCAGTTGTTCTGACTCTGTCTAGGGCGCTGGGGGAGGAAATGTTCCGCCTATTAGAGCCCACGCTGGCGGGCCTAGTATGGGAACCGCCGTGCCTCAAGTAGCTTTGGCACAAGGTATGCACTCTATCCCCCTACAGCTAGAACTGTCTGACATTTTCATAGTGCAAGACGAGGGGCTGAAGAATCTTATGATGGCCTGGTATTATGCGGGGTACTATACAGGCCTGTATGAAGGGCAGCAAAAAGCCAACAATAGTAATCCTAATCAAGCAGGGAATTGAGAAAGTTTACTTGAGAGCTGGGACTATTCATGACCCAACTACGTTTGACGCCAAACATCAGGGCAGTCTCGGTTTTTGCCGGATAGTCTCATGTTCAGCAGCATGACTCGGAGGACGCCCTGACCATGCTACCTGTGAGGGAGGTCAGAATCGCCTCGGTTTTCGAGGCCTGGGCCGGATGAGGGGCATGGAAAATACGTGCCTCGTGTCGGGCATGTTGAGGCCTTCCTTGGCTTACTGCGCCCACACACTACTCTGGGTTTATCATGCCTGGTGTGTGTATCGTTTCATTAGCTGTTAAGACTCTGTCATATGAAGTTTTTGAGGCTCATACTATTACAAAGGATCTCCCAATTTGGCATGAGCCGTCCACTGTTATTTACTGGAATTATGACGACTCCACGCACTATGTTCTATAACCACTTAGAATTCTGGAACCCTGTACACGTTTGTATCTAAGCATCGACGTGACAGCTCGTTGTCGCTCGACGTCTCCACACCTTCAAAGGCAGAGGCCCCGAACTCAGGTTAGTAGTCTCGCACCGGACGGGCTCCCAGTCAGGCGAAGAAAGAGCAAATTCGTATCGATGTACTAATGACGCCAGCAGGACCGCCTGCTCGAGGTAGCTGATGTTTCGGCCAATGCAACCCCTGGCACCTGTGCTGAACGCGACGAAGTACGGCTGCAATTCTTTTCCTGCGTCGCCCAGCCAGCGTTCTGGCCGGTAGACCTCCGGGTCCGGGAAGATGGCTTCGTTTCGATGCACTACATACGCCGAGATGCTGACCGACGTGTCGCCAGCAACAAAGTCGTCCATAATAGTTGTTCCTTCAGGAGGGGTGCGTCGTGGCAGGCCGAACGACACGGGTGGGTACAGCCTCATGCTCTCGTCGATGCAGGCACGTAGATACGGAAGATGCTTCACCTTGTCGTATGGTGCGACGACGTCCTCGTCGTCCAGAATGTTATCAACCTCCTCCTGCAGATTTCGCAGGCACTGCGGGTTCTTGAGCAGCATGAGCATGACATTGTTGAGCGCAATGCCGGTCGTGTCGGAGCCTGCGTTCATCATGATGCTCACTTCTGCCACGATCTCGCCCCATTCGAGGTTATGCGGTGTCCCGGACTTGTCCTCCATGAGGGCGGAGAAAAAGTCCTCGAACTTCTCGCCAGCCTCGTACTTCTTCCACCGGGTCATAGCTCGGTTATACACTATGCCGTCCCAGTCCTTGTTCAGCTTCCATTTCTGACGGTACGTCGACGAGACAAGTCTGCTGATTCTTGCCAGCGCCTGGTACCAATCATACGACCAGACAAAGGTAGAGGTAGCCGAGGCTGTCGCAGACAAACATTCCCGAAAATGCACTTTCTTCAGCGTGCCGTCTTTCCCCTCCGAGGTGATGAGGTCGTTTGCTTGGTCTAGGAATTCAATGTCTTCGCTCAGGCCAATGTTAGCGATCGCCGCGATGGTGAACAGGTTTGTCCACATGCGATAGTCAACCGTCAGGTCCTGAGGGGCGGGCATGCTGCCAGGGGAAAGAGGACGGGTGCAGCGCGCATCAAATGCTTTAATGAGCCGGCGGCTCATATCGGCCACTTTGTGCTCCCAATTCTCCAGATTTTTAATTGCATACGCGCTGGAGAGGACCTTGCGCTTGCGTGCGTGCTCGCCTTTATCGACCACGTCAGCCAGGTGGAAATGAGTGCCCGATAATTCCGAGTAGAAAAGGTCTTTGGTACACTGCGTGCCGTGCCCGTAGATGTCCTTGATGGCGTTTGTATCCGCGTAAGACAGTGAGTTAGGCCCGATGCGGAGGACTGGGTGTTTCGTGTGCGCTTCGAGGAGCGTTTTGGACCGGATGCCCTTGTGCGAGAGATACACGAGGGGAAGGTTGGAAATACCGGACCATAAGGAGAGCTTTGGATATCTGCGGAGTCCTTTTGGGTCACGGAAGTAATTGATTACGGGGAAGACGCCATAGCAGACGAGGACAAGGAGGCAGCAGGATAGTAGAGTGAGGAAGTACATATTGGTAGTATTGTTTATGATACACAATCGTGAATACTGCTCCTACATCTGTGAAATTGGGATATACCTATATGTTCCCTCCATCTGGCCACCATCAATACTTCAGGAGAAGATTGATAGCAGCTGTTATATGAATGTATACAATGCGGCGTCCAGAACAGGAAGGGTGTCGGCGAGAGGTGGACTAATCTGGTTTAGTGTCGCCGACACCTAGTAGGGTTTGCTTTCCTAGACGGGCGACACATCGGCGACCATCGTCCACCTGCGATGGAGAAGATCCAACTTCAAGAGAGGGAATAATCTCCCATTGCCCACTGCCCACATCATGTAGTAGATTAAATGAAAAACGAAGAATGGAGTGGGGGAAGGAAATTTAGCTAGATGCATGCGAAACCCAGCTGATCTCCTGTGCAGGTTATATATTCCGGATAGATGGCCAGCCCTCATCTCTATAACCAACATTGAAGCAATTATCAAGCAAAGAAATGGCTGTCACGAATCCGATTCCCTCACAATCTCCGCTCCCAGTTTCTCTCCCAAACGGCCTTGGACAAAATGGCGGCTGTGTTGACCTAGACCATTTGGACCGCCTGCGTCCATCTCCGTCGTCTCTGCCTCTTGACGAGATGCGGCGCCGTCTGCAGGAAGACGGGTACTTGTTCGTAAAGGGACTCATTCCCCGCGAGGACGTACTGGACGCTAGAGAAAAGTAAGTTAGTCTCTTAAGACCCTTCCGGGTATGGCAGAGGAGACTCGACTAAGAACGATAGCTACTTCAAAGCGTACGCCGACACATCTCTATTGGCTCCCAATACATCCCCGCGCGATGGCATCTTCAATCCCGCCTCCCACGCGGACCTCCACAAAGGCATTGGTGGTAACGGCCTGCCAGCTGACCCTGTCGAGGCCCAAATCCTGATTGATACCCACAAGGACCCCCAGTACCGGGCGTTTGTGGAGCATCCCGTTCTCACCAAGTTCATCCGCGATCTGATGGGCTGGAAGGAGCATGTAATTCTGGACCGCACCATGCTCCGGCACAATGTCCCCTTTGGCATGGGAACCGGCATTCACTACGACAAGCTGTTCCTGAGGGGTGGTTCCGGCTTCTTCCTCACGGCTTGGGTGCCCATCGGTTAGTACCAGTGGATTGTCTTACACCACGGATACTCTGAGTTATTGACATTGTAATACGTAGGCGATATCTCGATCAAGGGTGGGGGTCTATGCTACCTGGCCAACTCGGTGCCGCTGGGTGAAGCGATTGAACAGGACTTTACGGCGAGGGCGGTACACATGACCCCGGAGGACCGCACATCGGCTTTCAACGCGAACATGATGGCTGGGGGAATGTTGTCCCAATCGCCGCAGGATTTCGCCTCGGTTCATTCTCAGTATGGCACTCATACGTGGTTGGTCACTGATTACGAAGCGGGAGACGTTGTCTTCCATAATCCGTACAGCATCCATGCCAGTGGACGGAATGAAGACGAAGAGGGTCGGATTAGACTGAGTACGGATCTGAGGTTCTACGACAAAGCGGATCCGGGGATTGATAGAAGATGGTTTAGGATCTGGACGCCAGATGATGGGTTGTAAGACCGACTGATTAGGTATCATCGAGACGACTATGTTGAATTTGACCAGACATGAAGAGATATGAGGACCCCACCTTTGTAAGGTAGCATGAATGAGGGGCCGGAGAAACCAGACCAGTAGGAGAATTCCCGTCACGTCGTATACGACTGTTGTTGAATGATCGACTGGTAGTGCGTTAATTAGCAAGTTTCCAGAAGAGGCCCCCCGTCGGCGAACCCCACCGGATTTGAAAGGCTTTCCTCCTCCACCTACACTATCATCAGTCCATCAACCCATCTACGGAGTAGGAGATACTGCTTCATGCGGTCGAGGCGAGAACCCTGGTGTGTGCATATTCAACGAGAAACCTGGAAGTTTGACTAATCAAGTCCAGCCAAAATTGTCGGAGTATGTTCACCTCAACCTACCATCTCACCCGTCATAGACTAAGTCTATCGGACAACCTCCAGAACAACATGTAAAATGTCAGCTCTCTCCTTTACATGCCTGGAATTGTTACTGAATTCTATTATACAGGTGACGGTGTGCAGCCGAAATGCGGACGATGTCAGAAGTCAGGACGAGACTGTGTCTGGTCTCCACCACAGGCTCCTCAATTGCAGTTTCTGAATAGTACCAATGCCGAGTACAGCGACGGCCAGTCTAGTGGCCGACCGGATCAGGGTCAGTCAAGCTAGGCTACTCTAAATCCAGTTGTGGGTGGTAGGATTGACCTATGAATAGTAGGGACCACGACATTCGAGTATGTGGACGAAACACCGTCACTAGCTGCTCGATATACCCATGATGCGTGTCTCTCGCACCCCCAACCATCGGAGGTAGCGCAGGGTCCTAGCCTGCGGTACCCCAGGCAACTTGGACACACCCCGGAGGACAGGACTGTCTCTCGACAGAATACGGGAAACAGCGAAGCCTCTGTTCTTGGACCAAGCCCAAGTGGATCGAGACTGGGTTTCACAGCGTGCCATACCAACCCTATCTCCGAAAGGCATTTCATGCTTCCTCAGCTTGCTCTCGAAGAAGCATGTCTCTTGCGATACTTTGTAGAAGATCTAGCCAAATGGGTCAGTCTGCGCGGATTCTTTTCTGACTACGCACTAACAAGTGTAGTTTGACCTCTGTGATCCGGAGCGACATTTCGCTGTTGTTGTGCCCAAGAGAGCCCGGTCATGCCCGCCCTTACTCGATGCCATCCTGTCTGCATCTGCACGATACTTCAGCACTCTTCCAAGGCACAAGCAATTCGAACACACTGTTAAGTACGGCTTACACCAGGGCCTTGTGGTCAGCGAAGAGACCCCCCTGCGTTACCACAGCAGATGCATTTCCCATCTGAGGTCTCTCAGTAAAGAGTCTGACGCCATCATGGATGAGAATCTCCTAGCGGCATTCGTGATCTTGCGGTTCTACGAGGAACTAGACAGTACGCTCCATTCACTGCCACTAATTTCTGGCACGTCCTGACACCACATAGGCCCCTTCATCGACCCACCGAGTGAAACGGCGCTTCGAGGCCTCCAAGTCTTCATCGAAGCCCAGGCGGCATCGGCACTCTCCTCTGCCGGACTCCGCCAGGCCGCATTCTGGGTCGGTTTCCGACAGGAGTTCCACCTGGCGTTCTTCCAACAGCGCCCTTTCAACCTGCCACTAGACATCTACGACAGCTATCGTCTGTGGAAGACAGCGCCGGACCACGTGTGGGTCAACCATCTCCTGATAATATGTGCAATGGCCATACAGTACTGTTACGACAGCTCGCGGAACACCCCCCGATACGAGGAGATTGTCGCGCGCCGCAGCCAGTGGCTCAAGTGCTGTCCACCGTCGTTCTCACCCGTGTATTTCGAAGCAGCGGACCAAGCAGCCGGGGAGCTGTTCCCCAAGATGTGGTACCTTGACGATTGCCACATTGTGGCCGTGCAGAATGTCGGGCTCATGGACATCCTTCTCACGGCGTATAGCCCGCAAACGGCGCACCTCAGCCCTGGCCACACGCTGGCTCTGTCGTCCATCGATGTGTCGATTAAGACTACCGTGTTAGAGATATGTGGCGCGGGTTTGTCCAATCGACAGTCGCCCACTGCGCTACTGACGGCGTCGATTGCTATCGCTATCTGCGGAGAGCGGTTCACCAATCATGCTGAGCAGCAGGCTTTGATGTCCATCCTGGTGAGCATGAGTCAGGACAATAACTACTGGCCCTCGCAGGCGATGCAGGAGCGGCTTAAACGTACATGGAGGTGGGGAGTGGCATGAGGGGAAGGCATTCTACCCATGGCGCTTCATGTTCCTACGCCTAAGCAGTACGACTTGGCAATCTTTGGATGCCTCACTACGACTAATCCTGACAGACGACTCGAAAACTGCCCAGAACGAATGATTTTATTAAAAGCTGACATGACATGTCGGGACCAGAGCAATATGAATCCGGAATGAAAGCGGTAGGCTATGCTGTCGTCCGTACAGGACAAAGACTAAAAGAATGAATCACCAACCATCAAAGCCTCATGCACTGCTTTACAGACCCAACTTTCCAAGCAGGTTACCCGCGATGGGCAGGCTGCCGAGGAGACCCTTCTTGGTTGGCGTGGGGGTTGGAACGGCCGAGGCGGTGGGTGAGGGCGTCACGGTGGGAGTCGAGGTGGTGGTAGGAGAGGGGGAAGCAGAATGGGGCTCCTCCTTGGGCTCCTCCTCGGGCTCTTCGGCAGGCTTCTCCTCCTTAGGCTCCTCCTCCTTAGGCTCCTCCTCCTTAGGCTCCTCCTCCTTGGGCTTCTCCTCCTTGGGCTTCTCCTCAGGCTTGTCCTCGGGCTTGGGAGCAGGAGTCTCCTCCGCTTCCTCATCATGGTGCGGCTTCTCGACGTGAACTTCAACAGGCTCATCGGCCTTCTTGTCGTCGTCCTTGGACGGCTTGTGCTCATCGTCTTCTTCCTCATCGTCATGCTTGTGGTGGGCTTTGGCGATCTCCTCAGGGGTGGGCGGGATCTCGGGGAGTCTCTGCCACTTGTTGTCGGAGCTCCGGGTGTCGTCGACCTCGTCCTTGCCATGGTCGTTGTCATGCTGCTCCTGCAGTTCTTTCGTCTTCTGGTCGACATCATCGTTGATCTCATCCATCATGTGGGAGGCGGACTGCGCACGTCAGCTGGTAGGTCCGTTAGGTCGACACGGAATACACTCACGCTCAGAGCCTGGCTCTCGAACTCCATCCACGGATCCATCATCTGGCCCTGGCCGGCGTCCTGCTGTACGGGCAGGGCGCGGGCGAACACGGCAAGGAAGAAGGCCACGGCCCAGACGGACATGCTTAGACGGGCCATTTTGTTGGTGTGATTAGGGTAAGGATACGGTGGTATCAAATGCAAACTATGGACAAAGGAGCGGACGGGTTCGACACGATGTCAAGGACCGGTGAGAAGTGTAGAGTAAAAAGAACGACGGTGAAAAGAAGCGCGTGGAAGAAAAGGTCAAGCCGGCGAGCTGGAATGTCCTGATTCTTTATACCCAGCGCCAGGGATGAAGCCTGAAGCCTCTCCAGGGCATGCTCTGGTATGTGCGTGGGCAACAACCACACAAAGTTCAGGGAACTCGAACGGAGAATGCTGATTGTCGCGGACAGACACATTCTGTTGCGCGCCGTCTTACGTGTGTGGTTTTTCGGAGCAATGTAGGCATGCTGAGCAAGGAGACATGCCATCCACCCGCGTCGGCCGGCGTTTAAGCATTCTCTCATCGCATTCTCCCGCGAGAAGATATGTAGATCGCCAGCCTCCCTTGCCCAGGGCATTTTCGCAGGGCTTGATCGACGCCGCGATGTACAGTTGAGACAAGGATCTACGACAGGGGCACGAACCAGGGACGAGAAATATTTACAGCCGCCCCGGCACGCTGGATTCAATCGCGATGGATAGGACAATATCCTTCATTAAGCAGGCAGTGGAGAGCCAAGATATGACAAGCTCCATGGAGGCGTTGAATGCTCCGTAGATACGCGCTGCCAATGCGAGTAGGAGCAATAGTACATATCGTCGCTCATCATGTGCCCTCTCATACAACGACAGGCCACAACGGCACTCATCTACATGCCTACAGGATAAGATAGTTGACTAGGAATGTCTCTCCCTGCTTTGACACGTACCGCCTCATCTGAATTGATAGCGGACGCAACACGAGGGAGACTGCAATGCGGACAAGTCCACGGATTTTGCTCTAGGCACGATTTTGACCTCGAATATCATGGAGATATGATCGACGAGACTTCGAAAATGCCTGAGTTGATGACTCGTTATTTCGGTTCTATTTACGTTGGTTTCCTGTGGTTTCATCGTCAATGTCCTGTAGAGTTAGTGGTTAAGCAACAGAGTCGAGCACATCGCGCAGGAAAATCATCTTCTTCCGCGTCGATCTCAGCGAGCCAGATTGACTCGAGACATGTGGACGATTTACGATTCCTCGCCTGTATTGGCATTTGCAACGCATCCAAAGCAATTGGAGGGCAAGGGAGTGTATGCTCAAAGCGAACCCAACGGCCTCGTGAGGACAGTAACCGCCCAGATGGCAGGCGATGGGATTAGAACGAGCATGCGAATATCGCTCTCGGTCTCGGATCTAAATTTGTAGACGGAACGGGAGCGTTGCCATCAACAAGGGTATGTTGGAGACCTGAATGTAAAAAAGAGAAAGGAAAGGGAGGAGAAGGGAGAAAATAAACAGATTTTTATGCGGTGGAGCCTGTCGCGGCTTAGGTAAGCCGCCCGGGAGAATGTCTTTCCGTCTACCATATACTATCATGGTCGCCTACACTAAGTCAGTCCTATGTTCATCTCCAGGCAGTCTAAATTGTCATTGACATGGCGCTATCAAATTTACAGGGAATATGGTACTAGAACTATATGAGGGTCAAAACATTCTTTGGCATCGCATCCATCACGCATAGCATCAGCCGATCCACTGCTTAGAACCGGGCCAAGACACGCTCCTGAGTATCAGACAGAGCGTATTCGGAGCTAGCCTTCTTGCTCATAACCGACCGGGCCTGCTCAGCAGTGAAACCCTTGGCCTCCACGGCCGGGTTGTATCCCAGACCTGTGACCTTGGCCACCACGTCGCTCGGCACCGGTACCGCCACCTTTCCGTCTGCGCGCTTGTACACCGTCACGACGACGGCACCGCCGAGACCCAGGTTGTGCTGCAGGCAGGCGTCGGTGCCCTCGATGGCACGGTTATTGGCCCAACCACGCAGGTGCCAGACCAGCTCGGCACACTGGGCGAGACCCGTAGCTCCCAGTGGGTGACCCTTAGAGATCAGACCGCCGGAGGGGTTGATGATCATCTTGCCCCCATAGGTGATGTCACCCTTGCGGACCATCTCGTGGGCCTTACCAGGCTCGCAAAGCTCCAGGGCGTCGATCGTGATCATCTCGTTGGCGGAGAAGCAGTCGTGCAGCTCACACACCTTGATATCCTTGGGGCTCACACCAGCCTCCTTGGTTGCGGCGCGGCACGCAGCACGGGACATGCCAAAGCCCATAAGGTCAATGGAGCTGCGGTTGTAGAGGGTGTTGTTATCTGTGGCGAGTTGCTGGCCGGCGATGAGGATGGCCTGGTCCTTGAGATGAGGGCGAGCGTCCAGGAACTCCTGGGAGACCACGACGGCGGCGGCGGCACCATCGGAGGTAGGGCAGCACTGCAGCTTGGTGAGAGGCTCGTGGATCATGGGAGCCTTCATGATCTGCTCCAGAGAGTATTCCGTCTGGAACTGCGAGTAGGGGTTGCGCTTGGAGTGCTCGTGGTTGATGCGACCAATCTCGGCGAAATCCTCGTTCTTAGCGCCGTACCTGGGTGTGATGTTAGCAGCCGTCACACAGAGCCGTCCACAACAGCGAAAAGGGGCAACCTACTTCTCCATGTATTCTCGACCGGCATTGCCGAACATCTGCGCGGCACCGGGGGCGTTGGTGACACCACGAGTCTCAGCCATCATCATGCCGAACAGACCGGTGGGGTTCTCCCGGTCGTTGTAGACGGATTGAAGACTTCCAGGGTTCATCTTCTCAAAACCAACAACGAGAACACAGTCGGCGGCACCGTGGGAGACCATGGTACGGGCCATGGCGAGACCCGTCGAACCGGTGGAGCAGTTGTTGTTGACGTTGTAGATAGGGATCTGGGTCAGACCGAACTGGTAGAAGACGCGCTGACCGCAGGTGCTGTCACCGTAAACATAGCAAGCCACACCCTGCTCGACATCGTCGTAGTTGATGTGAGCATCCAGCATGGCCTTGATACCGGCCTCGTAACCGAGCTCATGGTAGTCGACCTTGCCACGAGGCTTGATGAACTTGGTCATGCCCACGCCAAGAACGTAGGCGGGAGACGCTTGCTTCTTACCCATTGTGAAAAGGTGGGTGTATTGATCGGAGGAGGAATGGAGAGAGTAGGTGTGAGTGAGTGTGTTGAGAGAGAAAAGAGCGACAAAGGGGAAGGGGGAAGTTATATAGGACAGTGTATGAAAGCGGTTAGGAGCGCATGAGTATTGCGGAGAGGGTTGGCAGCAAATGGCGGTTCCTGCGGGGATGCCGCGACCGAGGTCCCGAGGATATCTTTACCACACAGCGCACAGCAGAGCACTAATACTGTTACCCCGTACGGAGTATGCTTATGCAGAGCATATGAAGAAGGGATTAATTTAGTCCCGTCGTCCCCCCGCTAACCCAAACAAGAGGATTTTGCGAACATTGGAGTCGGATCGCCATTATCTGATCACACGTGAAGGAAGGCAGCACATGGCCTAGGTCATCCCCGCCAGCCAGGGTCCGAGGGCGACGGTTAGGTGTCGTCCGTTTTGTGAGTATTCTCTTCAGTGCGTGATAGTCAATTTCTGATCGCCATCGAGAAAATCATACAGGTTGATTGATCGGATAGGACTCGGCACCTCGGACCTTCTCCTCGTCGCTCGGTCTGTACAACCGGTATCGGGCGGAACTACGGAGTAGATAAAGAGAAAGAATGGAGCTGGTTCGAGCTCCTGTTTTCAATCCACCACCATGGTTTATTACGACACCAGTCAGTCGTCGAGCAGTCGGAACGGTCGAGACCCATGGTTCATCGGGAATAAGAGTTCCTCTATCCCGTCCTCCACAAGATCAGATCTTCCCTCCGCCTCTCCAAATCATGTAGCATTGTTTCGATGGGAGTCAAATCTTGGACCGGGAGAATGGCAGGCATTCTTCCGGTGCATGGGTGGCAGACGGGTCAAATTCCTCCCCCTCCCCTCCAAAGACCCATCAGTCATCGAGGAGGGCCATAGGAAAGGAAACCGATTAGTCGATCCAGAGGATCATGGATGATTCCGCGTCGGACCAACGATGTTCCTGCGAAAGTTCACCACGCGCCAAATGAGGTGTCTGAAGTCCAATAAGGAGGAGTCGTGGGTACTACCACCGCCCGGACTGGGTTGGTCCGATGGATCTGCGCCTGCTGTTGCGGCCACTGGAGTTGTAGACTGCTTGGAGCAGAAATTGGCAATGACGGGCTGTCTGTCATCCCAGGAGACAAGTGAAGCTGAAGCTATAGTCGTAGTCGGTATCGAAGTAGAGAGTAAATAGTCAATAGTGTAGGTAGGTGTAGAGCTCGATGGCTCACGACGACGTCATTGGGCGGACAGGCTAGACTGGTTCGGGGAGGATCCGCCCACCCACATGCCTTTTACCTCACAGCATGACTGACTAAGACACGATCTTCCTCTGGTCTCGCTCTCTCTCCTCTTCTCTTCTTCCTCTCTCGTGTCGTCTTGCTCCCGTCTCCCTCTCTGGCCATTGGGGTTTCGTTCGCCTCGCTTCCTCTTCTCTCCCCCAATTCTCGAGTAGAGGTCGATCTCGCCCAGGTGGTAGGTCCCCCTCTTGTTTGCATTTGAGGTCGTTCCCTTGGGCACCATCGCTGGTGTTCGTTTCCCCTCTTTACCAAACATCAAACGAAGGATCGGAATACCCGGGCTAATCTCCATTCGTGTCTCCGTCTAGGTAGCTCCGGACTGTTCATTTGACGGTGGAACTGGTGCGGGAAACTGATAAAAAGGAAGAAGAAAAAGAGAAAAAGAACTATTAAGCTTCAAAAACAATCTGTACCGAACGTCAGTCAACACGCACAAGAAAACCGGTTCAGTGTGTATCCATATATACAACGCTGTTCGTACAACCTACCTCTGTTTGAGGCCATTCCAACCGGCCTGTTCCCTCCTCCCTTTCCGCGCCATTGACCGAATCGCCCTCGTCCTCTCCCCGGCGCCATATCGTACCTCTTCCTGGCTCTTCTCGCCCATCCGATCGACACCCGGGGTTGTGACAGCCCGCTAGATGGACAAGTGTGGGACGCTGAACGGTCTGCTCGCACGTTGAGAGACCGCTTTGCGTTCCATCAGGTTCCCCAGCCTACTCACGATTCCCCATCTGTCCTGTGAATTGCACACGACTAAGCGATCCTCACGACTAAGCTAGACTCCTCCCATTTCTGCCCCAAATGGGAAACCTTCAGGGATGACTCTTGACAAACACACTGAACATGCGCCTTTTTCCCCACCCCCCTCACAACCTTCCCCTGCCATAATGCCGGCTGGTAATACCTGGATGATGGATGACGCAACTCGCAACAAACTGCTCAAGAGGTACAAAACCCAGGTGGCCTCGGCGACTTCTACCATCTGCGCCACTTTGGCTGTGGTAAGTGCGCCGGTTCGCCTGGCGCCAATCGGAGACTAATGATCTGTCTATAGACTCCCTTGGAGAATGTCAAGACTCGTATGCAGACGTAAGGCGCCTCGTAGAATCCTGAGGGGAAGGATCGCTGGAGCTAACGCGATAACAGTCACAACTTTTCCAATGTGTTCCAGTGCGTCCGCTATCTGTGGCGTACTGAGGGACCCCGCGGTTATGTGGCTGGTAAGTCGATTGCAGCGTTCTTATATCGCCTACCACCATCTGACCAATGCAGGTGCCCTCCCCCCTCTGGCTAGTGTTACGGCCGTTCGTGTCGTGAACTTTTCGACCTACAATGCTGCCAAACATCGCATCTCCGATTTTGTCCAAAGAATGACGGGTGAGTCTCCTTTGGCCATCTACAACCAGCCGGGTAGCACTCCCACCGTTTCGACCTTGGCGACTTTCACCGCTGCGGGTCTCTTTGCTGGCCTCGTCAGCTCGCCGCTTGCCTGTAAGTGCTCCCAGATATCCTAGTCCCGAGCGTGGATTTGACAGCTCGCTAGGCCCCTTTGAACTGGCCAAAAATGTCGTTCAGACCTCGGTATTGGTTTCAAACCGCGCTCAGGCCGCCCCGGATGCGGTTGGAGACCCATCGCTGCGTAGCAAGCCCCGTCTCGGCACTATTGAGGCGATCCGACAGATCGTTCAGCGGTATGGACTTCGTGGCCTTTACACCGGGTTTCACCTGCATGCCCTGCGCGACACCCTCGGATCGGGCCTGTACTTTGGGGTCTACGAGACAGTGAAGCAGCTGGCCGCCAAAGAGTTGGGCCCGGATAAATCGCCCTTTGGTGGACCGATGATTGCCGGTGCTATATGCAGCACCGTGCCTTGGTTTTGTGTAAGTCACCATATCGTAGGCTCAAGAAGGATCGAGCAACTAACACACCCAGACCTATCCACTCGATACCCGGAAGACGCGCGCGCAGAGCGTGTTGCTGGGGAAAACCAAGGACATCAGCGAGGCGTCGGCGGCAGTGGCCAAGTCGAGCATGTACAAAGGACTTTCGATCATCCTCATCCGCACTGGAGTGAACAACATGATTCTGTTGAGCATCTTCGAGTACATCAAGATGAAGATCAACCAATTGGACTGAGCCATTAGCATTAGCTGGATAGTGTGGATGACACTGGATTTGTCTTGAATTTGTTACGTTAAATGGATTATGGAGTACATAGCACGGAGCTGATAGCTCACCGCAAATACTGAATGAATGGTGTATATCTCTGTCTATACTATGCCTCTGTGAAGTGGAGGAAAAGTTGCGAGTGTTGTGGCCTAAGGCACCCGCAACGTCATCCGTTGCCCGGTGGGGTTTGGGGTCTTTTTCCATCAACAAAAGTTCCCCGCGACGATCTCTCTCCTTCGTCTGCGCATCCTCGACATGGCATCGTATGTCTCCCCCCAAAATATCATCATCCTGATCTCCCACGCGACGCCATACTGACATGCAGTCTAGCAATATCCTTCAGATCCCCTTCCGGCGCTCCCACTCCGTCTCCCTGTCGGATGCCATCACCCAGTACATCTCGTCTAAATATGACCAGCGTCCGGACATGTTCGCCGATGATCTCCTGATCATTGACCGTCTTCGCACTGAGGCGATTAATGTTCAGGAACCCCATGTCAGCGGGATCAGCCGGCTAGTTACGTACGCGGCCCAGCTGAAGTGGCTAGGGGGGAAGTTTCCAGTCGACGTGGGTGACCTTGACGTGCGACCAACATACTGCGACTGACACGATATCTCCATAGGTCGGAGTTGACTTTCCCTGGTATCCGGCCTTTGGGTTCAATACCTCCCGGCCCAGTAAGTTGTCTCACACGACTAGTAGTGGCTTTACTGACGGCTTTGCCGTAGCCTCACAGAACAACATTCGATTCGAACTGGCGAATATCATCTTCAATATTGCCGCCCTCTACTCGCAACTAGCCTTTGCAGTGAACCGGACAACGTCGGACGGTCTGAAACAGGCATGTAACTACTTCTGCCAGGCGGCGGGCGTGCTGGTACATCTGCGCACGGAGATCCTCCCGGACCTGCGCACGTCGCCGCCCGAGGACATGGACGACATGACCCTCCAAAGTCTGGAGCAGCTGCTCCTGGCCGAGGCACAGGAGTGTTTCTGGCAGAAGGCCGTCAAGGACGGGCTGAAGGATGCGTCGATCGCGCGCCTGGCGGCCAAGGTCTCGGACTTTTACGCCGATGCGAGTGACTACGCGGTCAAGTCGAACGCCATCAGCCCGGACTGGATCCACCACATGACCGCCAAGCACCATCATTTTGCTGCGGCTGCGCAGTACCGCCAGTCGCTGGACTGTCTGGAGAAGCGCAAGTACGGGGAGGAGGTGGCGCGGCTGCGAGACAGCGAGGCCTGCGTGAATGAGGCGCTCAAAGAGTCGCGCTGGATCAATCGGACGGTTCTGGGTGACCTGCAGGGCTTGAAGAACCGCGTGACGGAGGACTTGAAGCGGGCGGAGAAGGATAACGATGTGATCTACCTGAACCCCGTCCCTCCCAAGTCTGAGTTCCGCATCATTGATCGCGCGTGTATGGTGGCAGCAAAGGCACCCTCGCCGGTGACTGACGCTATTTCTATGCTGGGAGATAATGGACCCCTGGGGCAGCCGTTGTTTTCGAAGCTCGTCCCGTACGCGGTTCATATTGCCGCTAGTATCTACTCGGATCGTCGCGACCGACTTGTCAACGAGACGATCATTGGCGAACTGGAGACTATGACGGACAAATTACGGGAGTAAGTAGATGCCTCCGGTTATATGTCATGATGCTAACGGAAAAAGTTTGCTGTCATCTTTGAACCTCCCCGGATCGTTACAGGCTTTGGAGAAGCCTCTTGGGTTACCCCCGACGCTGGTATCCCACGCGGAAGAGATGCGCCAGCAAGACGGGTTGAACCGGTTGCGTCGTTCCCTTGAGGACACGGCCAAGGTGAAGGCCAACGACAGGGCCGTGTACAACGAAGGCGTGGAGCTCCTGGCCGCGGAGAAAGCCGAGGACAACGCATCACGGCGGAAATTCGGGACGGATCGCTGGTCGCGACCTTCGTCCGAGGAGGCAGCGCCAAAGCTGTACACGACATCCCGCGAGATCGACGGCTATTTCACGTCAGCACAGAGCAGCGACAACCTGGTCGAGCAGAAATTGCGCGACTCGGAGGCAGTGTTTCGCGTTCTGACCGGGACCAACCGGGATTTGGAGATGTACGTCCCCAGCAGTCGACGGGCTGCCATTCCCCCGGAGTTGGAGCGGGAGGCGATCCGTCTGCGCGGGTGTCTGAGCGAGGTGAGTCGGTTGGAGAGTCGTAGGAAGCGGCGCGCACAAGCATTGAAAGACAAGGCTCGGTCGGATGATATCAGTAAGTTTTCCCAAAGCTGAAAGACCGAACCGCTGCTTACAATCCCTAGGCAAGGCACTGCTGAAGGAAGCCGCACGGCTGGAACGGGAGTTCCCCATGCAGCCGATCCAGGCAAGCCAGTTCGAGGAACTCTTCGAGGAGCAGCTGCATCTGTACGACACGGACCTGGAGATGGTGGCGCAGGAGCAGAACGACCAGGACCAGATCGCGGCGCAAGTGCGCGAAGCCAACCGGGCGTTTACGCGGGCTCATAAGGGTGACGCGTCGACCAAGGAGCGCGAGAAGGCGCTGCAGGAGCTGGAGAACGGGTATCTGAAGTACAAGGAGATCATCTCGAACATCGAGGTTGGACGGAAGTTCTACAACGACCTGGCCAAGATCGTGGGTCGGTTCCGGGACGACTGCAAGGCGTTTGTGCACCAGCGGCGCATGGATGCCAGCCAACTGGAGAGGTGAGCCGCTCCCGTCCCTTCGAAGTGATGTTGCTGACTAGAATAGTGAATTCTCGAGCGTGGCTGCCATGGCGTCGTTGAATCTCTCGCAGCATCCGCTTCGATACAACGGACAGCCGCCAGCCCCAACCCAGCCATCAGCTCCATCGCAACCCGTGCAGCCGCAGCCGCAGCCGCAGCCGCGAGAGCGAGAGCCTTTGACAGCGCCGCAACCCACCCGCGCTGGGACGCACTCGTCCATGGCGCCGGGCGTGTGGTCGCCCGAGATGGGCATTCGGTTTGGCCAAGGCGGGACGTGGGATCCCAGCAAGGGAGTGAAGTTTTCCTGATGTATATACATTGGCTAGATATGATACATTCATTAAACATCTAGAATGCATCCTACATAATATACAGCAACTACCCAACCCTCACCATAACAGCCGCCGCCTCCGCCGCCAACTCCCTCGTTGAGATAGTCAAATCCTCGCGCAAACTCAGAAACCGCAAGCGATCAATCCACATATTCCACCGCCGCTTGGAGATCCTCCCAATCTGCGACGTCGAAGACGCAGGCGGGGACGAGGACGGAGGCGACGTCGACAGTCCGACAGGACTCTCAACCTCCTCCCCGCGCCGCTGCCACAGCTCCTCGCCCATGATGATCGCCCACAGCGCCGCCGCCGCAACATACACATTCAACCTCGTCGCCTCGAGCCGCGCCCGGAGACCGGGGTCATCCTCACCTTCACCTAGACCACTGTCGTCTCTACTCCCGCCAGAGCGAGATTTCGCATGGCCCCGCCCCGTCTTCGCCCGCTGCTCCCACCCTTGCCTTGGGCTACTCCCATCATGATGATCATGGGAAGGTATACCCTTGGAAGACTCAAGAAACTCGCCAGGAGACACTCGTACTCCATCATCATGCCTCACCTCCAACGCCCACCGAATCATAGCAACAGCCACACCCTCCAATTTCACAACCTCGCGCTTCGCGACGAGCGCCAAAAACGCCACCAGACTCTCCCACGCCTCGATCTCGACGGACGAGAATCCCGCTCTCCGACCTGGTTCGTCGCTCAGCGCTTGGAGGACGGTTTCTTCGAAGAGGGGGAGATCTCGCCATCGGAGGCTTTTGCGGATTCCTCCACTAAGACTGCTGTTGCCACCCCAGTCTAGCGGGATGCTGGAGCTGGAGCTGGTGGTGTCGGTGGCAGGCGGGAGGTCCATGTCCAGTAATGAAGTGTTTGTCTGCGGGATGGGCACCGGGTCCGGCTGGCGCTGGAGCGTTGTCAGAAGAGTCAGCAGCCGCAGCTGGGCGACTGACGGGACGTCGGGCGGGTGCACTGGGTCCTGTCGGGGGGTTTTGCGGCTGGCGTGGAGGATGGAAGCCCAGATGTCGCGGAGGGATTCTTCTGCAAGTAGCTTTGTTAGCTTGTCATGGGAGAAAGAGATAGAGAGGGTGAGTACCTAGGTCCCCCCCTGGTTCCCCCCCGTAGTAGATCTCGTTGATTACACTGACTATCTCCTTGACGGCGAGGTCGAGACTGGTCTGTTCGCTCATGTAGAGGGCCACGATCAGCGTGAACGGTTTGTTCATGGATCCGTGGACCCAGTTATGTTTCGTTGCTAGCGTGTCGATGTCCATACTGGTGCTTCTATCCTGTGAGATAAGAGTATGTCCACGTTGGATGTGCTGGGTGGGATGATATGAGGTACCGCCTACCGAGTCATGATGTCATATCGAACACCACTCCAATCTTATCAATCATATCAATCGCAACTAAGACGCTGGGTATTATCGGTATCATTATCATCATCATCATAATTTACACGGGTATCAAACAGCCTCCGCCTGACCCTCGTCCAGTCGCTCCCCCAAAAAGAAATCCAATTCACTCGGCCCCCCCTGCGAATGCTCATTCTCCGCCAACTGCTCCAGCAAGCTCAGAAACGGGTCCTTTTCCGACGTATCCGTCGTCGTCCCGCCAGCGGCCGAGCTCCCGCTCTGCGACTGCTCGTCCGGCGTCAATGCCGTCGTGCCGACGCTCGCCTCGAATGGAAATGTTGCGTACTGTGGCTGCGGCTGGTGGTGTGCCGGAGGAGTAGGTGCTCCAGTGAAAGATGATTCAGCGAGAAAAGCCCCCGGGGATCCGGCGACGCCGCTCGGCGAGAATCCCGGCAGACCGGCGTCGGGCAGACCCAGGTCTGGCCAGCTCGACGTTTGTTGGGACGGCTGGAAGCTGATCGAGTTCGTGCGCGTGCTGTGTGGTAGAGACACATTTGCTGGAAGTCCCTGGTACATAAGTCGGTTGTCCGTGAAATCTGGCCGGTCGAACGACACCCTGTAACATGTTAGATAGTCACTCGAAAACCCAGTTACAGGCACTCACGGTTCATCCACATCGGCCATACGCACATGGCCCGCATCCACAACCAAACCAGGATACCGATCGAAAAAGTCTTCCAAGTGAAAGACCGGAGCAAATCGCACCGGTCGTGCCGCCAACGTGCGCACCAGGTCCGCATGGCAGGCAGACAGCGTCTGCAACATCTCCCGTTGATGATGCACCCCCGACCAGTGTTGACGCAGCCATGACAACTGCTGCATCTCGCGTCCAAGGAAGTCGGTGCTGGATGCAAACACTTCCCCTTCGCGGCCGTGATAGTGGACGCCATGGACGTGGACGGTTCCCGCCGTACACACGCAGTAAGCGACCAGATCCGGCCATTCAAGCCGCGGTGCGTGTCGGGCCAGCTCGACCAGTTCCGCGATGGCGTTGGCGTGCGAGAAGCACAGCGTCGTCGCCTCGATCTGCCACGATTGATGTTGGCCGGTTCCGCGCAGCTCGACCAGATCGATGGGCAGGAATGGCCGATACAGCAGGCAGTGAACGAGGTGATAGATCAGCTTACTGAGAAGGAGGAGCGTGCTCTCCGGGTGGCCGAAGAGGGCTTCAATAGACGCGAAGAGATCCTGGGTACCGGCGGCCCAGATGTCGAGTTCCTGTCGAATTTTGGATAGGTTGGAGAGGGAATGCCATGGGAAATGAGAGTCACCCTTGACTCCGCCCGCCGCGAGGTAGCGGTGGGTAACCCCCAAGATCCGCGTGATATCTACCAACAGGGCGGATCCTCCCGAGCCCTTGCGACGGACGTCCCCATATTGGATGTTCGGCCCGACTGGGTTGAAGAACTCCCCCGTCTCCGAATCGGTCGCCGGGAGACGCAACACGATCGAGTGGTCTGCGATCAGACACGGCCGTTTGGAGCCACACGTAAGGAAGCGATCCATCACATAGACCGTCCAGAACAGCCGCCGTCGCATTTCCCGTTCGGTAGCCGGGAGCGATTGCGATGGCACTTCTCGGTACAAGTCCAAGGCCAAGACCATGGCCACTGCGTTGGCTGTTCTACGTTAGTGCTACGCACGTTGAATGGGGTGCCTCGTTCCGCAGCGCATACCCAGAGTCATGTAGGCCCGTTTCCCGTGGCCATAGGCAAAGAATGTCTGCGATAGGAGCAGAAGCGTCTGCAAAGCCTCCGTCGACGGACTATCGATGTCGACCATACGTCTCGCTTGTCGCGCGTAGTCCAGCCCTTGTGGTTGGGGGTTGGGCCCGGTATATCTACAGCGGTCAGCCAGGCCATCACATGGTAAGGATCCACATCGAGGGAAGGTATACCTCAAGGTCAGAGCATATATTGCCATGGATAAGAACGTCGGGAGTTGTCCCCGGCGATATCGTTGGCGAGTGACCGTCTCATCCAGGATAAAGAACGGCTTCCCGTGAAGCCGCGCAAAATACGTGTCCAGCATGGATTCCGGTAGGTGATTCTGAGTTGGCGGCGGAGGAGGGTGTTGCACCACAGTAGGAGGAAATTGATGCGGTGGAGGCGGCGGATGGAAGTTCACCTGCGAAATGGACGCCGTCTCCAACGTCTTCACAGGAGAGCTCGATGACGCGGGCGAGATCGGATGATGCTCATCCTGCAACCGTTTCTCGAGCCCATCGACTCGCTTCAGAAGCGCTTCGAGGACATCCGTCTTGGGACCCCGTTTCTTTGGGACGGCATCTGGCAACGTGATGAGTACATCAACCATCAATCACCCCGACACGCAGAAGCGACGGAGGACAGTCCATACCGTAGATACACGGACACTGAAACACCTTGCAGGCCTCGCAGCTCGGACGGAGACGGTTGCATTTGATCTTCCGCTTCCGACACGACTTACAGTTCATGGACTCACGGGGCTCCGCATTGGCCCGACGGGGGGTCAGCCGGTCGATGCTGACCTGGGGCCGGGACATGATGGAAACATGAAGACGGGGAGGAGAGGAAATGGAGAAGGAAAAAGAGGAAGGAGGGGAACCCCGGATTTAAACGAGCCCAGAAACGTGGAGACTGCGCGCTAGACCGCTTGGGGCGTAGGCGCGCGGAGGCCCAGCCGCTGCGGGGGTTTTACCCGATTGGGCTGGGCGTGAAGTTAAGTTTAGTGCCTTTAGGGCTTGCTTCGGGTCAATCGAGGCCGATGTTTGGTATGATCGGCAACGGTTAAATGCGCGAACCCCGGGATTTTCCCCTGTCTATCACGGACGATGCCCCGCGAGGTCTGAGCTTGTCTCGCTGCTGTACGATCGATTCGGTTTCTTCACCCCAGGGCGGTTAGTCGCTTTATCTATTTGACACACTCCGGTCAATCGTTTCCTCTTTGATGGCTTAAATCTCGGTCAGACATGGCGATCGTCCCTCCCTTCACCCGACCGGCCAGGTCGGTCCTCGATCCGCCATGGACCAGCAGTCGCTGATCCACATGCACATGCTCGCGGTTTCACATCACCGGTCATGCGCCGTCGGATGTGGATATCCAGTCAGGAGATCGGCCCTTGGTCCTCCCTGTCATATATCATCTATATATGTACATTCACAACCGAAATGACTTGAAACAGAACCAAAGACAGCAAAGGAAACAAGCGCGGATCAATCAAAATACCCGCCCGGACGCCATCCGTACAAAATCAAATGGCACATTCTGCCCGACCAGTAGTCGCAGCGTCTCCACCGTCGTCCAGGCGTTCACATCATCAATCCCGTACGCCGTCCATCCGGCCTGGACCGCCACCCCGAGGGGATCTCCGGTACGTTCTCCCCGAGTCAGGTCAAGGTAAACTTTCCCCCGAGTCGATGGCGGCGACGCCCGTCCGCTCGTTCGGTAATGGCGCAGCAATGGTTGCACCAGCAGCGATTTCTCAGGCGGCAGCGCAGAAACAATCACAAACGGCTGTTCCACCAGTTTCACCGACTGGATCGAGGTGAACGGCTCCAGGCCTTCCGCAAGTGGCCCGCTTGCCCGGAATCCAACCGTGTAGATGGCTCCTACTCCTAAGCTGCGCAGTGCGAAGATCGCCGCCGATGCTTCGCCTTCACTACCAGACAGGATGATGGCCGCACGACCCCGGTACGCCAACGGCACATAGTCGCGAGTCAAGGTCGCCCGGATGCCTTTCCAGGTGGCATTCTCGCCCATCAACTGCGAACCCTCTCGCGCCGCCACGATCGTATCGATCAATCCAATCGCCCGCGCCGCCTCACTGACCGCAGGGATACAGGCCGTGCTGCTGGAAATCGGGGGGTGCACCGAGGCTCCTCCAAACGACGGTTGCATGATCACCCGTTCGATAGAATTCGTCGGACCCCGATCGATCGATGTCAACGTATGCGGCAGACTCAACTCGTTGAAGCATTTCTCCATGAACATCGACTGGGGAGTGGACCGGAAAGATCCAATCGCATAGAGATCGCGTTTGGGCAGTTGGCCCATAATATGGAGCGCCTCGTTGATCTCTGCGGCGGTCAGCTGGCCGGGCGCAGCGATCATCGGTAACAGAGGGTGCGTAATTGGGGAGAACACCGTGTTGAGCGCCCGAGAGAGTTGACCCATCTGACCCATGTTGACCGCCGATAGCAGGGGATACGGTCCACACGTCTCCTTGATGGTCGAGCGGAAATACTCGAGCTCATAATTGGCCTCTACCGTGTTCACCATGGCGATCATCTTCACGATATCCGCATATTTAGCGCTCTCTGCAAAGATCCGGGTGGCTTCAGGTGACGTCCACTTCCACGTCCCTGAGAAATCATGAAACGCCGACATGATGATGCTATTGCCCCGGTCATCCGCCAGGCGTTTCCGGATCTCCTCTGGCAGCCATAGCTCCACGTCAATGTACTCCACGCCCCATTTGATCGCCCGTCGGAGGTACTTATAGAACAAGCTCGGGTTCTCCATCGGGAACTTGCCGTTCTCCTTGGTACATCGGGTGGTGAAGATAATCGGGAGCTCAGTGTGCTGTCGAAGCAGCATCAACTGCTGTCCGACGTAGCGGAGACTTGGCACGGGGTCCGACGCTTGTTGAGACGGGTCTACCAGCAAGTCCACGCGCAGCTCCACCGCATCGGACCCCACGGACAGAATGTCAAGGTTGGGCAATGCCGCGTGCACATCCGGAAACGTGGTGGAGATGAAGTTTGTGCGATTTTTCGTCTTGAGATCCTCGTGGGGGCGGGTTTGACCGAGGATCAAAGAAAGAAAGCGGGTCAAATCCCTGCGAAAGAAGGGGCTGCGCAGCGAGTACAAAAACTCATAGTTGCAGCAATCGCTCAGGGATTCATCGGGGAACGACCCATCATCGACACAGTGGGTGTTGATAAGCACCCGGTTCGTTTTCTCGCTGCCCTCCAAGCTCCCAGCTAGATCGTCGGCCAGGATCCCCACCACGACCGCATTACTGCCTTTGCCCAATGTCGACAGCGAGGTCTCTGTGGTCCAGGGTTTGCCTAAAATCTCCGCGACCACCTGCACAATGGCATCTTGACCCCCGCGGTACACAATCACCACGGTGTGCGTGGGTTCTGGGGGCAGGGTCTGGATGACGGAGGCGAGAGGAAGCGCGGATGAGGGATTCTTGAGAGCGGTGACTGGGGTAGGGTGCTCGGCGAGAAGTGTCATAGCCACGGGCTTATGAACTGCAGTCTGCATCATCTCATCGCATGAGCAGGATCCCCCGTGTTCATGCTTCTGTTACCGAGGCAATTCGACTGGTCAACTGTCCGGGTCCGAAAGATCGTGGGCGGCCACTGGATCAATCAACACAGAGCGTGAGATGGTGAACTTATCCAACAACAAGATCAAAACAGTATGGTCGATATCGCAGGGACGATCGCAAGTTTACCGACGTTCTCGGGAGACTCCAGCCGCACCGGGATGGGTTGGAGTAGGCGCGGGGTCGAAGATCAAGGCCAGGTCGAGACAGACTGACCGTCCACTGGGCGTTGAGGCACGAGTTTAATACCCGGGAGGTCGGAGAGCGCGAGGCAAATCGGGCACAGGGACGGAATCCGAAGAGACTGGAAGAAAGCCCGGGTTTGATGCAAGAGGACGGCACAGGACAGGGGGAAGGGACAGCGACATTTGCCCAGGATAAATGGGTGGAAAAAGAGAGGGAAAGGAGAAAGGGAAAAGGAGGAGGGAAGAAAGAATTAAGAGGTCAATAAGGTTCCAATAGACGATGTACCAGACAGGAGAGGCGAAAGACAGTGAGAAGGAGTGTGTGTGTCTGTGTGTGTGTGTGTGTGTGTAAGAGCGTGAGAGTGAGGGCGAAGTTGCAGATGGACCCGACGGCTAAATTTCCCCGGGATTGAAGCTCCGCATGCACGGGGCGACGGAATCGGTTTCTCCGCCAATCATCGTGGCATTCCCCCCGATCTGGCCAACTGCCTTCACCATCTATGTAGGTACGTACATACCTACGGAGTAGATGCCTAGGTAGTATCTCTTTGCTGAGGAAGCCAATACTATACAGGGCAAGATATTCAGATGCTGAGCTGTCTTTGCCCAACTCAATCAGAGAAGGATGCGGCGGAACAATTTCAAGGATACAACACCCTCTATCAAGATATCGATCGTCACAAGCCACCTCTTCAAGCACGACCATCAACGTCCCTCAATGGATGTACATCGCTGATCTACAACAACGCAGCTCTATGATACGAGGAATTACCCCTTCCTGCTGCCATCGATCTTGGTTCCTGTTGGTCCAGCCGTATCCACTATCGCCCCAGGACAGCCTAACGTCGTACCAAGTGAGGCCAAGCTAGGGCCCTAATTGTCCGTCCTCTACCGGGAGTTCGTCCGGAAAATTCACCGGTTACATTCAACGACCCTCGACGCTCCTTTTAGGCGGAGCTCATTGGCTGCACGGCTTCAGCCTGCTCGGATTGTTTCAGTACGCAGGGACGGGACCGCGCCTCGGCATCTCTCCGACTACTTCAAAGCCGAAATGACAGGATATATTAGATCAGCATCAACTCTATGTAACTAGCCAGTCTTGGTTCAAAGATCGATATTATCACAATATCATCCACCAATACTCCTTTTGTCAAGGAAAAATGTAACGATAAATGGGATAACGGAAGAGATATGATGGCGAGAACAGAACACCAACGATTTCAAAGATACCGGGGTATTGGGGACAGGAAGCAGGCCAAACAGAATGACAGCAATACATGCACACACGCGCGGAAATAGAAAAGAAACGTAATCGCTTGCACTGTGAAGCAAGCCAGAGATTCTGCCCAACAAACAAATGACGCGATTAGCGCAATGTATGTATGGTAGGAGTATGTATGTGTACAAGGAGTGGTGTATGTACGCCCCAAGACGCCATATCAAGGCCAACGGGGTGTCAATGGGGCATTGCCAATCCAAAGGTCGTATATCGTACTAGGCGCCAACCTAGCTGTAAATCTCACATTGGTGCCCATCATCGCGATTATCAAAGGAGTCATTCCACCACTCGTGTGGGCCGGACAGCCCGTGTCTATACGTCAGCAGACGCGCGAAGCCTATCTTGGGCGCCGGTACGATGCACAATGCGGTCAATGTCGCAATTGAGCAGGTTCCCGACGACGAAGGTTTCAACCTGACGAGGCGAGCATTCGCGGGACCGACGCAGCTGACTGATACCGCTCTCCCTGACCGGGGAGGCCACGAGACATGCCCAGTCAAGAATACGTGGCGGGCTGTCACATGGGATGCTCTACATCACGTTGATAAAGAGTACTCCACCAATGCCCATGAGTGACACATTAGGGCGGCGAAATGGCTAGCCCATTCATCAGCTTAGGGAGCGGCTTTCGCCGAGCATTGTTTGCCGTCTTAGACACCCGAGGCGCTCCGTGAATCATGCGGGGCTCTTTCATCAGACTGGTGTCCAGCTTTGCGGGTGCTAGGTGAAAATTAGTATAACTTGTTCTGACAGAGCGCGTGAAAGAAAGCGTCGTACCTCGGGAGACTATGCGGGTATAATCCCCAGAGAGGTTCTGCTGACTCCGGCTGGAAGCAAAAGACGTAGCGCTTGCGGTTCTCCAGAGATGATTAGATGTGTCGGACAGAAAGTCAGTCATTGTTCGACCAGAAAAGATGGAGGATCGGCCCCTATTGCGTTTCGACAGAACAATCTCATCGAACAGCGCCATTCTTGGGTCCTTCTTCTTCGGGTTGACTCTTTCCCGTTCACTGATAAACTCGTTGAAGCCTGGGTCGACCATTAGTGCCTTGTTTGATGGATTGGGAGGGGGTTATAGCACATACCTTGGGTCTGCTGCAAGACAGCAATGTACTCTGCGTGCTCGCCAGGAAGACTTTTCAGGAACGCCTCCATGTTGAAACTGTAAGTAAGACCGGCCTTCTTCTTGTCGCCTGATGCAGGCTGAAGAAATTTCTTGTAGGTATAGAACAGACTAGCAAAGCATCGAACGAATGCTGCTCGAACCTGCTCGGGGAAGAATGCAGCAGGACAGACCAAGCAGATCTGAAGAGCACAACGGTTGTGCACCACAGTCTTGCACGCAGTGCACTTGTACATGCCATCCTCAGCTCGGTCGTCGCAAATCATGCACACTGCCTTTTCGTCCCACGGTTGGACCTGCAGACAATGACCTTCCACCCAACAGGTGCCCTCGGCATTATGGATGGGCTGTGTGGTCGCCTGCGGCACGATGGTCGAAGCGGCCACCGTGGATTGCGCATACACAGAAGGAGCATACGTCGATCCCGAGTTGTGCTCCGTGTTCAAGGTGGTCACCGAGAGGTTGGGTGCGTGGCCCAGAAACGGAGCACTCGGCCGCCGCGGGACACCCCTCATATCCATGCCGAATGAGGAGCTTCTGCGCGATGCCGCATCGAAGTGACCAGACCGCTTTTCACGCAGAGATGCCTGGAGAGCCATGCCTGAATCGTTCCGAGAGCCGGGAGTCGAGGGGAACGGAGGGAAGTGACCAGACGTGGGCGAACTGTCCCGAGGGGAAGGGGGAGACCCGGTCTTTGAGGAAGTAGAACCGGTTCCGGGACGATCCATTCCTTTGGAAGAGTACCCCCGAGATACAGCCTGCTCATAGCGTGCGTGCAGGTAGGCGTTGAAGATGAGGGGCTGGAAGCTATTCGGGGTCACCGAGTGCTGGCCAAATGCGCTCGAATTCAGGCTGACATACTTGGCCAGCTGGGTGGACTGTGCTTTGGAACTGAAGATGGAGCCATTTTCCGACATAAATGCATCGAACGGAAAAGACTCCACCGCATACGCAGGAGGACCGGTGGGCACCCCGCACCGACTGTGATGCGGCGCCGCAAGCTGCAGCAACGAAAGCAGTTTTCTGCGCTGGTGGCGAGGTAGAGGAGTCGGACGGACCGTACTCTCAATCAGGTCGGCATCAAGATCCACTAGGACGAAATCATCCGATGGAAGCTCGACCTTCTCGTAGCGGCGCTCGATACCCACAATGTAAGGACAGGGGGCCTCAAGGGCTTGGATCAGTCGTGCGGGGAGCACCGGAATTAGGACGCCTGTCCATGTAATTGGGAACAACAGGTCGACCAGGGCCCTTGTGGCGAGATAGAGCATCGAAGTGTGCGACGACAGGAAGATGATTCGCGATTCTGTCAAAGCATACTCAAACAGGATAACAATGTTCGAGAGCGACAAGGTTCTGAACAAGGCATAAAGGTCGGTGTTTCGAGACCCTGGCAGCTCATTGGCGGCTTCCTTCCGGGCAAAGAGGCGCAATTCTCGAACCGCCAGCTCGACCTGGGTCTTGGAGGTGTTGGGGCTGAAGGCCTCGGTACACAGGTTCATCACATATCGCTCCAATGGTTGCCAAACGCCCATTCGCGGGGAGCTGGGCGGGATTCTCTGCACCCCTCCGTCGGTCATAGGAACTACAACGGCCTTCAGCCATTCTTTCCAGAAACTGGTCATGTTCTCCTCACGCCCAAGGATACCGTAGGCACGGGGAATCCAGAAGCCGGTGTCGCCATCCGTCAGCCCTTCAATCTTCGACGCTGCGCCGTGACGTACGGGTCGCAAAAGGTCGGTCATCAGACCGATCTTCTCTTCCACCGCGCTGATTTCGTCTTCTAGTTGCTCTCTTTGGTCGGAGCCTGACGGGACAGTCGGGAGCTGCGCCAGAAGTCGAGACAGTTTCGCACGCTCGGAGGCTAGCCGTTCGCCCAGACTGGCGGCCAGCTCTCGTTCTTCGTCGGTCATGTTGTCTTTCCGCCATTCTTCACAGCGCTTTTCGAGCTCCTCGGCAGCTCGCTGGTTCAGGGGAATCCAGATAATGAGGCAAATGGCATGCAGTCGCGATCCGTTGTCGGTGGTCATGGCAAACCCGTGCCAGGTGGACCGGGGTCTCTGATCGGAAGAGACGATATTGATATCGTTGGGAAAGGCGAACATGGGAACATAGTCAGGGAAGTTGCCTCGCTGCTTCAACTCCTCGGTCATACCCCGGGTTGGGTACCGGTCAAGCAGAACGGGCTCGAATCTCCGTTTCAGGGGATGCATACTGGGGGATATTTCCAAGGGCTGTGGGACGGGAATGACCGAATTGTAATTGCTGAGGCGTCTGGAGGTGCGGATGGAAGCTGTCAAAGAGTTACGGTTAACAAAGGGGGTCTCCAAAGCGATCGCGATTCAGAGTTGGCTTACCTTGACGGGCAATTGACGGCTGTCGCTTCATGCTGTTCATATCACGGAAGGCCATGTGTCGCCGCACGCTACCGATGCCGGATCGTAGCAAGCTGGCGGGCTGGGAGGAGGCTTCTTCAGAGACAATCTTCTGAGTCCGTAGCCGGGACCGAGGACGCGATTGGGTAGTGATAGCGCCCGCACTCAAGCTCAAGTCGGACAGGAAAGACTCCCGTTCGGACGCGAACTTCAGCAATGCCTTGTCGAAGTCAAAATCCTCGAGGAACGAAGAACCCCGGGGCGACGGAGCGCCCTTGATGGTCAGACTGCTGCGGTTGCTGCTGGAGCCGTTCCCGTTGGGATCCGAGTCTCCGGAGCGCATCGAAAATCTCTGGACGGAATTGCGGTTGACGGCGACGGAGTTGGGTCGCGAGAGCCCATCGAGACGAGGGTCATGAGCTTCTTCGGCATCGGCATCTTCCTCAATGGTATCGGTCAGGGCGGGGCCGGGGGAGGTCGCACTGTTGGCCCGGTATTCGTCTCCGAGTCGCTGGAAGGTCTCTAGAATCTCCGTGCCATCGACACCGGCAATCCAGAAGTAATCCGCAAGCGGAGTAGTAGACCCCTCGGGGGCGGCGGAAGAGGACGAAAAGGGCATCGCGTGGAAGGGTAGTCGTTGGGAGGTCGCGGGGTTGTAATCATTAATCGTCACGGAATCGTGGACGTCGTCACCGCATGAAGACAGTCAATCGCTCGAAACGAAGAAGCGACCACTCGCATTCACCGAGTAGGGGGAAGGGGGCGAGATTTAACGATCAGGGGCGGAACGGACTGGTAAATTGTAGCCGTTACAACGAGAACACATAAGTCGGGGGGGATCGCGACGCCGTCGCAAAACCAAGAAGGGGGACTCGGCTAGGGGAATGGAGGGAGGAGCGTAGGAACCGAGATCAAGAGAAAGAGAGGACGGTGATGACTCTGGGGGGTTGTAGAGAAAGGGAAAATCGAGGGGAAGAGGAGAAGAGAGAGAAGTCGGGTGGAGGAGGAGGAGTAGGAGGGGGGTTGGATTTCACAAAAAAGGAGTAATTTATGGTGGAGAGAAGGAGAAAGAAAGTTGGAGGAGCGGGGGGAACATCTGAAGAAGTGTGACCGTCAATTGCGTAGATTCTGCTCTCCTTTCTTCTTCTACTAGTTCTTCGTCTTCTTCTATCTTTGTTTCTCTTTCTATCCCTTTCGATCTGTTTTGTTCGGTTGAGGATATGTGTGTGTCACAGTTCTCTATTGTTTCTCATCGCAATCCACAGCCAGTTGTGCAGCGTTGCGCAGACCCGAGAATTCTGATCCATGTTTTGTCAGGCACACACGGCACGCCCTTCGAAAGTACGACCAAGTGCGATAAAAGTACCATCCTGGGATCTACGGAGTAGTCCGTAGACTTCTGGTTGCTTTGCTATCAGCTTTGCTCCGCAGGTGAGGTTCAACTGCTATCATCCGCACTACCCACTCCCCAGAGGAACCATGTCGATTTCGATTGCTAATCACTGGGTCAAGGCAACCAGCAAACCCAACGGTCAGTGTCCCGAATATTACCCATCAGACTACAAGGATCATACGGTGTCAACGCTCTTGGTCGTCGTGGGAGTCGCTAGTATCCGGAATACATCTAGTTACTAGGTACCGCATTGGAAATACTAGAATCAGCCAGGTTCCCAACATGCGGTTCAAAAAAGAAAAGAAACCCGAAACCCAGGACCCCTTAAAGAATATGCAAGACCAACGAACTCCTGCGTGTGCATCCCCTGGCTTTGATCCAACCACCGCCCCCGGAGCGTTTCAAGGGACGTCCAGGTACCAGCCCAGTCACCAACCAATAATTCTCCCGCCTGCCACTCAACCGATAGATATTCAACCAGCCCATCTGCCAGCCGTCCAGGAAAGTGGGGGGCGGGACAAAAAAGAAACCGCAGATAGGTCACTACCGTACAGAATGGTAGGTACGTATGACCAACAACTGAACCAACTCCATTATACCGTTCAAGAAAGAAAGGAAAGAAAGCGAGAGACGGGACAATATCAATCGGAGTGGAACCCGTCGTGCATTGGTTCGTCATGGGTCCTGGGAAGCCACTAACGACTTAGTTGGGATCCTCTTTTCTCTCGTCCCAATTTTTTCCCACTTCCTAGTCGCGCTCCCAAGTCGCCTTCATCGGTGGGTGAGAACTCCCGTTCAGACTGGAACCATGGAAACATTAGCCGTACATTACGTTTTTTGAGATACTTCCTCCAGCGCAGGCTATCTCCGAAGACTAACTGTGGATCCCACCGTTCACTGGAAATACTCCGATTATCAGCAACAAGAACAGAAAAAGGGGGAGGGGGGAAAGCAGGATTTTTCTCGGACCGATCCATCAGCTATGACAAGCGGAGTTCCTGCTAAGACCTCGCCATGCCGCTAGTTCGGTTGTCCTTTGGGGGCCAGTCCTATTCTTTCTTAGAGACCAAGGACGGGGCGGATGGGCCTGGGGATGCCAGACCAGGATTGCCCCAAAGGAGAATATAGGGCCGGTTGCAGGACCCATCCATCCATGTCGCCAAAGGGAAGGGTGGGCTGCCGAGGCTTCATGGGAAAGTCGCTGAGAATTATGCATCTGCATATTCCATCTATAGATGCATTCGAGGACTCTGTGTTCGACCCCATCCGGTAGGTTTGTTGTTCGGTACCTCGACCGAAGTCCGGATTACTTTTCCATACCGTACAATGTAGTATTCTTTTCGTGGGTTGGGCCGATCATAAGTGGACCCGGCCTGAGTGTGAAAGGATCGCTGAGTGTCCTCAACTGACAGGCGAGGGATCGTCCCCCCAGACTTGGGCGTGTGAAATAGGATGGGCATTTGCGGGTATCTCTTATTGGGATGAACACATGCAACCAAACATCCATTGCGGTACTCTACCATGAACGACGTCATCCCCCAACCCCTTTTGCTATCGACCGTTAGGGCTGGAATACTGTTTCCAACGGCTGGTTGATTCATATTTCCGATGTGTTGTGGTGAAGTGGTTGACCACCCGGCACCCGGGTTTCAGCTTGTCTTGGGCGGCTCAGCTCGCCACACCCATGTCCGTGAGGTGAAACATTCTGCTGTCGATCCTCCAGACGGACCAGGAAGGATGGCTCGCGCATGCACACTTCCTGTTCGGGATATGCGGAATCTAGACGCTTACTTCCATCGGTAACTGAGGACCCCGTATCTCACCATTTCTACATGCCGACCACCATCCACCCATCACCTTGATGTTTTGACGTCTACCTACGGAGTACAGTTGAACCCTCAGTTGCATTGTGGTGTATTGCCCTAAATCCTGCAGGATCAATTGGGAGAATAAATAGAAACACTGACAGGAGCCATCCATCGCTAACCTAACTGAGCGGCATCAGCTCTGCTCTACGACGGACTAGTTCTCCGACTAAGCGAATGTGGCAGAGCCTTCGGAGGTTAACCTGGAATGGAGACCAGACCGATTCAAGCCACAAATCTTACTCTATATTTCGACAATGCAACTCCATATAACAGTACTATATGAAGATCACATGATATCCTACAAAACCAGATCTCTTATCTGGGTCAGACAGTACAGAGTCAATCATGACTTTTCTGTCATTGTCTGGTATTCTCCTTACATGACGATACTTCCCGGATAAAGCAATTGTCTGCACAACGACAGGAGGAGTTCTAGACCTCCTCCCCACTGACAGACCAGCCCAGGCCGCGTCTTGCGGTCAAGACCAGACCAATGAGCGACGGATGGCGTGGCATCCCAAAAGGGTTGACGTGCGCCAGCATGAACCTTAGCACTGGGTGTCTTACAGGCAGTGGGCGTGGACGATAAGGTAGGCTGCAATGCATTGGATAGAATTTTCAATGGCTAGCAGAATGTAATCGGCTTGATTGGTACAATCAATCAATCTGTCTAGACATCTACGGATCTATCGGCCAGTGGAACCTCTTTTATCCACAACGGACCGGTCTACAGCTGCCGCGAAGCTGATGACGAGACCTGGCGCATCCCCCCCCCCCCCCCCCCCCCCCCCCCCGACTCGGCGTGTAACCCACCACCGTGTGGACAGATTCGAGAGCCCATCACGGTCCCGACTTGGCTGCAGTTGAGCCGGCCCCTTGCGGCACAATACAAAGGCTGGTGGGACTTGTGTGGACGGCAGAGCTCCGTCGCTGTTGTGTCTCCAAGGCAAGGACCAGCACAAATCGATCCCGCCGTCGGTCGTCGTTTCAGACTGGCGGTGCTGAGGAAACGGCTGCACGCACAAGCATTATACCGTCGCCGTGGGCTGGTTTCATGTCCGTCTCCGCGTGAGCAAGTTGCCCGTGGTTAAGTATCCCTTATCGCCCATCGGTCCCCTCCATTCGATCGACAATTGTCCCAAGACAGCCCGACCGTCCCGCTTCATGTCCTTCTGCAAAGCCTCGAGGCCTTCTTGTTGCCCTTCTTCCTGCTCGACTAAGAAGGCGACTTGGAGGACATCACGAGGGTTTAAAGTCGGCGGTGGCGGGTCGGACCCATCAGGTGCTTCCAGGTCCCAGTTCAACGAGATCGCCTTGAACGGCGGTTTGGGGTTCAGTCTTGTTTGCTGTCGAAGCGAAAGATGAGCCAGCGTCGATCGAACCGATTCATGCCAATCACTCACCTTGACGACAACCGCCCCATCACCAACATTCTCCAACTGCGCCTCCAGCGCAAACCGCAGGAGCCGTGTCTTTCCATACGGGCCAAGCGACTTGTTCTCCACCTCGAGCGGAGCCAATTCGGAGGATTTAGTCCTCACACTGAGACAGGGCTGCGCAACAAACTGGTACAACTTGCGGAACGTTCTCACTCTCCCACTGGCCGCCTGCGCATCCGACCCGATCAGCGTCTCGGTGTAGCTCACGCTGACCGCCAGGATATGGTTTCCCTCCTCCTTCAAATCGAACCGCACGATCTTCTGTAGAGACTGTCCTTTCTGTAGACCATCCCGGGCTGCGGTGTCATCAGCTGGCTCTAGACCGAGGGAAGCCACTTGAGATGGGGTTTGCATTTCGGCGACAATGCGGACCGACGTCACCACGCGCGACGTCTCATCCTCGGATAGCTCGTTGTTCGCACTGAGGGTGCACGCAAAGGTTTCGCCGACGTAGGCCGATCCGAATGCAGGTGGTAGTGTTAACTGCGGGGAGTCAACAGACGTTAGGGAGAGAGGGGGCGTCGGCATACGTTGGGGGCGAGGATGAATTGGTCGTCTATCTGTTCGGAAGGATAACTCAGGGATGCTTTGCTCGAGATCTTGGTGTTTGAAGGAGGAAGAGGATGCTGGTATGATAAAGACGGACGCGATAGCCTTCGTGGGTTAGGAGCAGCCGGACGACGACCGGATTACCATTGCTTACCGCAGGACTGGGCTAGTTAGTTGGATGCTGCGATAGGACATATAATTCAAAGAGGTCACATTGAGACATACCTTTCAAAGAAACGGCATGAGGCTCCTTGGGCCCTTCGGCGCCTGATTGCGCGCGCGGACGAGCCATGGTTTGGGTGATATGAGGAGAGTGGATAATGCAGCGGCCGTTGTCTGATGATGTCGTTATCGCTAGTGGAGACAAACACGGCAAACTACACAAAACCAACAAACCTCCACAAGCTTATCGTTATCCTGAGCTGGAAGCGAACTATTCATATGCTTCTGTTTCACTGTTTCATCATTTTGCGCTCTATATTGCTTTATTACTAGTTTTTCAGCTTCTTCTCCGAGTCGTGTCTTTGTATCACTTCCTGACAGCCAGTCCACTGTCGCGTCCTGTCGCGGCGCATTTCGCCACCGTATATCGCCCGGATTGTTTGCTTCAGCCTTGTCGTTCGTTTTATCACTACTACCGCCCCAGAATGGCAGATATAAAATCGCCGTCTTCCCTCCAGACTCCCACAAAATCCTCACCTCTCAAAGACTGCGCTACAATGGCCCGTCCGCAGCCGCGCGGTTCCCGCGCTGCATCAACAGCATCGAAGAGAAAGCACGAGGATGGCGATCGCAATACCTCAACCCCTCCGAAGCGAGCCCACCGCAAGTCCACAACCCAGTCTAATGTCGCTTCATCCTCAGCCGAAGTAGTCGACTTGACTGGCAGCTCTCCAGCCGGTACTCCTGTGAAGAAGAAGTCGCGCGTCAGTCCGGATGAAGGTGAGGATGAGGAGGAGTATTGGCGGAATGCGACCCCTGAGCGTCGCGAGCGGCGGTTTCGCGCGCGGCCACCCCGTTCGTATCTGGAGCGATTGCAGCGTGCGAGGACTCAGCGGTAGGTAGAGTTCTAGCCCCATCCTTCACCGAAGTCTCTGCTGACATGGCTTCCTGTAGCATGTACGTTGTTGGACACACCGTCACTGATGCTGAAGGCGTCCCGAAGATGGAGTTTGATATCGTGGGGACAACTGGAAATATCTACAGGACCACAATTGGGAAGGTGCCGTTCTGCAATTGCCCCGACGGCCGCAAAGGGAATCAGTGCAAGCATATTTGCTATGGTACGTCTACTGATATCTCACCCACACAGCAACTATTGTTACCCCTATCCTTAGGGCCCTTCCTAACAAAATGTCTGGTGAAGTCCTAGTGAACGTGCTCAAAGCTCCCGCACACCTCCAGTACCAACTGGCTTTCCTGTCCAGCGTAAGCTGCCCCAACATTCAGTCCGACTAGCTATCCACAGCATTAACCACAATACAGGAACTCCGTGACATCCTCGAGCACTCCTCCCTCACTCGTGAAGGACAACCCCAAACCGAAGACAACCAGGGCAAGCGCAGACCCATCGAAGGCGACTGTCCAGTCTGCTTTATGGAATTCGAGCCCGAGAAGGAAGAAATCGTCTGGTGCCGCGCAGCATGCGGAAACAACATCCACAAAACGTGCTTTCAGCAGTGGGCTGCTACGCAGCGTGCGCAGGGCGTGCGATGCGTTCTCTGGTATGACCTCCGTGTCAGCGATATATAGACTTGAGTACTGATGTGATGATTCTAGCCGCACGGCCTGGCAGTCGGACAGCAGCGACGTGAATCTGGAGCAGCTCATGCAGAACGGAACCGTCAACGCGGATGGATACGTCAACGTCGCTAGTCAGATGGGCCTCTCGGGTCAACGCGGTATGAAACCGTCCCTGTATTCTCCCAGTCCTCTGTCTGGGTTCTTACCTGTGCTAACGGGGTTTTAGACTATTCTACATATCATCAGCCTTGGGTCTACCGACGATTCTACAGCTCTGGCTGGCGCAGGCGTCAGTATGAAGAGGAAGACTGGGAGTAATAACCAAGGGGCTCATCGGTTGTATCTTGCTTATTTTATGCTACGGCGTATTGGTCAAGGGTGTTCAAGGCTTGAGAAGTGCTCCATTTGATTGATACCCGGGCAGATAGCTTCCAAGTTAATTCCACTGTATTGAGAGAACGGGACCACAGGTGTGATATACCAATGCATGTAGAATGACGTTTCGCCATAATGCTATCCAAGGGTTCTCGTGTTCGGCCAATTTCCCATATTTGAACGGACATGCCGTTTGCTGTGACGGTCCGTCCCGAATTCGAAGGAGGGCATGGGTGGCTGTAGTCAGCTCCGGTGTCTGACGCAGCTTGACCTGCGGAGGGGACGGCAGACGGGCCTGCGTTTCCAACGTTCATCCCCTGACGGAGAAATGTTGATAGGTCCATGGGCGTAGACAGACTGTGATTTATGATGAGGTTGTTGACCGGTGGAACGGGTCATCCACTGTCTTTGACAACACGGTTTCCGTCGCGGACGACGGCAACACTGACGGCCTCTTCACCCGTCATCCACGACGGCATCCGCTTAGGATCGACGACACCCAGTTCAGCGAGCTTCCGAATGCCGCTGATGACATCTGATCCCGCAAATGTGAGGGACAGGGCTGGTTGCGACTGCCCAACCTCATCGTTGTCCGGTTTGCCATCCGGAGCGTCCAAGAGCCGGATATCGAGACGGTCCAGGGGGGCAGAAACAAGCGCGGAGCCGGCGGTACCGAAACGCGACTGAATCGCGAGCTTGCGCTTTTTGGATACGTGGGAGTCTGGCTCGGGGCGTCTGGATTTCTTGGCCGTCGATCGATCCTGGGTATCGTCCTCTGGCTGGGTAAGATTCTCCTTCTCTGGATCCTGCGGCTGATACAGGTATTCTTCCGGGGCCACGGTGTTGGGTGGTCGCGGGTCGAGTGGGCTTCCTTCGACGACGGCGTCAGCGAAGATGCTGAAGACGCCGTTGGCGCGGTTCGACCGTCCGGGGCCGCGTAGTTTCAAAAGTGTCTTGAGGCTCTTCACGGTGAGGGAAGTTGCCTTGAGGGTGTATCGTTGGTGCGGGAGAGAGAGCGCCTTGGGGATGGCGTCGCGCACGATGCGATGCAGGCTGCGCGGGTCGGTCGCGACGACATCCGTGGCGGGTTTGGACGGGGCGGACGACGACGAGATGGAGGTGTAGATGAAAGGGCAGCTGTCGGGGAAGGCGACGTAGATGACTCTGGACGTGTCGGTTAGGGTGTCGGGCGCTTGCCGCGGGTGCTGGTATGGCGAGTTTGTCACGAAGATGCGCAGGAAGGTCACGGGCAGAGTTTTCGAGCGCGCTAGGAAGTAATGCGATTTGACCAAGGGGGAGATCTGCTGCTGGAGTTTGCCGAGGAAGGTCGACGCATGCACGCGCGGAATGCAGGCGGCGGCATCAGCGTCCGAGAGACCGGATGAACCACCGCCAATGCGACTCAGCTCTAGCGCGGTCCAGCGCAGGCTGGACGAGTGGTCGTCCAGATACCGGAGGTCGATCATGGCGAGCTGCCGCAGGGTGATGCCGTGACGCCAGTCACCCTCAAGGATGCGGTCGATGACTTCGCGTTTGCCGCCTTTGCGCATCTGCAGCTCCTGGTAGGCGTTTCGGACATCGTCGATGGTGTGCTCCGCGGGATAGGGACTCAGCTCTTCGTCGTCGGGGTCGTTGCGCTCGTCCTGGCGTAGATACGGCGGAAAAGTTTGCCAGTTGCGATCCTCGAGCCAGTAGAAAGCGAGATCCAGTAGCGATTGACGGGTGAGCTTCCCCAGGGATTTCACGAGCGACGGGGTGGTAGATGGGATGCGGAGATCATTGGGAAGGCTGGCGGTGGTGGGGGCCCGAATAGATTTTGAACGCGACATGGTTAGATGTGGGTTGGGGGTTATGGAGGGGTGAGATAGGTCTGCATCCTCTTCCACCTGTTGGTCGATGTGTCGCCGAGGTTCTGTCACGGTCGTTTGGTGCATCGTTCATTCGGACATTGTTTGGCATCAACAAACGGGCAGGCACGTGGTGATAAGTGAGCGATAAGTAAATGACTAAGCTATTTCTGGTGGATAAAATGACGAATCACTGATCCGGATTCAGTTTCCTGAAATGGAAGTCATTGCTGCCTGAGGCAGAAGAACACGCACGATTCCTTTTAGTCAATCGTATTAGCGATAACTAAAGATATCATGTCTCGATCTAAAGTACCTACTCCATAGTTGGATGACGGCGCTACGGTAATGGACGAATCAGGCAGTTATTTCCTGCACATGGTCCGAAGTTCTACAATTATTAATCAAATACGAGTCGGAGGTTGCCGTGAAGGGAGTATACAGGAGAGTACACTTCGTATAGAGTAGGATGGCTTCGAGTAGTACCTATACTCCAAGCGTCTCGAAGAAGACTGGAAGAGACCGGCACTTCATTCCGGGATGCGGAAAGGAGGATATTCCTGGTTATGGGTAACTAGACCGGAAAGAGTCAGTGCCTGGTTCAGAAGCGACCAGAACAGACAAAGAGACAAAGTTTGAGACGGAGACTATTCTATGGTTCCGCATTCCGACTTCGGGGAGGGTAGGAATGTATGATCCAAATCGATGTCATTTGAGGGTCATGGACGATGGTTGATGAACTCGTGGTGATGTTATACCATACCTGCATGGATGAGATTATCAGATCATAGATCGAAAAAGCGCATCCTTCACCAGGATACCTAGCCATAGAAGGCGATCTTATTATTTCCATTATCCGCGGGAAGCTGAGCCTTAGATTGCGATAGGAAAGGAAGAGGACGAGGCGGAACCGGCGTTAACTCGTGTTAACGGTGCTGACAAACTCCGCGATTAATCAGCTCCCCCACTTCACTTTTCACCCTCTTTGCTCCGATCATCCCACACTTCTCCCCTCGTCATCTCACTGTCTTCATCTCGCCGTCGACACCATCGACTCTGTCGCCTTCGAGATACCCTCCGACGATTGAAATTCCTATCGACTCAGGGTTGTCGCCACCAAACTATCGCAGTCTCAGAAGAAGACCGTTCCGTTCGTCCCGATTCGTCGAATCGCCTCGAGTCATCCTACGCACATTCCAAGTACAAGTCACCACCAATCGATCGCGAAATTTTAGATAGAGGCTTCAGACGCCTCAGACACCTCCGGTCACCATGTCTGATTACAACGGCCGTCGGGCCCCCAACTTCTCCCAATACCTCCAAGACCTGAATGCCATTCCCTCGCCATACGATCAGGCCCTGCAGCAGCAACAGCAGGATGTCTTCAATCTCGACGCCGAGCTCTCCATGTTCACCAACACCGAGTTCTTCGATTTCGACAACCTTGGCGATCTCAACCTGCCGACGTTTAACTCGGTGGACGGCGACAGCCTGAAGACGGAAACCAAGCCAAACACCGCTCACAATACGGACATGGAATTTCTGGACCTTCTAGGTGGTAAGTGTGCTTTATACATCTAGCGTGTTCTTCTGGACGAGCTGGTATCATGGTACTATCATGTTGTTTTTTTGAGCACCATCTTCTACACAATTTTCTCATTTCCAGTCATTTGACTGAGAAATTGTGGGAAATTGCGTTTGTGCCAGTTGAACGGCCCCTTTTGCTCGGTTTTCGCTTGGTTTTCGCTTGGTTCATTCCTCGATATCACTCGTGGCCGTGATCACCCCCACTGGTCATTTCCCACCTGCTCCAGCGAGCCCCATCTATACACCATCTGCACGTGCGGCGATTGGTCTACCGTTCGCACCGCGTTCCTGGCGTGCATGGATCGAAATAAGTTCGTGCTACTTGCATGGACCTGCGACGGCGGATAGCGCGAAAGAGCCAAACTATGGCGCCATATCACGTGATGACCAGTGGGGTGCTTTATCCTGTCTTCCTCCATCTACCCGTCTACCAGCTCGTTCAGAAAAACACAGAAGAATATTTGTCATTTTCTTGATAATGGTTGCTAACTCGAGCAGATGGATTCGGTAACGTCCCGGACTACTCGGCCGACTTCAACACGTTAAACACCCAGCCGCAGCCGCAGCCTCAGCCTCAGACGCAAACGCAACCCCAGACGAGTAGCCCGGCGTCTGTATCAGATGCGTCTTTCTCTGCGGCGCAGGTTCCCAGCGGTCCGCTGGCTGCCAAACCGGCTAGCCAGCCGGCACCACAGACGGTAACCCCGACGCAACCGTCCGCCCCGACTCCCGCTCCGGCTGCTGCCACGCCCGCTGGACCCAAGCGCAAGAACACCCAAAAGACGCCACCCATGAGCGTGGAAGAAGCGGCCCGCATCGCGGCGGAGGAGGACAAGCGTCGGCGCAACACGGCAGCCAGCGCGCGGTTCCGCGTGAAGAAGAAGATGCGCGAGCAGGCGCTGGAGAAGACGGTCAAGGAGACCACGGAGAAAAACGCCGCTCTGGAAGCGCGGGTCACAGCTTTGGAGCTGGAGAACCAGTGGCTGAAGAACCTGATCACGGAGAAGAACGGCAAGTCGGAAGACAACAAGAAGTCGGAGTCGGACATTGCCAACATGTTCAAGAAGTTCCTTGCGACGCATGCGGAGAACCAGCGGAATAGTTCCGAGTCGAAGATTGGCGTGGGCACTGCTTGAGTCAAAGGAAAATAAAAAATGAAGAAAGAAAAAAGAAAACTGGTGACTGTGTGGCTTTCTGTAGATTTGTTATCGTTTAGCTTGGTTTCTGTTTCTGCACGGTTGTGAATATGGTTCGGATAGGAGACAGAGGGGCGTCTCACGGAGCAGGATACACGATTGACGAGCACATACTAGTACTACTAGACAATATTTTCAACATTCTCACTCTTGTCTACTCTCTACTTCGTCCTACTAGTATACTATAATCATACACGAGCAACAACAACAACCCCCCTAACAACCCCCGTCCGTGCCCACCAGTCAAACACCCGCGCCGCAACCCGATACCGACCAACCGACAATCCATACGGCTTTAACTCCCTATCCTTCCGCCGAATAAATCCCGCCAACCCCCCAAACACATGCATCGAAACATCAGCAATCTCAACCCGCTCAAGCACATACCCCGCCCGCACAAGGAGCGCCTCGTACTCGGCGCGCGTGACAAAATTGCCCACCGGCGTCCCAGCCACCCAGCACATCATGCGCAGGAGGAGTCTCTGCCAGGGTGACGTGCTGTCAGCAAGAAGCAAATCAAACGCCATGAGTGAGGCGTGCAGGGAGCCGTTCGCGTAGACTAGAAGCGATCGTCGCGAGGGACGAAAGTGGTAGAGGGAGTCGAGGGCTAGGAGCCATGTTTGCGTCTGTGTCTGTGTCTGCTTGCCATCAGCTGCGGCAGACTGCAGGGCGGAGTGCAATTCGGCCGGCCAGGAGGCCGGGTCCGCAGCGTTGGCGGCGTAAATGTGCGCATGCGCTGCTGAACTGGGCGGGAGGCGCTGCCGCGCGATGTCGGCCTGGCTCGGGAGATCGGTGATGCCGACGTAGCTGTCGAACAGCGGTTCCTCCGTGGGTTCCTCAACTGTAGATGCAGATGGAGATGGAGACGGGGTCAGACGCGCCGCGCGGAGCAGCTCAAGACTCTGGTCGCCGCAGCCAATGCCCACGTCGACGAGACGGAAGCGCGTCTGCGGCGGGTGGATGGCCGGGTCGCCGGATGGGTCGAGGAGACCGGCTGCGATGAGGACCTGCTCTAACAGGGCGGCGCAGGCGGTTGGGAGGTCGGAGGCGTTCTGGACAGATCAGTCTTGTGTTTGTGTGTAGCGAGAGGTAGAGGGGGTGAAGACCTTCCAGTACCCCATGTTCATCCACAGGGATGGTGGGGGAACGGGGAGGTTGAGGATGGCATGGTCGAGGGCGTAGATGGACTTCTTCTGGGTGAAGGGGGAGAAGAGGCGTTTTATGAGGGAGAGGAGCCAGGTTATGGGGTCCATCTTGATTGAATGCAAGTATGTATGTTGTTGTTGGTAAGGGTACTAGTAACCTAACCTTAGTCATTTAGCTCGATGAGCTAAGGTAAATAAGGGCAATCTCCACATCATTAGGTTAAAAGTTTAGCACTTATTGTATTATGACATCTCTCGCTTATCATCACTCATAACTACAGGTCTATACATCCCCATATACTATTCTTTCCACGGAACCTTCACCCCCAGGCTCTCGGCCACCCGCATCGCAGACACAACACACCCCTCCAGCAACACCATCCCATCCCAGCACCACCCACCCGCCAAATACACGCCCCCATCACCGTTCCGCCACTCCACCGCCCCCGAAGATGGCGCCTCGCGAAACAGCTCCTTCAGCAGACGGCGACTGCGCGGACTGCGCAGCACGCGGGTGAAGGACGCCGCGCGGACGATCTTCTCGGGGTCAATGGGGGTGAGCGGGTTCGTCGTGACGAGGAGGGAGTGGGCGGGCTGGACGTGGACAGCCTCTGTGATGGCGTCGTTGGAGCGGAAGAAAATCTGCTGGCTGGGCCCTGGCACCGATTTCCCAGTGTTCTCGCGCACATTGCCCAGGTCAGTGTGCGCGGCGGTGTGCACGGTCGTAGTCGGCACCTCGTGCAGAACAGACTGCACCGGCTCGAAGAGCGTCGCAGCGACGTCGGGCGACACGGCGAGCACGACGAGGTCGACGCGCTCGGTGGTTTCGTGGTTGTCGCCGACGCGTCGGGTGGACAAGAGCACGCCGCCGTCAGCGCTGGGGGTGACACGCGTGGACTGCACGCCGAGACGCACATCCAGCCCGTCGAGGAGCTTCTCTTGCACGACGCGGACGCCGTCGGAGACGACAAAGTGCGGCTGGCCCTGGGTTAAGCGCTTATAAGCCAGCACGTCGGAGGCGGGAAAAGGCCAGTAGCTGTGGATGTGTGCAGGTGCACACGCTGGAGATCATGGGGAGGACGTAGTGGGCGACGTAGTAGGTGGGCAGACGTATGCGGCGCAGGTACTGGTCGAGAGACTCGGCGTCGCCGGACTTGAAGTGGCGCGGGGCCACGCAGAAGCAGCACAGCGTGAAGTAGAGGTAGCAGAACAGGACGTAGAGGGCCTCGAGCAGCCAGGACACGAAGTCGCCACGCGGGACGGGCGGGAGCTGGTGGAAGTTGGATGCATGCACCATGTACGGACGGTGCTGGGCCGGTGGCGGGGACGCGGAGGCTGACGGCGTCGGTCGCGCGATGCGCGCAAAGCTGAAGAGAAACGGCTGCGCATGATAGTTCACGCCGAGATAATCGTACATGCGGACGAGATTGTGGTAGAAGCCGCCGGCGAAGGCGCGCATGGGCACGTCAATCCAAGTGTCGCGCTGGCCGGACTGGGTGGCGGGGACTGCGATCGACTCGGCGCTGAGCGAGACATCGGTGATCTGAGGGATTATTAGCAAGCGAATGATTGATTCTGTATACGTGGACACAACAATAGGAGCCCGAGACCGGCCCAGTCCTCCGTCTTCAGCCGCCGGTTGACCTGGCGGCTCATTGTGTTGGCCGACAAAGGCATTGTCCTCCTTCGTCAGAGACAAGAAGATCCGCCTTTTGACGGAGCCGGTCATTGATAACCCCGCTGGCACTCCGTATAATCAGAGAGGAGATCCTCACCTTATCGATTAGTCGCACGCGAAAACGTCGCTGGACATCATGGTGCAACAGATATGCGGTCACCAGCCCAGCCATGCCCGTGCCCACCACCGCCACCTCGCGCTGTCTCGTCTCCATGGGGACAGTCATGTTGTAAGGATGGTGAGAACACCACAGGAGCAGGTGGAAAATAGACCCTGACGGACCCTGAAGAAATTATGCTAAAGCCAGAAGAACTGCGGAGACCCGCTCGTTCTTGGCCGATCGTCCAAGCGCCGAGGAGGCGGGACGGAGTGATTACTAGTACTTAGTACCTCCTCCTACTGGGGTCATCAGGTCGCATACTACTAGGTACAACACTAGGTATGCTCGTATACTACGCTGCACTGCCCTGCTGATGCCTGTGCATTCGGATCTCTGGTATATTTCTATATTCCCCTTAAGCCATCCAAGCATCGAGGCATCGACCATCGACCATCAAAGATCAAAGGCCGATCGAACAAAGCCGACCGTGGCATGTGAAGATGATCATAATCTACTCTCAATCAACCCATGTATAATCATGTCAATTCATTGCATCCTCATATACTGGATCAACACTGCGAGAGAAACTATGCAAACGCCTTCATAGGGATATCAATAAAACAAGTCCGCCCGGACCAGATCAACCCAACTCCATAAAAATGAAATCTACCATCATCCCAGCATTAGTCGTGGCGTGAAAAGAAAGCAACAATCGATCAGAATCGGCATCACGTCATGCAATGGCCAGCCTCACTCGGCGCAACAATCACTCCGGCTTGGCTACTAGTCCGTCCTCGTTTCGCTCCGTCGGCTTCTCCTCTTCACTACCGTCGCCAATGATTTCTCCCCATCCGGAGCTACGACGACTCATCCGTCCACCGCCCACCACCTGGCCTCCCGCCACCGCTCCCGAGATACTCGCCGCATTGCTGTCGTGGCGACTGTGCGACTGACTCCCACTCATGATACTCGCCCCATCGCAGGTGCCCGGGCTGGCTTTGCTGGCGTAGAAGCTCCCCCGTTCCCCGCCGCTACTCACGGGGGCTGCGCCCGAGGACGAGTAGACACTGATGCGCTCCGCACTGGCCAGACCCACCAGACTCGGTCGGTTCAGCACCCCTGGCGCGTTAAAGGTCGAGGTGTTGGATGGCTCTCCGGCATTGCCACTCAACACGCTCAACGGCAGACTCTCGCGACTACCTCCAAACACCGACGAGGGCGCCAGCGCACGCACCGACGCATTGGTGTCCAGTGAGTTGCGACGGCGTCGCTTGGACGAGGAGGCCAGTGTCAGGATAGATGCATTGTCCGTGAGGATGTTGTTCGCGGTCGCGGTGCTGTACGTCACCGAGTGGCCGTTGGGAACCAGATGGGGCGGCACAGCCGTCGCGGGGGACGGGGGAAACTGGTGGGAAAACTGCACTTGCTGAGTGGTTGTGCTCTGGGAGGAGTTGGTATGCGGGAGGCCGGGATGGGGATTCTGCGCATGCTGGTTGTAGAGGTGGCCCGATGGGGCGGCCGACTGCACGGTCGTCAACGTGGTGGTCAGCGACCGAACCGACGGGGCGGGCGACGAAAAGGTGCTTCCTTCTCCTCCGCCCATGGAGCTGATGGCGCCCCCTGCGGTGGCCGAGGTGCCCGCCTTGGAGTGTGCTGCATCTGAAATCGCCGTGTCGGCATTGGTGGAGATGGTGGGGGCGGTGGATTTGGCGCTGGTCGCGAGGACCTGATTCTCGTAGCCGGAGAAGGCCACAGAGGGGGCACTCTGTGAGCAGGATCGGTGGTTGTAGTCATCACTCACGTCAGAGGTGGTGTTGTCGCTGGTGTAGTCGTTGACATGGGGTGTGCCGGACAACGGGTAGGGGTTATTCTTGCAGTTGCGGCCTTTGCTTTTGGGCATGCCATGACGTTTGTTGGACCAGCGAGTGCTCGATTCGGTGGAACTCTTGAGGTTGGCGAGCCGTTTCATCCAGCTGGAAAAGGGGCGACGACGCCCATTGCGATCTAAACATGTTAGAAAGAGTGGAAAGGTGAAGGGACCATGCCTACCATGCGCCCTGGCGGGGCCCTCCGCGGTGGCCATCGATGCGATCCAACACGACCACTATCTTCAGGCAATTCAAACGGGACAATGTAGATGTCGGAGCTTAACCAGATGAACAGCAGCTTGATAGCGGGTGGGCACAATCAGATAAGAGCGGAGGGGCGACGGATGTGATGGATGCGACCAGGAAGACAGTCGAAAGATCCGGGAGAAAGAAATCAAGGAGACGGAGGCAGGACGCGATATTTATGTGTCGTCGGAGTAATGAGAGACCTTCTCTTCACCGACGAGAGCAGAATGGAGGGTTGGACGAGAAGGAGGAGCTGGTTGAACGCGAGATTCAGGAGAGCCGCTGGAAAAGGAAAGGCGGGCAGGCGCACGTGATGCCCAACCTTCTACTTACTTTCAGCACCTCGTAGGGTAGACTGTTTGTACCTTACCTTACTTGCATCTCCAACCTCCTCTAACACCGTCAGGCAGATCCAGATCAATCTGGCCTAATTATAGAAGCAATCGTGGCTCCCTTGAAACTACTTTGCTCTACTTTCACAGGCAGATGAATCAACATGAGATCCGCAGAAGTCAAAGAGATACGCCGCTTTGCGGATTAGATAGACTATCTGCTCTACCCTCACACGAATTATGGGACTCAAGATTGCTTTGAAACACAGCATGTGTATGATGCCAAAACCTCATCAGCACAAAGCCGTTCCATCACTTCCTGGTGCAGCGTCACCTGCACCACCCAAGCATTGTCGTGGTGTCGTTTGGGCCATATAAACACTTGGCCGTCACCCATTGCCTCGGGGAACATCATGTCGACAGGCATGCCTAAGTTATGGCCGAAATCGGCTGTGCCAATGCCTGTGTCACGCCAACTGCTCACATTGAAATCACCTAGACTGGCAGCAAGAGCGGAAAGATCCGAGACGCCCTCAAGGTAGGCGATGGTGCTCCGGATGGATGTGTCGTCGATGGAACGGAGTTTCTTACGGACCGCGTATGCCAGGCGGGACAGAGTGTGCATAATGCTAGGCTGATCGTCCAACATGACGTCCATACTGATACCTTCCCGGAGCGGAACAAGGGCATTCCCAATGTAGGTCGCAGGGATGGACGGCGTCGTTCGGCCGCGGATATTGACGGCCATGAAGATCTCGGACACGGATGGCATGGTGGCCGCTATTTCGTTGGGCCTATGCTGCCGCGCACGTGTGACACGCATCCAAAACAAGGAGACCAAGACGTCATTTTTGGATACCCGTGGCCGCTCCTCCAAGTCCTCGGATGATTCCCGAAGCCAGTTGTTGCATGCATTTGCAAGCGACTCCAACTTTTCGGCAGGGAGGAGGAAACGCTTAGTCGTCAGGGACCGTGCAGCTTGTTGCAGAGCACGCATCATGTTCTCGCGATCTGCAGGCGCAATCACCGGATAGTCAGCGCTGTGGTCTATGCCCGGACGCAGGAGAGGTCTCCCCAGGCCACTAGTGCTCAGAAGAGCCCGTCCGTCGCTTTGCGCCCCAAGGCTCGTCTCTAATTTCCCTGTGGCTTGGGGGGCGCCTCCTCCGGCCAGAGTACAGCATCTCGCCAAGTCGCGCATCAAAACTCCCGCTCCCGTGGCATCCATTGCCTGATGGTGAAAGGCGACCCCAAGAATAATCCCGTCTGTCATTACGTTTGCCTCTAGGCGAAGGATCGGTGCCGGGGTGTGTGGATCGGCAAAGAGAGCAAGAGGCAAGTACTCCTCTTCGGCGGTAGTCCATCGCGCGTGGTAGGATGTTTTGTGGTGCTTTACTTTGAGTATACTGGCATGGTCTTTCTCCAGATGACTTGGTGGCACAATCTGCAGGGCACCTTTTCTTGCTCCCGGGGTCCGAACAGGTGCGACGCATCCGGTCACAATTGGGAACTCAAAGGTTAAGAGGGCCGCTCCCTTTTGGAGGGACTCTACTGCTAAAGTGACGTTCGGCACGGGAAATAGCACGGCAAAACGCACATAGCAGGGAGGAATAGTATGGTCGAGACTGGTGAGGCCATAAGCCTCAAAGTGTGCCTTGATAGTCATCTCGAAACTTGTCTGGATTTGAACTCCTCTGGATACTTGGTTCAAGGTCGTCTATCTTATATACTTCATTCAGGTTGCGTATGCCGTAGAAGTCGGAGAGAAGCATCCCTTGCATTTGCTTCGGTTTCTTATTGGAACCACGTCTTCTACCATGCTTGACACACCACGCGGATGAGTGCAGCGACGTACGTAGTTCCGGATTCAAACTTTTATAAGCAAAAAGCGGTTGTGAATATGTTGGAAACCAGGTTGGCCCCGCGCTATGCATTCTCGCGCAAACTTACAAGATGCTGGGCAGCCCCCCCTTGCTCCTGGTAAAGGTCAACCCCGCGGCCGGAGAAGCGAGACTGGGCATCTGAGGCTGAGATAGCATCGAGTTGATAGTAAAATCTAGTCGCTTCAAGGTTGATGTATAGACTCTTGGAACCGGTGCTCGGATATCGGTATCAACCGGCAGCGACCTGGTTCACGGTTCACCCAGCGAGCGCCTGCTGAGCTTGGATAGCATGCTTCTCACCTGCACTAATCAACCTTCTGTTTTCTTGGCCATTAGTGATAGCGTTACATCGGGGTCTGCTGGGCTTGGCATGAATAGAATTGATTCTTTGTCTCGTAACAATGCCTAGAAGCGTGCTGCGTCGCATTCCAGGGGCCATTGGTACACAGGCTTTGTAACTTTTAAGGCAACCAGACCAAAGGATCGGGTTCTAGAATTGGACTGAAGTAATTTTCAGTGACATCTTCTTCATGTGTAGTAATATCCAGCACGTAAATCCGGTATTTGCAATCACGGTGGGCTGGTATCAGTCAAATCCCGTGCCAAAAGTGAAGAAGGCCTGGCAGAGGAACAGCCAGATCTGCTTGTCCTCCAGCGTAGTGTGAGATCCTCAAGTCAAAGTCAGCCCTTGGCTTGTGGGGCAGTCCTAGGGAGTCGTGCCGGTGTGAACGCTTTCTCTCTCGCGGACAGCCACCATTTAGTAGAAGGACTGGCTCGAGTCAGTCGGGACGCGTTGGTGGACGGTAGGCGTCTCACAGTCTAAGAAATAAATGAACTGATATCCCCAGCAGCACTGTGAAGATAAGTTCTGTCAAAATTGGCCTGTTCAAACATTAGCCCTTATGAAGATGTCGTCGGCTTTCACAGTATCATTTCCAGCCGAATAAGCCACCGTAACGCCATCAAAGGCAAAGGCTAGTACACCCGGGGCAAATGAAGGCAACCATAAGTGATACGTCTCAATGACACTGGGTAGTTTCGAGGGCTGAGATTATCAGGCGATGGTAATTTCGCTTATCCTTGAGTGCATGTTGTTGCTGCATCATGGGCATCTGGCCGAGGAATTGGTATACTTCCTGATAGCCTATCACCACGTGACCGACATCATCGGCCACTTCTTTCCAACAACACTCTCTGTATCTCTTCCACTCTCAACAAAATGGAAGCAACTCCCATCCACTAGACAGGTCAATGATGAGCATCACTCAGTCTGCATTGCCCATCGATGTTGACACCCACATCTGCTGCCACGTGGGCAACCACATAATGCCGAATCCAACCCATCGAGAACGATCACAACCTCGAAGTCTATAGACCATGTCGCGGACAATCTCTCGCATTGAGCACCTTCCGCCAGATGTGATTGCAAAACTCAAATCGTCCACCTCGATCACCCATCTGAACGGCGTCGTTGTTGAGCTCGTCAAGAACGCATTAGACGCCAATGCTCATACGATCTATGTGACGGTGGACTTTCCCCGCGGAGGCTGTGTGGTGGAGGATGATGGAGCTGGCATTCCCCGAGAGGAGTTCGAACCTGGTGGTGAGCTGGGGAAAGCGCATCATACCTCTAAGCTCTATGGAGGAAAGGCTGTATACGGTCGCAAAGGGCTGTTCCTGGCGTCGTTATCGTCCCTTTCCCTGCTGACCATCACGTCGCATTATATTCAGCAATCCAGCACAAATGCCATTATTTTCCATCGTGCAACTCCAGTTGCTCGGTTGACGCCGGCACCAGTTCAGCAGGAGCTCCGATTCAGAGCCCACGGGACGAGCGTCACGGTCAATGACCTGTTTGGCAATATGCCCGTGCGTGTGAAGAGCCGGTCATTAGCATTGCAGAAGCCGGACGAGTTGGACCGACAGTGGGAGGAGCTGGGGCACCTCATCGTCTCAGTGATGATTGCGAACGACGGCTTGACCAAACTGGTGCTTTCGGATGCGCGAAAAGAAAGACGGCTCAACATCTCTCCTAGACCTAGCCGTCTCTGGCGAGATGGCGAACTCGACATTCGGCGCATTGCTTCCATTCTCACCCAGGCTGGCTTAGTTGACCTGCAGTCTCCAGATCGGTGGGACACGGTTTCGGCGTGCGTTCCGGATCTGTCGATACACGCCGCTATTTGCCTCAGCCCGAGTCCAACAAAGAAGGTTCAATTTATTTCGATCGGTATCAACCCGGTGTTTCCACTGAACAACGCCAACTTACTATACAGTGAAGTCAACCGTCTATTTGCAGCTTCAGACTTTGGCACGGGTGCAGCACCCCCCAATCCAAACCCAGGTGGGGCGACCGATGGCACCCCAAAGCCGACGGCCAAGAACGTCAACAGGTGGCCTATGTTCTACATACGTATAGACATGGGCGAAACCGAAGTCAGAGACAGTGATGAAGAGGTCCCAGAGTCAGACAAGTCTATTCAACGCATTCTTGATGTCCTTGGGGTCATGGTCTCCGAGTTTCTAGCTCAACACCACCTACGCCCACGCATGGGAAAACGGAGACAAGGGCCTCGCAAACAGGATCCCAGTGCTTCTGCTCCAGAATCTACATCAGAGCGATTTGATTATATCAGCAGCACCGAGGAAGCTATGCGCGACCAAGTAAAAATGCCAGCTTTTCATAGATCATCCCAGAGTCAGCATTTTAAAGGCTGGTCTAGGATTAAGAGTGTCAAGGAAACTATCAATGACCAGTCTACTGCTCATGCACGAAACGACGGGTATCAAACGAAAGTTGACCTACTCAAGGCGGCAGGAACGGTCACTGGGACAGGTGCGTCAGTGGGACCAGATGACTACAAAAATGCAATGCCAGAGGAGACAGACGCAATGGTCTCTTGGACCGATGCTTATACAGGACGAACTCACTTGATTAACTCTCGCACCGGTCAGTCGGCAACCACGGAACCTGGACAGAGACCCCATTCAACGGGCTCACTCTGGACACCAAAGTCACTGGCCCAGACAGACAGGCCAAGATCAGCTGTTCCGAACACAGCTCGAAATGCGTGGGTGCAGAACGTGCTCAGTCGATGGGAAAATACCGTGTTCAGTCGTGCGGAACAACCCATCAGCGTGTTTGACTCCGGTCAGACAAGTCCAGCTGACGGTCGTTCCGACATTAGTTCGGGCGATCTGTGTGGATTCGAGGATTTTGGGCTTTCAAAGTTTCGGGGCAAACTCCGGAGGCAAGATCTCGACACCGCCGAGGTCATTGCGCAGATCGATCAAAAGTTTATCCTTGCGAGGCTGCGACCTTCGTCATCTTCGGAGTTTGTTTTGGTTCTGATTGATCAGCACGCCGCTGATGAGCGATGTCGGGTTGAGCGACTTTTTGGGGAGTTTTTTGCGGATGATCGCTCCGGTCTTGTGCAGACTATCACTGTCGACCCGATTGAGTTGGAGGTGGCTAAGAACGAGGCCTCTCTGTTTGAGCGGTACAGGGCGTTCTTTAAATGCTGGGGCGTTGAGTTTACCGTCGAGCAAGGGGCGAACGATGGATCCGCTGCTATCGTTGTGTCGACGCTTCCGTCTCTCATTGCAGAACGCTGCCGAGTCGAACCCAGCTTGGTTACTGATTTGATTCGCGGGGAGATTTGGACCCGCGAAGAGACCCAACGAGGCCTGTTCGAGGCCGTGGCATCGGGTGAGGGCCAGAATTGGGCCACGCGAATGAATGGATGTCCGAAGGGAATCATTGATTTACTGAACTCGCGCGCCTGCCGGACAGCGATCATGTTCAACGATATGCTGGCCGTCGGCGAATGCCAACAGCTGGTGAAGCAGCTGGCACGATGTCTGTTCCCCTTTCAATGTGCCCATGGACGACCATCGATGATCCCGATCTTGGATAGCAGCGGCGCGTGGGATCAACCCGGGAAGGAATACACGGATCAAGGGATGGACTTTATACAAGCGTTTAGGCAGTGGAAGCACTGATTATATTAAGTCACGAGTATACAATTGACCGGACTATGTATCCAGTACATGACTAGATTTACTTGTCGAACCAAATGCTGTCATCCTCCGCGTCCTCCTGAGCCTGCTGCGCCTGCTTGGCGATGTAGCAGTTCACACTGACGACGTCCTCTCCGACGCCATACGCCTCGTCAGCGAGGTCGGAAGTGGTCTGATCAGTAACGTAAGAACGGCCAAAGCAGTTTTTGCCACTAGACTCATTAGTCTTCGTCGAGGACACGGACATTCACGAGCCGGGCACCTACCTGTAGAACGCGCACTCGACGCCGGGGGTGAGTGTAGCTGATTGCACATGTCCGGTCCTGGTACATGCCGTGTTAGCTAGACGGTCTCCCTTGAAGATGGAAGGAAGGTCAACATACAGGTCCTTGACGGCCTTGAGGTCCTCGACGTTGTGGCAGACGTTGGTGGTCGGGACTTCGGCGTAGTAGCCGCGGAAGTCAGTGTTGGTGTAGATGAAGGCCTGCATGCATTTGCCATTAGCAAAATTTCACAGCACGTTATAGCATTATATAGTGCTTGGGATCTTACGCGGTTGGGGCCGGCCAGCACGGAGGTGGCGCCCAGCACGGCCAGAGAGAGGAGCTGCGCGAGTTGGACCATTTTGTCTGAGTCGGGACGGTCTGGGGGACTGACTTGGGGTGGGGGGGGATGTCTGGATGAGTGCTGAGAAGATGGGGGAATGGGCTGGGTCTGGTATTTATGTTTGCGAGGTTGATTGCGAAGAAGGGGAAGGAAGTATGTACAGGGTGGATGTGAATGCCGCGGCCGCAAGGGTTAGGTATGCTGTTCCAGCTCTGGCCACAACAACTTCTGGGGTATACTGATGTTGGGAGCAGTGTTGGTGTTGCTTGTGGATTTTGGACGGACTTGGTATGATATTCGTGGTGTCTTGTAGATAGTTGGTGGGGGAGTGTGTATGCTCTTGTGCTTTGTATGCTCCGCGAGGGTTAGGTGTATGTATGTATGTATGTATACATACCCCCTACGGGACCAGAACGCATATGTCCACGTCAAGAATGTTCTGGCAAGGGAGGAGGACAGAACGGATGTTTACCAGGGAGAACTCAATCCGCGGAGAATGTTTGGAGATCAGGAACAGGAACTACACAGAGTACACAAGTCATCACTCATAGCCGCCAGCGAAAGCACTACGGTAGAATACACCCAGACTACTACAAAGCAGCACCCTTCTTCCTAATCTCCAACCCCTTCCACTCATCCAATGCCTCACGACACTCCTTCTCATACTGCCCGATGCCCGCAAGATACGTCAACATCTCCCGCTTCTTCCCCGGCACGTTGGCGCCCGTCCACCATGAGTCTGTCTCGGCGTAGAACGTGTGGCCAGCCACCTCGTTAATCATGGTGATCCACTGGTCCTCAGCCTCGGTCGTCGGCTGCAGCGTGTCGACGCCTTCCTTCTCCATCTTGAGGATCGTCTCGAGGATCCAGTCGACCTGGCATTCGATGATGGTCGGGCCGTTGGACAGGGCGGTGGGGGCTGCCATAAGTAAGCCAGGTTGCAAAGTCACGTCGTCAATGCACATACCTTGAGGGGTATACGCGTGGAAGCAGTTGGGAAAGCCATTCACCACCATGCCAAGATACGTGCGCACGCCGTTCTTCCAGATGTCCTTCAAGTTTGTGCCGTTCTGGCCGATGATGTCCATCATGGCGATTCTGCTCGGTCAGCGCACCCCATATGTATACTGGCTGTGGGGCCACTTACGACCCTGTAAAACTCTCAAACCCGGTCGCCATCACCACATAGTCGAACTCGCGGAACTTGCCGTCGGAGGTGATGACGCCGTTGGCCGTGAACCGCTCAAATGGCGTCTGCTTGAGACTGACAACCTCGACGTTGTCGCGGTCTAGGCTCTCGTAGTAGTCATGCTCAAGCGGAAACCGCTTGGTGAACATGGCGTAGGGCGGCTCCCGCGGCGCGAGCAGGTCCTGCTTGACGGGGTCGGAGATGCGGGCGCGGACCTTGCGCGCCCAGAAGTCGTACGCGGTGCGATTCGCCGCGCGGTCGACGTACACCTCGGGCGACTGGCCGGTGGCGAAGTGGAAGGCGCCAGCGCGCCAGAGACGCTCCCAGGCGGCCTCGCGCTCGGCGTCGGACATGTCGGCCATGGAGCGTGTCTGCGGCGGCGTGGCGAAGCCGGCGGCGCTGGCGCGGCCGACATCGAACAGGGTCTTGTAGTAGGGGCGGAGGGCGTCCTGCTCCGCCTGGCTGAGCGGACGGTTCTGCATGGGCATGCAGTAGCTGGGCCGGCGCATGAACATGGCCAGCTGGTCGGCCTGCTTGGCCAGCTCCTGGACGATCTGCACGCTGGTGGCGCCGGCGCCGACGACGGCGACTTTCTTGCCGGTGACGTCGACGTCGGTGGGCCACGCGGAGGAATGGTGCACGACGCCCTGGTAGTCGGCGAAGCCTGGGAAGTCCGGCGTGTACTGGCGGTGCAGCAGGCCCGTGAACAGACACAGGTACTTGGCGACGGCGACGTGGCCGGCATCGGTGCGGACAGTCCAGCGGGCGGTGGTGTCGTCCCATGTGGCCGAGTTGACGCGGGCGTTGAACTCGATGTCCTTCTTTAGGCTGAGCATCTTGTCAGCGTGGGCGAAGTAGCGGCGGATCTCGGCGTGGCCGGGGAAGCGCTCCGTGAAGTAGAAGTCCTCGTAGACCTCGGGGATGGTGAGCTGGTAGTATGGCCATTCTGAGTCGACACGCGCGCCGGGATAGCGGTTCCAGTACCACACGCCGCCGAGGTCGCTGGCGGCTTCGAAGACTTTGACCTTGAGGCCAGCTTTGCGCAGTTTGTGTAAGCCATAGGTGCCGCTGAAGCCAGCGCCGACGATGACGGCGTCGCAGAGGATGTGGTTTTCAATAGAGCCCATGACGCTGCAATGAATATGAATATGACAGAAGAAGGCAGTATTCGGGGGCATGCCCCTCATACTACTTATATACGAAGACCGACCGAGGAGGCCACGCTACTCCTCGGCTGTAGACCCCGCAGCTAGCTGAAGCTAAGTACAGCATCTTGGCGATGGATCAGGTTGAGCAAGCTGACTCGTTCGCTCGTAAGCCGGGAAGCTACTGAATGGCTGCTGGCATATCATTGGGAAAGTCAAGGCGAGCTGATGGTGTTGGCCAGAATGCATCTGTCAGACAAGCAAGCAGATGGCAGCGGAAAACGTTAGCCGGATGTGGCAGGAGATGATTCGCGCTGATTCAACATCTGTCAGTTCACTGAGTCAGTCGATCTGTGATCTACAAACGTGTCCTGTACTGTACTGCATAACGGCTGCGCGGTGCAGGAGCCCACTACACACTACACGAAAGTCTCAGATAGTCCCCCACGCCCGGTCAATCGGGACAATTGGCCCGTTAATCTCCTTGGCCGCGTCGGACGCCAAAAAACGCCATGAGATAGGCCGCCTCGCTGGGCAGCGGCATGGTCTTCAGGTCGCCCGTCGAGTGGAGGGCTTGGACGGCCTAAACCGTCAGCAGCAGGTCGGGCCCAATCGTTCAGAAACCCTCCAGGCGAAAGATGGGACGCCTCTATCACCGTCTCCAGCGCCGCATGATCGAGCTGCGACATGTCGATGGAGTTCATGATGCCCGGTTTGCAGCCTTTGCCGTTAGCTTCATATCATCCGGCTTTCAGCTTCGGCTTATGGCAGACGCACCCCCTGGACAGATAGCATTACACCGAATCCCCTCCTTATGGAACCGCCAGGCAATGTTTCGCGTCAGCCCGACCAGCCCGTGCTTACTCGCCGTGTACGCCACCCCGGCTATAGCACCGCTCTGCCCGGCCCTGCTGGCCACGTTGACGATGCTCCCGCCGGGCTGCTGCTGCTGCTGCTGCTGCTGCTGCTGCTGGCGGAATGCCTGGACGAGCTGTCCAGCCAGCAGTGCCGGCACGGTTAGGTTCACGGACAACACACGCTCCCAAATAGCCGGGTCCATGGTGTCGACACTGTGGAAGCCGTCCATGACGCCGGCGACGTTGAGCAGCACGTCGATGTACGGGCCAAAGGTGCCCTGGCAGGCCTGCACCACGGTGGCAGCACTGTCTGGCTCACGCAGGTCGAGCTGGTGGAAATGGAAGTGGTCGTGGCGGGGGAGTGTAGAAGGGAGAGGGGAGATGTCGACGCCGTAGACGGTAGCGCCGTGGTTGAGGAAGAAGCTGGGTGGCTGCTAGGCCCATACCGGAAGAGGCGCCGGTGATGATGGAGGTTCTGCTAGTGAGGGAGATCATCGTTGGAGCATAGACTACGATAGTCAGGAAGCAGGATCTAAGAAACTGCAGTCAGTCTGTCGTACAGCCTGGCGTGCGTTTGTATGCATATCGCATCATTGCAGTAGATGCGGGGTAAATCCTTCATCCTTATCCTGCATCCCTGTCGCCATCTTCGCTACTGTTACTTGTACTTTTCTCTTTTCCATGTATCAATCAACATGGAAATCCCTCCTGTAGACATCTGGGGCCTGCTCTTCGAGCGCGACCTCCCCTATCCCAATGACCACAGTATCCCGCCTCTATCCCCATCATCTATACACTATGTACTAACAAATGGTGCAGTTATATTCCAATCCCACGATAACACCAAAGGATACACCCTCAACCACATCCGCACCCATGCCCAATCCTTCGGCCACGCCCTCCAGGCCCACTGGTCCTGGCGCAAAGGCGACGTCCTTCTCGTCATGGCCCCGAACCACATCGACGTCCCGGCTATCATCTGGGGCTGCCACTGGGCTGGGGGTGTCGTGGCCCCCGTGAACCCTGCGCTCTCGGCCGAGGAGCTGCGTCGGCAGTTGGAGAGTAGTCGTGCGCGGGGGGTGATTGTGCATCCGGAGGTATATGCGACTGCAAAGGAAGCTGTCGCTCGCTACCCCCATCTCTCTGAAGACCGTATACTTGTGCTTGGGGAGCAGGTCGACCAGTTCATCCGCACTGCGGAGCAGCCCTCAACCTCGCACCGGGTGGCTATCAATCCCAGCACAGATACAGCCTTCCTCGTCTACTCATCCGGCACGACCGGCCGCCCAAAGGGCGTGATGGTGTCACATCGCAACGTCGTCGCAGGCGTAGTTCTACAGAGTCTTGTCGACGGGACGCATGTACACTACACCCGGGACAAGCTGCTCGCCGCGCTGCCCATCTACCACATCTACGGTTCCCTTCCCCCTTTCCCCCCCCCCCTCCCCCCTCACAACCAAAGCAAAAGCTAATAAGAAGGGGGCGCGCCGCCACAGGATTGATCTGCCTCGTCCACCTCCCGCTCTACCTCGGCACAACCACCGTCTTCATGTCCGCCTTCGACATCTCCACCTTCTGCAGCCTGGCCCAATCCCACGCCATCACAACCGCCTACGTCGCCCCGCCCATCGTCCTGCACCTGGCGAAGCACCCACACGTGGAGAACTACGACCTCCGCTCGCTCCGCATGCTCACCTCCGGCGGGGCGCCGCTGGCCCCCGCGCTGATCGGGGAGGTGCACACGCGTGTTGGTGTCCCCGTGCGTCAGGCGTACGGGCTGTCGGAGACCACGGCTGTTTGTCATATCCAGGTACCTTTTCCCTCCTTACCCTTTCGAGGTGTATCCATGGAAGTTAGTAAGTAAGTAGCTGATACGGGATGGTGTAGAGATGGACTACCTGGAACAAGGCGACCGGCTCCAACGGGCCCCCGCTCCCGGGCCTCGAAGCGCGCTTCATACTTCCAGACGGGGCGGAGGCTGTCCCCCGACAAGAAGGCGAGCTGTGGGTGCGCGGGCCCACCGTGTGCAACGGGTACGCTGATGAACCTGCCCTGACCGCCGCTGCCATCACAGCCGACGGGTGGTTCAAAACCGGTGATATCGGGTACGAGGACGAGGACGGCAACTTGTTCATCACAGACCGCGCAAAGGATATGATCAAGTACAAGGGGTGGCAGGTTGCGCCGGCGGAGGTGGAGGATGTACTCCTGGAGCATGCGGGCGTGCAGGATGCCGCTGTGATCGGGGTGCAGAATGAGGATTTGCAGAGTGAGGTTCCTCTGGCTTATGTTGTGTTGAAGACGGGGTGGGAGCAGAGTGAGCGGACGGCCGGGGAGATCCTGCGGCATGTGAGGGAGCGGGTGGTGCATTATAAGCAGCTGCGAGGGGGGATTGTTTGGATCCAGCAGATTCCCAAGAGTCCGTCAGGGAAGATTCTCAAGCGGGAATTGAGAGATCGATTGCGCGGGGAGGACAAGGAGAAAGTACTAGGTGCGGTGGAGTATACGCGGTATCGACCCAAGTTATAGAAGATGAATGTCCAGAGTGTCATTATGTACACTACAATACAGCAATCCTCCCAACACCATACCCATTTCCAAGTCCAATCCAATCCAATAACGGCCGTGAGGCCCGTATAAACCTGTATGTCCCAGATTTTGTGCACCCCTGGCAGGTCGCTAACCCATCCAGCACCAGGTAAACAAACATAAGACCGCCCAAAAAACAAAAAGAACAAAGAACAGAATGTATTCACAAAGAGCAATGTGCACCAACAGTCATAAAATCATAACATGGCCGGCCCAGCCGGTGCTCGGTTCAACCGTTGGTAGCAACCGACTTGGCCTTGGAGGGATGGGTCCAGGACAAAAAGTCAAACTTGTCCTTGGCGTTTTCGAGAATAGAAGACGAAGAACTGGCCTCCGTCTGCAGGCTCGGCCGCGGCGCCTCGCGCGGCTCCAGCACCAGCGACCGCCGGTAGAACGTCTGCAGGCTCTTTTCGCCGTTCGATCGCACCCGCACCAGTTCGTTCTGCATCCACGTCTGCAGCTCCGGCACCTCCGTCAGCCGGTACGGGATCTGGAACCGCTGCAGCTCGCTGATGATCTTCGCCGTCTTCATGTGCTTGTCAAAGTTGATCACAGCCATCTCGCCGTCGTCTGTCGGCAAGCTGCGAACGGGCTGGTTGCCGTGGTCGACAAACGTCAGGTCTGTCAAGTATGTGCCGACGAACGGCAGACAGGGCGGCACGTGGTTCTGCAGCCGCTGGCGCAGCACCGCGTAGTTCCGCGACACGTCGACAATCTCGCGGAGGTACTCCAGCGTGTTCTTGGTCTTCTGCGAGACCACCTCCCACGTCCGCTTCAGACGCGAGATCATCGACGAGTTCAGCGAGCAAATGATTGCCATCAGCGAGTCGTAGTTGTTCAGCTCCAGGCACTTGTTGGCAATCTTGACCCAGTGCTTGATGGTCGCTGCGCGCTTCTTCGGCTCCTCAAGCTGCAGGATCGAGTCGGCTACCAAGTGCGCCAGGTCAGTGGACAGCGTCGACATCGCGCGGACGTTGACCGCCAGAGAGCCCGATTTCTTCATCCATTCCGTTGCCAGGAGCTCCTCGGGCAGAATAGCGCAGAAAATGCGGGACTCCTTGATGGTGAGCTGACGCGCCAGCTCCATCGGGTCGAAGTCCAGAATGGACAGGCTGGACTCGCCGTTCTTCCAGTTCTTGAGGAGGTTCATCTCCTTCTTGCCGAGAATCGGCGGGGGCAGCGGCGTGTCTGGATGCACATACTGCGCCGTCGCCGTGTTGGTCTTCCCCATGGAAGACACCAGCCGGGGAGCCACCGGGGCGTGCACCATCGACACCTTCTCGGCCAGCTCCAGCATGCGCTTGCCCGCAGTAGGCAGAGTCTGCATGAGGGTGGTGTTGGCAAAGTTCAGAATATAGTCCAAGGCCTGGTTGTCGCAGTCATGACGCCAGTGCGACTCCAGCCAGCCCTTGAACACATTGTACACGCGGAGGCGAACCGGTCCCGCCGTGTGGGGAGTATCGCCGATGTAGTTGTAGCGGTCGACAAGAGCCTCCGCAAACTCCATCGGCGTGGCAAACAACCGGAAGGTGAGGTAGAACGTCGACACGAACATGGCATCCGGGGTGGACTGGTGGGCCGTCAGCTTCTCCACCAGCGCCCGCAGGCTCCCACCCATGACCTGGCCGTCCTTGAAGATCAGTTCATGGGCGTAGGTCTTTTCCAGGATCTCCGCTTCAGTCTCTTCGTTCTCCTCCGCCAGGGTCGAGTGGCTCACGCTGCCCTTCAACACCGGCAGCTGATAGTGATTGCCAATGTCCGGGGACGTGGCCCGGGTGGACGCCTGCGACACGCCGCTCATCTCGGAATCGCGCAGGTGGCTGGCGTAGGTGTAGCTGCTGCCCGTGCTGATGACGCCGCGACCGAACGATTCGCCGGCCTCAGACTTCGGGTGGCTCGTACGGTGGGCAGCCTCGGCGGGACTCGCATCGTGGGTCGAGGAAGAAAAGGAGAGTTTATCCAGGCTGGTGGACAAAACGGCGGTCGATGGGAGGGAGATATCGGTGATGGCGGTGCCGGCGGGGCTTGCTAATCCGACGCGGGAGTTGAAGGACGATGGGGTCGTATCGTCTGTGAGTCCGGGGGTGGAGGGACAGTAGTTATATGTTTGATTCTTGGGAATCTGAAGAGGCGGAGGGGGGAGTCGCAAGGAAATGCTTTGAGATCGGTCGCTTTCCCCGGCCGAGTCAATCGTCCGCTGCGGTACTGGGGTTCGGTTGACGTCAGAGGTCGGAGCAATCTCCTGTTGCAGCCCCTCCAGCTCAAAATCGCCACTCTGCTCCAACACGCGACGAGCTTTAGCCAGGCAGTTGCCCGCGGCTCGCACACAGTCGGTCGCAGCATCGACCAATCGCTTGCCTTCATCAGGCATAAACACCAGCTCGTCCTCCGCGGAGGTGGCTGGGCGGAAGGCATCCCGTGCGGCGCACACCAACTCGGAGAGGCGGTCGTACATGGCGTCGCGGGCCTGCTCGAGCAAGGCGCTGCCAGCGGGATCATGCTCCCGCACGGCCTCGACGGTCGCCAGCAGGCCGCGACAGGAGCGCACGGCTTGCTCGGTGGTAGTCACTAACTCCGTCGAGGGGCGCGACTGGAGGTGGAGACCAATGAAGGAACCAAGCACGCCGAGGAAGGCGTCGTAGGTGGCGTTGAGCCGTTCGGAAGCGAGGTTTGGGTTTCGGGACGCCGCAGCCGGGGCCGAGTACGACACGCGGTGGGAGATCCGTTTGGTGGTGACCGACACCGGACGGGGCGGCTGCGAGTCGTGCATGTCAGTGCGGTTGGATGCGCGACTCATGTCCAATCGGCTGCGATTCAGCAGCCTCGACTCGTTGCGTTCCGTGTCCGCTTCCGAGGTCACCTCAAAGCTGTCCGAGGCGGGTGTGGGGGGGATGTCGCATTGTTGCTCGAGTTCGGCGATGGTGCGACTCAGACCGACTTCTTCGTTCCAGATGTCCAGGAAGCGCACGCCGCGGGTAACGATGCGGAAGGCCTTGAGTAGCATCTCGTCCATCATGTCGATTTCGTCTTCCATGGTCTGGCTGGGGGTCAAGTCCTGGCACTTTTTCGTGGTCCGGACGAGGGAAGACAGATCGGCCAGCAATGCTTTGCGGTTGCGACGCAGTCCATCATGCCTTCGCACGAGGAATGAGTCGCGTGTGAGACATTCCGATTTTTCCTGATCGTTGTCAACTCCTTCGTTCCCGCAACATTCCCCAGCAAGACTTACCAGCAGAAAGCGCACACCCGCAATGAGCCCCTTGACGTTATCCTGGTTGCAGAATTCCCGCAGCGGGAACCCACATCCGCCCTGGATGATGTCCCAAAAATCCGTCAAGGCCTTGAGGAGCGGGCGCATGGGTAGTTGATCGTAAGCTTCGCAGTAGTTGGTGGGCAGCCAGCCGCGGGCGCCTGTATCTAACAGGGTGCCATCGGCCCAGCCGTTGGTGTGGACGGAATGCACCAGGATGATATCGCCCTGGTCGAGGGGGAGGGTGACGGTGGAGGGTGAGACGTCCCCCGTGGGATGAAACGGATAGAATGCGCGCAGATAGTTGTGGAAGACGGCTCGGGGGGATTCCGTCTGCTCCATGCTGTGTTCTGTGGTGCTATATGGCGTTAAAGGTGGCGTGATCTCTTGGTGGTTCTCAGAGGAATAGTAGCGACGAGGGTGAAAGTTGGAATTTCCTTTTTCGATCTTTAACGGGGCGATATGAGGCTTCATCGAGTCCATGTCTTTGGCTGTCGGATGTCGTTGCGAGGTAAAGCAGTCGTTGTGCGGGCTGGGTCCGCCGGACGCAGGTCACCGACCAGATTACGCGTGAGTAGACTCAGCGAGCATCCTCACGTGGCTTCTGTGGATGGAAGTGTCGAGGTATAACGAGGGTGGTTTTGGAGAGCCGAGATGGTTTTCGATTGTGTTGAGACTGGGTTCAAGGACAGTTCCGCATGGGACAGTCGAATGCACCGAACTTCAAACGGTCAGGTTAATCTGATTGTTTCTCTCGAGAGGCTGGCAGCAGGATGTTGTGGTGGTCATGCGGAATGTTCTCCATCGTCCTTGGAATGCTGGATGATAGGGAGGAGGGAGGAGGGATGGCAAGGAAGGAATGCGGGCCATTCACGGTCGATATTCACACGTACCTGGAGACCAATTGAGATGGGAGAAAGAGACCGAGGAGGGAGCGAGATGGCAGCGATTGGATTGTTCTTATGGTGGTGGGATGCGGCAGATGTTCCGAAGTATGAGAGGACGCAACGAGGGCGAAATCGACGAGGACCACGAGTTCGGCGAATTCGATCCAAACAAATAACGAGAGACGGCCAAAACCAAACAAACAATGGGGGGCAATCGGGACTAGAACGGGGGAGTTTAAGATGAGAAACGAGGGCGCAGCAAGGACCACGATGCGGCCCGGGAAACGGGGTCTCCAGAACACGACGAAAGGCGGGTCGAGGGACGAAGGACGCAGCGAAGGAGATAATGAGAGGCGAGACAATGACGACGGAGTACTTCCCCCAGCAATTGGAGGCGCGAAGCACGCAAGGGCGAGAGACAGGAGGGAGGAAGTAGGGAGGAATGTAGGTTTGTTGCCACTGGATCGATTCTAGTTTTAATGGTATATTGTATAAGGAGTGTTGATGAGTTGAAGGGGAGACGAAGGAGATGAAGGAGATGAAGGAGAGGATGAGGGAGTGTGAGAAGAGAGTGTGTGTCTGAATGAGGGATGAGATATGGAGAGAGAGGATAGAGGATAGAGGATGAGGGGATGATGGCCAGAAGTAGGAGAAGCAGGCGTTCTCCAGAGCGTTCCTAGTGTCCGTTCGTGCCCAGTGGAGTTTGTGGATCATTTTTTTTGGGGGATTTATTTATTTTATTTATCATTTGCTATTTATTTTATAAAGGTATTATTTTAATACTCAAACTAATCCTGCACCCAGACGGGTCGTTCACTCCCAAAGCGTCCATGATCGGCCGTCACACGGCTGGTTGACTTTGTAGGAGTCCCAGGTAGATTTACATTATTACGAGTTGAGAAGCTAATATTACGAGGCACGAATTGAGCGAGTAAATCGTTGATCATCTACGAAGACAAGAGAAGAGAAGAAGAGAAGGGCACCTTGGAAGAAATGGAGCGAAAAAGAAAAAGAAAAGAAAAGAAAAGACAAATATGGAAACGGTCCAGCCCCTGGTCGGTCGAGGTACTTTTGGACTCGACTAGGGAGGACTAACAAGAGTACTAAGAAGACGACTAAAGAAGGACTATCATAAAAAATAAAAAATAAAAATAAAAAAAATAATGAACAGGGGTTCGCGATCTTCGATACCATTGGTCCGTTCCTGTCCCGACTGCCAAGGCGGAATAATGGATAAATAATCCATGGAGTACTATCATAATACACAACACATAATACATAGTTAGCATATAACATATACTGCTATCATAGTAATACAATAGAATAGAATATGATAATAGTATATACTATATATACTATATAGTACAGTATATATTACGGATAATACTCACTCCACTTAAATCACTCTACTTAAATCAACGATACAAGGTCAATTAAATCACCCGAAATGAATTGATGAATGAACCAAAATTGAGAAGGGAGAGATCGACGGCGCAGCAACCGTCAGCCTGGGTAATCTACTTCCATATTACCTCTCTCCCCAAGAGGAAAGAATCCAATCCTGCGCCAAAATTCAGTGCTCCATGGGACCTGTCGACTGTCACCTCCATACGCATCAACATCCATCCAGTCATCAATTTCACTCGAGTTTGTCCCGAGTTGTCTTTGACCATGGACTGAATGGTGACTCGGACCAGACTATCTCCTGATATTGTCCGACCTCGCATTCAGTCCATGGCTTGCGCATGCACCTTTATCCCTTTATCCGCCACTGTCCAGTTCGTGTAGGTACCCCAGAACGAGGGAAGCAGCTGGAGCTCGACAAAGTCAAGTCGTACGAGGATCGACGACCATGTCACGCCACCGCAGGACGGATCCAGACTCGCCGCACGTCTTTGCAGAACGCGTTCGTGGCCGATCTGTCAGGACGATTAATCAGTCCTACTTGCTCATTAGCTACCTCGCGGTCATAAGTTTGAGCCAGTCTCTCCAGTTGCGTGCGTGCTATATTTATTCGACGCAAGGGCAGAGAGCAGTGGAAGTCTGATCGATGGTCGTGGTGGAGATGACGCATCCTTCATCCGAGCCGGGTCTTTGGGTTCACTATCACTATTAGGTGCAAGTACGAAGTAGATCATGTCGGACAGATACCGACTCAAGTCGAGTCTGTACTCTGGATCAAGTGGAAGAACTGTCCGTGTGACAATAAATCCCAATAAGTATACAGAGTAGGTCGAGATATATATTGCATCCTGTACAGCAGAACACAAACTCCCAGCAGTCACTGCCAGTCCAACCCACACCTCTTACCATTTGACTCCTACCCATCAACTTGGTTGTCGGGTCAGATCTGCCTGTCAAATCCCCAGACACCAGATATGACCTGCCAGATGCAACCCGTCCCGGGGACAGACTCATCCACTGAGCGCATTCCCCTTTTTGTCGACCAGCAGATCCGATCCGAACTAGACTAGACGACCAGCCGTCCCGTCTCGCCGCGACAGACTCCAACTCGTACTTTGTCTGCTCTCCACCGGACTCAAAAGCAAACACCAACATCGGGACGGGACCGGGTCTGGGAGGCCCTCGTTGCGACCGGCGTGGCGGCTAGCATCATGGTGGCGTTGGGGCTTACATCCGCCGGAGGCCGCGGCAGAAACTGACAGCTGGAACAAAGAGGGCGATATGACAGATCCAAACCGTCGACACTAGAGCGGGATTATTGAACGATGGTGTCGTTGCCTCTAGATCCGTTAGTGGCCGGAAGGATGCCAATGCCAGACCAAGGCATCTGATTATTGGGAATCTGCCGACCGTTGCAGCCGGTCTGTTGGCCGAACCCGCCATTAATAAGGACGCAAAGGCGACTAGCACCGCTAGTACGAGACGGACTCATCAGCCAGTCTGCACGTGTTCGTTGTCGTATGCGGGTCAGCGTAGTTAGTAAGTAAAGTGCGATACTTAATAATGGCAGCTAGTGGATTGCGGCACAGGGAACAAGCAGGTCAGTAGATACCGACAGGGTTCAAACACCAATGTACTCTGTACTATATCCATCCTTTAGGGGCAGACAGAAAGACACAAGTCAGGGGTAAAAACCCCCACAGACGGCCCATGGCGATAGCCCCCACTGGAGGAACCGTAGCAACGCGGGACGGCTCGACAGACAGATGGGCTTCGAGAGATTATCGACCCATGGTTCGAATCGACGCGATAGTTAGTTATGATGGATTGTGATAGTGATAATGGTGTCCGCGGAGTTTTACAAGTAGAGGACAATGCAATGGCTGATATGGATCGACACCTGAGATTTCAGGTGCCATACAATACATACAAAGTACTGCCTACTAACTTACTCTGTACGGAACATATTTGCGTATGTTATGAACGAACCACCTGTTTCAACCCTCCACTGCCCCATCGCCACCCACTGGAGCTCCTGAGGCCGAGGAACTTTACTCGGTAGACTAGATCCCACCAGATCCCGTCCATCCCGTCCAGCCGGGTTGATATCATGATCCGTGGGATGAACGGTGGACTCAGTCTCGGCCAGTGTATCCATACCCTCGGAACGTCGGTTGTGTCCCCTACAGAGGGGGGGGATTTTGAACATGCCCGTCGTCAGTCACGACGATACATGGATCCTAAGTCATAAGTACAATACAACATCCAGCTGCAGAGTGCAGGCAGCAGCAGCAGACAGCAGCAGACAGCTGGAGACAGCACGATGCAGGAGCAGACCATATTCCTTTTTTCTCGTACCTGACAGTCTGCCCTCTGTCTTCAGACAGAGTGGACGGTGGAACCACACGCGTACTAACCAACTAGTGCCACACCAAGAATCCTCTCATCGACTGCCTTGTTTTTGAGTCCTCCACCGCACGGCGATCTCCACTGCGGACGGCAGCGTCCACGAGATCCTTCACCCGTTGTGAGAGTTGGGTCGACTTGCCAAGGTAAGGCACTGGCCTGCTGCACATACACACACAGCAATCACTTATTCCTGGCGGTCTCCAGGCACTGGCCCAGATGCCATTGACGACCGACCGGTAGACTATTGTCTTGTGCAGAGGGTCTCCGTGCTTTGGATGCACGATGCAGACTGTGACAGGATCATCTCCACCGTAGCTCACTGCCTGGATAGGAGGTGCTACCGAGAGATCAGCGGGGCGAGGTCTACTCCAGATGAAGCACAATGCCTTAGTTCAGTCTGTTGGATCTGGAGTACACGGGGCGACCTGTCGGATCTGAGGACGCGAGGCGATCGACGTGATCCTGTCACAGCAACTATCACATTATCACAGTCAATGCAATTCAATCCAATCCGATCGATCGATAGATAGATCAAGACTCGATCACAACGGCTGGCTGGCTGAGTCCGTGTCCCATTCTTAGTCGGTGCCTGGCATCTGCCAAATGACAGAGTTTATTCTCCTATCTTCCGATGAAGACTCCATGGAAAATATCTCCGCCGATACACAGTACACAGTACACAATGTATCCATCAGAGAATACCCCCAATCCTCACTCAATTGATCAACTCAGTGAATGAAAAAAAATCCATCCATCACGCGACGAACCCCAGAAACCCCCAACAAACCTCCCATCCCACAGGCCTAGTCTAATAACCCCTAATGTCTAGCCCGTCCAGTTCGGCATCTCCCCGGCCAATTATTCGGACGCGTGCTGCAGTGCTGACGGGCTTCACGTGCGTGTGTGATTCGAGCTGCAGCTGGCACCCATGCAATGCACCACCCGCAGCCGGATCACGCACTTAATACGTCTATGCCGAATAAACATCATCCCTCGTGCAGCTGCATCTTGCAGGGCATTGTTTGCCCTCGTCTATTTACGGAGTATGTCTTAATGGACTGGCCGGGGAACTGTCGGTACTTATGCTGCAGATTCACCGACTGATCTATGCGTCGTGGGAGCAGGTTGAAGAACAATACTCAGTCTGAATTTGTTTGCTAGGGTAGGGCCAGGCAGGGAATGGAAGGGCAGAAAAGTGTGCTCGGGCATCATCCCCCGATAGCATTCCTCCTGTCAACACGCGGCGTCGGCCTGGCTTCATATCCTGGCCCATTACCAAGTATACCTACAATTCTGCATTGGCGTTGTTTGGCAATTGAGCTGGCAAATTGGTCTGCGTCGACGATATCCACTATATATATAACCTACAGGCAGTCCCATGTACCACGAGAGAGTACAGGTAGGTATCTAGATACCCCTACCTAAACCTAGAACCCTCCCCATACTTTTTACACATTCCATCAACATCCCTAGACTCAAACACCTATAAGACTGCACTTACGATCCACTCCAAACCCCGTAGGCTACACATCCTCACCCTTACCTCCAACCCCAGCCATCTAAAAATGAACCCTTCCACAATCCTCGCCGTCTCGCTGGCCGCCATCGCCCTCGCCGCGCCCACGCCGCAGCTCTCCACCCTGATCCAAGAGCTAACCCACGGCGTGGAACAACTGCCCGGCGAGCTGACTCCCAAGCCCTCCAAACCCTCCAATTCATGACGTATGTTTCTCTCGTCTTGTCGTATGAACTCAGCTAAGTACCCAGACGCAGGCACTGCCTTCAAAATCAGCCCAGGAAGAGCTAGGAACATTTTATTCTTGTGACTCAATTGTATCGCATTAATATAAACAAGATCATCCATACATCCTACCCTACCATATCCAATTAGTAGATTTAAAACATCCCCTCCATATCCAAATCCAAAAACTCCGGATTGCCCACCGCCATATCCGCCGCGTTCAGCACATCGTCAATGCTCGTATCCAGTCCCGAGCCCATCCCCTGTCCCACACCCGAGTCGATGCCCGCCGCGGCCGCCGCCGCCGCATTATCCAGCATCTGGTCGAGGTTCGGCTCGTCGGCGACAGCATCACCCGCTCCGCCCGGCGGGAGGCCCATCTGGTCGTGGCCGTCGACGCCGACGCCGAGCTGCATGTTCTGGATGATGTTGTTCATGTCGAGGTTGGGCACCTGGGCGGTGGGGGCGGCCAGCGCAGCGACGCGGCGGTAGAGGCGCACGACGACCTCGGCGCGGGCCGGGTCTTTCTCCGCCGTCCGGGGGACCGCCTCGTGCTGCAGCGCGAGTGCGTCGCGGAGGGTGAGCAGCGGGCAGCGCGGGACGGGGTCCTCGGCGACGGAGTGGTAGGGGCTTGACTCGACGGCGAAGGACTCGGGCAGCGGGGCGCAGACGAGGGTCGCCGCGATGTCCAGTGCGAGGTCGCCATTGTTGGCGTCGGTTTGGAGCCGCAGCTCGTCGAGGAGGGCGGCGAGAAGCCGCGTGGCGCCGACGATGCGAATGCCCGCGACGATCTGGCGGTGCGTGTACGACGGCGGCGGCATGCTCACGTCGGGGCTTGTGCACCAGAGCACGAGCGACTGCATCGTGCTGCGAATGCTCCCGAGGAGATTGCCTGCGTGCGTCGTCCAGGTTTCTAGTTCCGAGCGGTGGCAGCTGCTTGTGCGTGGGAACGACAGACACGGCTCGAGGACGTCCAGGATGGGCTTGATATCGGTGCGGGACGGGTGGCGCGCCCGCACGTCTTTGAGCTGTTCGTCCAGTGAGCGCGCGGTTATGTTCAGCACCGTGCGGTGGATCTCTTTCGCTTCGCCAGAGATTGAGGTCGGGCTGACGAGGGAGTACAGTGCTTTCAGTGGGATGAGCGGGTCGCTTTCCGTCTCCCAGATATGATTGCCGAGCCAGGTCAGGGCGACCACGAGCGAGGGTAGGAGGAAAGGCTCTAGCAGATCTGTGGGTGTTAATACACGGTACACGCCGAGAAATCAAAGGGACCTACATTCGAAGCCGCCCTTGAGGGTCTCAAATTCGAGCTTGCCTGCTTCGCACGCAGCCAAGCTCTGGCTGAACAGGGTGCTCGCAAGGAGATAGAACTCCTGCGGACTGCAGGCCGACATGGTCTCTTCGCTAATGCCTTCCGCGATGAACAACGCGCCAATCCATGAGCCAAGATGCTTGTTCTGGCTTTCGCTCAGTTCGTCCAGCTTCTGGCTGCTCGAACCCCGCTCCAGCAGTCGCAAGACAAACGAATCGTTGTTTGTGATCCCGAGATCGTACGCACCGAGGTTGTATCGATACTTGAACACCAGGACCAGCAAGAGAATACTGCCAAACTCATCATACACCGGCTGGCTCTCCCCCTGGTCCTCGTCCCAATGCCAGGAGTCAAGCAGCGCACACAGAGGCTGCAAGACCTGCTTCGGGCTGCGGAAGAGAAGAATGACGTCTAGGGCTTGGGGACGCCGAGACAGCGAGTTGCAGATATTCTTCAACGTCATTGTCTCTTTCTGATTGCACAGACACTGCATCACCTACACAACTTAGCTAAACTAAACGCTTATATCGCCAGATGACTTACCTCCGTGATGGCGCCGACAATAGGCCCGGCGTTGCCCTCGGTGAACTCGATCTCGTTGATGAGCTGCTCCGCGCGCTCGGGCGTGGTGTTGATCTGCGATACGAGATCGTCCTTGTTATAGCCAACGGGGAGCGCCTGCATCGGGTTCTCTCCCAGCAGTCGCTCGATGCTGGACTCGGGGATCAACTTGTGCGAGGCGCAGGCAAAGAGAAACTCCTGTCGCACGTCTGACAATACTGTGTTGCCCTGCATGGAGAACATTTGCGAGAATGAAGGGAAGGTGTTGGGGTCGAGCCGGCTGAGCGCGTGGCTGACGCACAGCTCCATCGGTATCGACACCATGGACGCAGAGAGCATGGCCGCGAAGAAGGACGGCAGCTTGTTGACCAGGAACGAGCGGAACAGGAACATGGTCCGGCTGGATTCATTACGATACATCGCATTCGAGCAGACGTCGAATGCCGCCGTGATCAGATCCTGTATGAGGACGTCGTAGTTTCCCTGTCGGCGTTAGCATGACTCGGGATGCCGTGGTGTGCGCACCCACCTCGTATCTATTGGTCAGGTAATTAAGCAGCATGCTATCATCCACCAGAGGGCGGCCCGCAAGCTAGAAGGTCAGCACGATTCGAAAATGCTCAAAGGACCGGCATACCATCGCGTTGATATATACGTAGAGACCAGCTCTTGAGTTAATCACAGGCCCATCGATGATGGACGCCTCGAATTGAATCCCATTGACATTCAGGTTTTCCAATGAGGAAACGCCCAGATTCTTGGGCGGCGGCTCGCCATAGAGGTTAAACTCCTTCTGCAGCGCATCCAGTCTGTTCCTCAGCGGCAGCGACAGGTCCACACAGAGAGGGAGATACGCCGAAAGCGCGTGTCCCAGTTTTACCTTCAACCCTGCGGCGCGTCAGATAGGACAACAATTCAGCCAGGAAAGATGAATTACCCTCATTAGAATCCGACGAAAGAACCTGCAGGCCTTTTTCCGTCCCCGATAGAGCAGCCAGAAGAATCCCCAGCGATTCAAACAAAGACACCGCATCTGGGGAGCTCATCAGCCCCTCCGCCTGCTGGCTCGCGTTCATATGGCTATTATGCCAAGACACGACCGCGTGGATCCAGTCAACAATTGCAAAAAAAGTCCCCGTAGTCTCCGACGGATTCTTAGGCGCGTGCCCCGTCGACACGGCGAGCATCGCATCCTGGATGACGCGAATATCCGTCATGAGCGTGTAGCATTTCTGTTTCGGCTTGTCGTGCGCCGCGTCCCCACCAGGGGCCGCGGGCTTATCATGAATGGATGAATGCTTGAGCAGCGCCACCAACACCGTGGAGATCTGGAGCTTGCCCATCTTGCACAGGCCGTCTATGTACAGCGGGAGGAGGGGATCCCACTTGATCCCTGTGGCCAGCCGGGTCTCTAGCACGACGTCAATCAGCGCGGCTTGCGCGATGGGATTGCGCTTGAACAGTAGCCGCGACAGGTTCTTGAAGTCGGCGACATCGATGCGATGCACTAGGCATTGGTGGAGGAATGCCCCCCATTGTTCGGAGGACGCCATGTTCCGGGCTTTTTGCGGGTTTTTGACTCCCCACATCAATCATAGCATATGTGCGGACCGTGGTACTAATACAGACATGCGGTTGTATAGATTCGCGGCCAGTGCGCAGGCATTTTGTCTGGCGTGAGAGTTATGGAGCAGCGAAACATCCGTCATTGTTTGGAGACGTTCATGTCACGTGTGATTATTAATGGCACGTGATTTGTGCCTGGAGTATGAGGCATCAACATACATCTCCAACTATACTTCTTGTCCACCCTCTACCTCTTCAGTTCAAGCATTCAATCTGATAAGGCAAACTATCATGCTGGGCAATTGTGTGCCGGGCTCTGTGTACTAGACTCGAGTAGGCTAATGTCGATATACATTCCAATCTGCCAACTGGCTAGGTCCTGAACACTATATATATCGACAGCTAGCATACGATATACAATGCAGCGTACCCACCACCTCAAATAGCCATCACTCCTCACCAGAGTGTAGACCATGATAAACATTTATCCCACGAACCGCCCGCGCACCCGAACACTACGGAGTAAGTTCTACATCCGACCTGGTACATCACGGTTCGTCCCACACTCGACCGTTCCACGGATCGTACCGGCCACGCTCTACACCGATTCAGTAATCGCTGCGACCATGGAACGAACGGCGCTGGCCACAGGAACGCGCACTCAGCCTCTTCGACGGGGTAGCCGTCGGTTCGATTTGACGGGCCGTTTATCCGCGCACGCCAAGGCTGCGATGTGTTTGCGAAGAACGGCAGACATAAACCTGTATAGGTCCCTAGGTGGGTTGGATCGTCTGTTACGTAAATTGGCGTGTTGTTCGGCTGTCGGGATATACTTCCGGTGGCTGTGAGCTTGGGAATGTATCTGGTTGTGATAGGTCTGCGCACGGGATTCCGTCGCTTCTTGTCGTAGCTTGCTGATGTAGGGAATGATGGTGAAGTCTCCGTCTGCTGGATGCAGAGCAGCGCATGGACAATCGCATCCTTTCACAATATCGACTCCTCCCTCAGAACAGCCCTACCTCGGCCCCAAACGCTTCAATCCCCGAGACTACATAACTGGCCAACCACCGCGGCGAGACGGGGTGTTTCCCGATCCAGTTAAAAGAAAGTGAGATCTTATGCGAATCCGGCACTGTCTCCTTGCCGATCACTCCACCCGATTAGCGAGATCACGGGCGAAACCAGGGAGCAGACACCAGGGTAATGTAGGAAGGGCTGCCGGTGATTGATCTGTAGGAGGGAGGGAGGACCTGTTCGGACGCTTCTCGGAAGATGGTTTCTGGCAATCGGGCTGTGATATGTCATTCTGAGATAGTTTCTAGAAGCCGGATGCAGGTGGTGGAAGGATTCAGTTCCGACAAACGGGATAGAGCTAACCTTACTTTAGACCATGTATTCTGGAGTATAATACAGAGTAGTAGGTTCTCCGTCTGTCTAAAGGGTAGAAAGTAGGGGTTGACTGATCGGTGGTTCCGTTCAGACCGACAGGCTTTAACCGCGACTAGCTCGCCGTCATCCACCGCGCGAATGCTAACGCGAGACGGCCAAACTCAATTCCCAGAGCGGAGGTCTGGAGGGTCCTGTCAGGTATACCTACTCGATCGAAATAGGTATCCAGAAACACCCCTCGGCACGGCAGAGGCAAGTCGCCCTCCGCGAGTCGGTCCGGATGGAGTGCTGTCTGGATGACGCGTCCAAAACGACAGGACAGAAATTCTCCGAGCCACGCTATTATCTGCACGTCTTCCCCTTATGATCACCCCCATGTGGAGCAAGCTAAGGGAGAATCCGTAGTGCTTACAGCCTTACTTTATTGTCGTGGAGATGCCCCAAGTTGACTGCACGGGAGACGCATCTGGTGGAGTGGACTAAAGCCAGGCGGGAGACTCGTATTCTAAGAGAAGTCGTGGGCTAACCAGAACCCTCCAGGCAATCAGCCAAGGCACAGTTGGATGGACCCCTGCACGAACAGCAAGCTGAGGAGAACTGACGGCACAGAGACCCAGAGGCCGTTTGGTTTCAGACGCAAGAGACCAACAATTGAGCCGGACGCCAGAATCTGACTCGTTGGATCAAGCCCGAGAGGCTGATCTGACTACATGGTGGGCCGGTGGGGGTGCGTTTGACAAATGTTGCATAGCCGAACGGCAGACATCCGCGACAACTGGCAGCAACCAAGGATGAGGGTAAAAAAACAGGGGTCAATCGTACTCTAATAATGCACGCCGAGGTCATCCAGGAGAACTACTCCTGAATGCATTCAATGCCGCGGACAAGCTGGGGAACAGCAAGATCGCGATCAACTAGTGACGCCCCGCCCTTCAGCCCGCCACAACACTACGGCCGGAAAAGTTCCCCCGTCGAATTCTCCAGAAAAAGTCTATCCTTCAGGAGACAGTAGAGAATCGTCTTGCGCAAGTTGAAAGGGGATGTTGTCAATGGATTTGCCACCTCATCTGAATCGAGAATCTGAATCGAGGCCTGCTCCACCGCCAAACCAAGGGACCGCCATCGGCCAGAACCAGCCGAGCAGGAGACAGAAAAAGGGCAGGAAACTCTCACAGCACAAGACGAACTAGTGGGGTCTTCCGATCACCGCCCTCCCTTTAGACCGAGGAGGACTCAATAGGGGACCTCCTTTCTGGACGAGCCAAGCCAGGGTCAGCTTGGGCCTCTCTCGGTACCTGTCGTGTACTCCATCTGTAGACCGCCATAAACCCCTCTAGGACCGTGGGCGAGTTAAATTCCCGCTAGGGTCAAGCTAGCCGCGTCTATCGAGGCAGTGACTCCAAGTGAGGAAAGCTTCCAGTCCCTTCTCGCAGGCAAGGGGCGTGTCAATATACTCGATGGAAAGAATCGAATCTTCGATCGATGTTCTCGGAGACAGATTGATGGGGTGCAGCCTGTCATTGACAAACATCCTGGAAACAATGCTGTCGCAGGTAAGGTAATAATATATAGGTGGGCCCACGCAATCTATCGTGCGCAATAATCGGAATCAAGAAATCGTATGATCGTCGCCTCATGGGAAGAAAGATGCAATGTAATCGCTCGAGTCCACAAACAAAACACAAACTCCGCCATGTCGTCCCGCATAGAGATATCAAAGTAAACTTGGAGTATGGAAATAAGACGAGAGAAAAAAAAAACGAAGAAAAAGAAATCAACACGGCTTCCAAATATTACAAGAATCAGAGTCACCCCCGAGCACTTCGCGGTCGCGACATGGAGGACGAATCTCGCAGCACATCGGGCGCCCGCGGTCCAAGCATCCAATCCTCCATGGCCAGCCATTCGCTCCAATACCTCTCGGCGGCTTCAATCTCGGAATCGAGCGGTCCCTGCAGCGGACGGAGGAAGGGGATCGTTTCGAGCGGCGGCATGTCATAGTCCTTTTTGACCGCCGCCCACCCGCCGCTTTTGGCGGCGAAGAGGTAATTGCGGCGCTCCTGTTCGTGCAGCAGGCCCACACCGGCACCCCAGTCGTCGCCAAAGAATCCATGCAGTACGCCGGGGAAGTCCATGCCGGTAGCGACGAGGCGACGGATGTAGGGGATCAGCGAGACGGCGGGGGGCGGCGGATTCGACGTCGTCGAGGAAGAGCCGGCGGGTGCGGCGTGCCCGTCGACGGACGGACCGGATTCGGGGGCGGAGGCGCTGTGCACGGGATGCGGATGGCGTTGAAAGGGCAGCTGGATGTTGAGGAAGGCAGACAGCGCCTGGACGGGGCCACTATGTTGGGCATGGTCCAGAAAATACCGTTGACAGTTCTGGTAGTGCGGGTGCCATTCGAAGATATCGAAGCGTTGACCGGAGGTGCCTTGAGGAGCATCTGCGAGCCCCAGCATGGCAGCTGGATCGAATTGCTGCGCCGAACCCATGGGGGAGTCCAGGGACTGTCTGGATGGACGGATGGGGTTTCTGTTGAAGCCGTCTTAGTTGGTCTCGCAGCATTGAGGGGAGGGGATTGTGCATGGAGGGACAGTGCATGGACGGAGCAAATGAAGCAGGGGGAAAATACTTGTTCAAGACGGATCTACCTCGACGAAGGAGGCGTGATACTCGACGAGGGGAGGGAGAGGGGGAAGGAGAGGAACGGAAGAGGTTCCTGATGAAAAAGCCTCGCCCTCTACCAGGTTGAGAATCGTTCACGGACATCGGCTAGGGGAAGTCCATGTATGACAGGAAGAGCCAGCAGTCGGGACATGAGAGGGCAGTCGTGGTGTATCACGTACAGAGATTTTGAGCGATCAAATCAAGAGGGAGAAGAGAGAGTGGCTGAGGAGTGAACGGTTAATAAGAAGATCTCAACTGGAGTGGACTTGTATATTATTTTGGGTCCGACTAAAGCAGACGGGTCGACCCGATAGATGAAGGACCAGAATCTTCATAGAAATGAGAAAAATAATAGGTACCTATGGTAGTTAGGTAGGTATTTCATCCCTCCAAATAATAAAATTGGGGATCTTGCTTTTATTTTGGGGAACCAATGATGAGGAGAAGAGGCTATTATATTTGATCTCATTATTTATTTTATTATTTTCTTCTGATTTTATATTTTATTTTATTTTTATTTTTATTCTCTCTTTTTTTCCCCCTCAGATCGGAAGAATCTGTTTCAAGCGGAGGGTTCCATGGTTGACCAAGATCGTTTCGAAAATATTTACGAATTTATTATTATTGATTATTGATCATTATTATTATTACTTTATAATTTTCTTCCCATTGCTCCATATCCAACATAAGCATAAAAAAATAAAATCAAAGACAAGAGAATAATCCCGATCCGGCCAAGTCCAGATCGATGACCAACTCCGTGCCTAGCGCATGGCGATACACCCCTGTCAGGGAAAATCCCCTCTAGCCAAGCCGGGGACATCGCGTGTCCTTTTCCTGTTCCACCAGGGGTGGACCCAGAGGGGATCCTTGATAGGACCATGGATCTCAGATCAGAGATATCCGTGCAGCTGATCGTACTGACATGGAGGACTATTCACAGGGGACTATTCAGGCTGGGCCTACATGGTTGTGGCTGCACTGATCTAACATTGTACAGCATCTGGAGTATGGTACCTAGTAAGTACCTTGCCTCGTTAGATATCTAGGGTGCATGGCCTGGGATTGACGTAGGTGTACGGTAGATAACAAATCCCTTTATGTTCTGGAAACCATGGAAATGACAGTTCATAATTTCATTATTTTTTTTTATCCAATTTCCATTTGATTTATCCCTGTTAATCACACGAAGACTTGACCATCTCCATCAGTACCATGGTCGTCACTCAATAGCCCCTCATCCCCTCATCCGAGAGACAGGTACCGGCCGAAAGCTCCTGCAGATCTATAGCCTGCGGTGTAAGTGGCGTTCCATAGTCTTCCATTGACTGTTGCGTCAGTCCTTGCTTCGTACACACCAGGAACCAACCGACGTAGTGACAATTAGAAGCAAGAATCCTTCTGAATCACACCGGCTGGACATACGGCCAGTATGGTATATCAAAAAAGGACCACACTACTGTAGCTTCGTTCATTGTTCAGCTGCAATGCTGGAGCTGAAAAAGAGAGACGTGTTCATTTCAGTATTCCCCAAATCTAATCAGATACGTGACAGCTCGCCAGGCATCAGGCTTCTCCCTCGCCACCTCGTGATGCGGAGTTGACACTGGCAAGGTCCACTCTGCCAACTAACGGACTCTAGTCGATGCAGGATGTGTAGACCCCAATAGCATTGTGCTAGTGCTTACATGATTGGTCAATAGCGGAAGATACACCACGCATTCGCTGATATCATATGGCACCGTAGTCTTCGCCAACGGAAAAAGCAAACGCAAGCTCAAAGACAGACGACCCGCGGAAACTGACTGTGAGCCAGACGAACAAGGCAGGGGTATCGCCACATCGCAACGCGAACCGAAAGGAATGAGCGGTGTACAGAGTACACCTCAACATGCAGCTCTATGCACGCAGCACCGCGGGATGTCTCGAGTTCCGGTCTCAACGACCCATTGCGGCCGCTTCATGCACTCTTCGTGTCCTGCGTGCCAACCGGTTTACGGTCCCCGTGGTCGCTCGGACAGAGCGGCTGGAGTTGAGTTTCTGTCTGCGTGACCGCATGCGAGATCACCGTTGTCACCTCCAATACTCAAGTAGACGATGACCCAACCCATCCAACTGCATATCATACACAGCATATTTTGTAGGCTAATGCCAAGGTCAACGGCAGTGATAGATAGGATACGTGCTGCGGCGTCGGCGCCGATCACAATGCGTACTCCGCCGCAATTCCAGGAATCCAACCTACATATGCTCCGCTCCGCTCCGAACATGTCATGTAGGGCTATCGCACGTTCCCTGGCGTGCCCCGCTGTCGCGTCCGCGTCGTCATCTCATTGGGACGGGTTGATGAATCACTCGCTTGGAGTCGAAGAGGTGCATGATATTCGCCACAGCAAGCTATCCAGGGAGGTGGTACGGAATCGACCCCTTGAGTATGAGTACAGCCCTATTGGTATCAGTTTTGATATTCAGTTTTTATCCGTAGTCTATTGAGCGGAGGTGAATTCATCCTGGCCTGCGCACCGCAGCCCCGACATTGTCCAACATGGTTGAGTTTACTAGATAACAGATACTTCCATCCTCAAAAAGAAAGATAGCTGAACAGCCACAGAGTTATTTGACCAGCCACGACGATATCTCGCTCGTGTTCGGGGACCCCGAAGCCACAGCGATCTGCACCCAGCCTCAGTGGTTCGCCACAGTGGCGCACGTACATATCCATGCACTATTGGCGCTAACTTTACTAGCCACAGATCCACGCAGAAGTATATCGCAAAGTTTGGTGACGCTTCAGTCTTGAGAACGGGATGTCTCGCAATGTTTACCTCGTCGGGGTGACGTGCTTGACGAAGTACAGATGATGGATGGCAGAATAGGCAGCCGTGATCGAAGACCAAGACGTGCTCGACTTTGTTGTGTTGGGTAGACATGCTAGGAGTGGAAGATCGGATGTGAGGGAGAGTCTACTATCGGTAAGTGTGTTGAGCATTCTTGAGATGGTCTTATTTCAATGGGTGCCTCTTCGGGATGCCTCGTCTACAATATTGAATGGTAGCCTGAACGGTAGATCTTCGACTACTTCTTAAGGCAATTCTCAGTACAGACTCTGTCTGTTGCCTTGAATATCTACACCCTTTCTATTATACTCCCAAAGGATAGGTCACTGCCATTTACTCGTCCGTTGCCTTGTTACTTGTATGGGTCCTATACTCAAGGACAGTTGCTTTGACAGAAGTATAGGTCGAGACAGGCGAACTTTGATTATTTAAAGTAAGCATATTTTTTTTTATAGATAACTGAAGCTCTGTATACTCCAAGATGCATGCTTCGCCCAATATCTAGATAGTTATACTTGGCCCTAGGCTCAAATTATTCTAAAATGGGTTCTCTGCCACACTGTTCCCACACTTTCTCAAAGTATATCATTGAAGACATCTAGATCAAGAAGTATTCGCGCAGCAGGAGCAAATAGTTTCACCTCGTACGTTCTCTTCTCTGTACTTTACAATTGAGATACAACCGCTGATTGATACTATGGGAAGCTTAGAGCAATGCCTGTCCCTGTGCTTGACAAACCTCCATAAGCCTGTTTGTCCGCGATACGAATGCATCGTATTCCAAGCAAACTATCCAATCTACAGATACATCTCTGGATCTTACGAAAGGACATGGTTGGGTAGAAGTGCCCTGGTCAGCCTCTCATCATCATCATAGGACGGTCGATGGATCAGGCGGACCATCGGGCGCGTTCCATGCGACTGGGTTCTTACTGGACAGGTCGTCATGGATAGTATGGAAAGCTATAGACCCAATACCGCGTTTTTTTTTTTTTTTTTTTTTTTTTTTTGGAGTGTCGACGTCGATAAAGAAGCTCTGTGTCCGGTTGAAATGGGGGAGCACACTGGTATTAGAAAGATGCCACTGGATGCATTCAAATGCTTCCTTTTCCTTGTCAGTCGCTTGGCCCACAGGAGATTTCTCAGAGTGATACTTCCTTGCTTTGCCTTTGGCAGGACCGCGACGCGTGAGAAACATCTTACGGTCTTCCAATGGTTGGACAATCCCAGAGTAGTATGGGATATAGCCCCGGAGCTATCCAGCAAGCCCGATCGATGTACGTACTCAGATCGGCCAGAGAACGCGGAAACTTCAGGTTAACCAACAAAGCTACTTTATCTTCCGCTGCAGTCATTCCGAGCGAGGAAACTTTTTGCCCTAGCAGCTGGAAAGACGGAAATCGCGATGTACGTCTTTGTTAGGTTCAGAGTAATCCGTACGTCCACGAAAGCGCCAGAAGAACTTGTCCAGATGTTCCATATCTTCGTCTAACGAATGACTGTGTATCACAAAGTCATCGACAAAGACCTGGACAAACTCTTCCATATCCCGGAAGATCTCGTCCGCTTGCCGTTGAACATGGGCGATCGAATTGGTGAGTCCCATAGGACAGGACCACAACAAGGTATCAAGCGTCGAGTAATAAGGGAAGCAACTATGGTTGATCACAGTGAACCGATGATATAACCAAGTCTTCAAGATACAAAGAGCCGGGCGAGTAATTTATAGTCTTGTAGAGAAAGGGGTAAGCTCAACAGAATAAGCCCCATACTGTCAAGGAGTGTAGAGCAGAGACCACCTGGACGATGGATTCTGTCATTCTGATGTAAATGTACCAGTATAGTCTACCAAACATAGACACTAAAGATCAAGACCGGGTTCGTATGGATAAATCTAGAACATTGCGTAGAAGTGTGGACATAGATCTCCCTCGTTGAGGACAAGTAAGATTCGGCCGACAGCCAAACGCCAGGAAGAACTCCGACCGACCAAACTGCGCTGGAAGAAAACAAGAAGAAGGAGGCGTCTTAAGGATAAAATGCGGAGACTACCGACTTACTCCGCACACTTACCGAATAGGGGGGTCATGCCAGATTACTGCCTAGCGCATGACATGAATCAATTATTCAGATCAAGCACAGCCCACCGTTCAACGATGATCGTCGGAACCACCACCAATAAGCTTGGCGGGGCCGTCCGACGCCAACTCACTGTTTCGGTGAATTATTATACATATATCCATGGAGCTACCAGATCCATGTCAGATGGATCGTACAACAAGAGCATTATATGAGATTCTCATTAGAGATGTATACTAGTAATCGGACACGATGCCGGGCCAAATGGGGAAGCGGATGAGGGTGCAGGGATGCAGCGCAGAGGCCAAGTGCTTGGCATGATCTTCTTAGTGGTGGAGCATAACCTTTTACATTATCACTTTATTCATCTACTACTACTCGGTACATCTACCATCTACATCTACGGAGTGTACTGTACAGGACAGTATAAATGACGGACAAAAGATGAAGGATGTCTAGGTAGAACATATGTAGAAGAACGTAATATCTCACCGGAGTAGCACAGGTGCCTCTTCCGGAGTACTGTCGTGCGACACATCAGGCAAAACCCTCTTCCACCGGTAAGTGGGGGTAACCCCAGACCGAGCTCAATCCGATCTAGTACAGACTCTACGGAGCATGGTAGTATCAGAACGAGGGGATATGGCTGCCCAACTCCTGAGGAAACATCCGATGACGGAAATTAGGAAAGCATCGAATCCCCCACGGCATCGGGTCGGTGTACGGAGAAGGCAGAGGAGTTTTCCGGTGAGGTAGAGGAGGCGGCGGAGGATCGGGGGGGATAGGAAGGGGTGATAAGGATATGTTCTGCAAAGAGAATTGGATAATGATTACTCGGGGGGCTTTACTGAGATAGGTCTAGTACATTTCCGCAAAGGGTTAGCGTATTACTATGAAAGGCTAGCCCGATCTGATAACGGTCTTGGCACGTGCTTAAGATTTGCAACATGCATTCTTATTCTTAATCAATCAGACTCACTATAGTGCATATATCTAGAAGAAACAGGATCAGAGTGATCAAACAGGTTACTACTCATTCCAGACTCGAGTAAATCTGGTCGAACCTGTAAGTGAAGGTGAAAACCTGAATCTGGCCACTCGCCACGACAATTTCCCGGAAGCTGAAAGCGGAACGCCAGCGGGGACGCGACAGCGGGAGCGATAAGGACCCCCCCAATTCTCTGACCTTAAACGATCGAATAACACTCCCCGAACTTCGGACGCCCGCCAGATGCCGATGTTTCCGCCCAGAGCTACCGCCCTGCCGGGTCTGCTCTGTCGGCCATATCCACCTCGTCCGACTCCGGCGGAGCGTCGCCATCCTCCGCTCGAAGAAATAAAAGCCTGTCGCCTCCCCCGAGAATTTCTTCTCTCATTCATCCTGCTCATCCTCTTACCTCCAATACCCCTCTTAACTTAATATCAATCTATATTTTATATCTATCATCATGTCCAACCTTCCTGTGGAGCCCGAGTTCGAGCAGGCGTACAAGGAGCTCGCCTCCACGCTGGAGAACTCCACTCTCTTCCAGAAGAACCCTGAATACCGCAAGGCGCTCGCCGTCGTCTCCGTGCCCGAGCGCGTGATCCAGTTCCGCGTGGTCTGGGAGAACGACAAGGGCGAGGTGCAGGTCAACCGCGGATTCCGCGTGCAGTTCAACTCGGCGCTGGGCCCCTACAAGGGTGGCCTGCGCTTCCACCCGTCGGTCAACCTCTCCATCCTCAAGTTCCTCGGCTTCGAGCAGATCTTCAAGAATGCCCTCACCGGCCTCAACATGGGCGGCGGCAAGGGTGGCTCCGACTTCGACCCCAAGGGCAAGTCGGACAGCGAGATCCGCCGCTTCTGCGTTTCCTTCATGACCGAGCTGTGCCGGCACATTGGCGCCGACACTGACGTGCCCGCTGGCGACATCGGTGTCACTGGCCGTGAGATCGGCTACCTGTTCGGCCAGTACCGCAAGATCCGCAACAGCTGGGAGGGCGTGCTGACGGGCAAGGGCGGCAGCTGGGGTGGCTCGCTGATCCGCCCCGAGGCGACGGGCTACGGTGTCGTCTACTACGTCGAGCACATGATCGCGCACGCGACGAACGGCGCCGAGTCGTTCGCCGGCAAGCGCGTCGCCATCTCCGGCTCCGGCAACGTGGCGCAGTACGCCGCGCTCAAGGTCATCGAGCTCGGCGGCCAGGTCGTCTCGCTGTCCGACTCCCAGGGCTCGCTCATCGTCAAGGACGTCAAGGGTAGCTTCACGCCCGCTGAGATCGAGACCATCGCCGCGCTCAAGGTCGACCGCAAGCAGATCGCCGAGCTCGTCAACGACGCCGCCTTCGCCGACAAGTTCACCTACCTGCCCGGCCAGCGTCCCTGGGTCCACGTCGGCGCCGTCGACGTCGCCCTCCCCTCCGCCACCCAGAACGAGGTCTCCGGCGAGGAGGCTCAGGCCCTCATCGCTGCCGGCTGCAAGTTCATCGCCGAGGGCTCCAACATGGGCTGCACCCAGGCTGCCATCGACGCCTTCGAGGCCCACCGCGAGGCCAACAAGGGCGCCGCTGCCATCTGGTACGCCCCCGGTAAGGCCGCCAACGCTGGTGGTGTCGCCGTCTCCGGTCTGGAGATGGCTCAGAACTCGGCCCGTCTGTCCTGGACCGCTGAGGAGGTTGATGCCCGTCTCAAGGACATCATGAAGTCCTGCTTCCAGAACGGCCTCGAGACCGCCAAGGAGTACGCCACCCCCGCCGAGGGCGTCCTGCCTTCTCTCGTCACCGGTAGCAACATCGCCGGTTTCACCAAGGTGGCTGCTGCCATGAAGGACCATGGTGACTGGTGGTAGACCAGTCATCTAGCCCTTTTTCCCTTTTTCTTTCTGATCTATTCGGATTATGTTTGTTATGTTTGATACCTTGTTATGATCACGACTGTTATTCAGCGCATGGTTGATAGAGGCGCCGGGTTTGTTTAGACATGAATGCTAGCCATACATGAATTATGATAAATGCTCTTCCTTCGTATAGTAACCAGTCATAAAGCCAATACTTTTCTTCGTATATATTATTCTATTACAATCCAATCGCTATGTATAGGGGTATCTATCATACAACCAACATGCTTCCTTCTACTGTAATATCTAGCTCTCCGGCCACGGAGCCAAATCATGCATAATCCCCCCTTGCATAGACGCCCGCGTCCGATGCGGGGTACCCGCCGACCCCGGCGCAGTATTCTCCAGCCCCGGGTCCAGATGGACCGCCGGCAGCAGATCCGACAGCACGCTTCGCCGTCGCGAGAACACCCCGCCTGACGAGGGGTTCTCCTTCTCGCGATGGATGACATTGTCCTTAGCGCGACTGCGGCGCCGCGGCCGGCGGAGGTACTCGTTCGGCACGGGGTCGACCTGCTTCTTGGCCGCTGGCACGAGGTTCAGGTACAGCGGGAAAATGGCGCCGGCGCAGTACAGCGCCACCAGCACGCTGTACGAGAAGGACACGCCGCCGGCGAGCTGGGCGGCGTACTGCGCGAACGGGAAGAATGCGCCGCCGCCGATGGCCGTCGCGAGCAGCGAGGCCGCCGTCTTGGTGTGCCGCGCCGTGCCCCGCAGCGAGATGGCAAAGATGATGCTGAAGGCGCCGCTCTCGAAGAGGTACACCATCAGCGCCATAGCGGCTGCCGCGGCGCCCGAGGTCTTCATACATAGAATGGAGAAGATGATCATGCCTGCGTACGAGACCAGCAGGATCCACCGGGGTTTCAGGAACCATTGGAGGAACGCGGCGAGGAAGCGCCCGACGGCGAATACGCTGTGTGCGATCGTCAGGTAGTCGAATGGTTCGAGGTTGGAGTTCGGCCGGGCATGCTCGATGTAGTCGTCGAAGCTTTTCGAGATGACCTCCTGCCCGGCCACGTAGAAGAACAGTGAAAAGATCCCCAGCCCGAGCGTCACCCACACCACAGGAATGCCCACCACCGTGGCCATGTTGTCTTCGCGCCGCCGGTTGGCGAGCTCCTGCAGGTCCTCGTCGGACGCCTCGGGGATGGGGAGGTAGTAGAAGGCTAGCGCGAGCATCACGTCGAACAGCGCGATGCCGAGATACGTCCACTGCACGTCGACCAGGGCCGATACATGGGTCACATCGCGGAACAGCACTTTCTTCGCCAGCAGAGGAGAGAGCACGCTGCCGATGGCCTGCACGCCCTGCGAGATGTTCAGACGGATCTCCGAGTTCTCGAGGGGCCCACAAAGCGCGATGAACGGATTGGCCGCCGTCTCCAACACAGCCAGGCCAAATCCCACGATGAAGTTGGACACAATGAAGGCCGAGTACGACGTCAGCACGGCCGAAGGCCAGAAGATCATCGTGCCGCAGCCGTAGATGCATAGACCGGTAATGAAGGTAGACTTGAAACCCCAATGTTTGAGCACGGTGCGTCCCACCAACAGAGGGCCCACGAGGTATCCTCCAAAGTAGACGGCATGCAGGCCCATCGAGCGCCAGGAGTCTAGTCGGACAATCTGCTGAAATTGGGAGTTCAGGATATCCAAGAGACCGTAGGCAAACCCCCACAAGAAGAACAAGACTGTCGTCAAGGCAATGGGCGCGATAGACTCCTTGTTGCTCAACTTGAGCATGCTGGCGGGGGTCTTCATGTTGACGAAATCGAAAAAGGTGATACTCTGCGGATACGACGTGCTGGTGTGCGTCGTCGTATTGGCCTCGGTGTCCTGGTGCGCCGATTCATGCGCAGTGAGGAACTCCACCATGTTGAGCTGGCCGTCAGAACTCGGACTGTCACTACTTCCGCTTCCCGATTGATCGGGAGACTTGTCAAGGTTGGGATACGCGCGCGGTGGCCGCTCCGGCGCCGGCGCGGGGGTCGTGGGTGACACCGGCTCAATCATTTCCGGGGGTTCGGGGAGGTCCACAGGACGGTCAGGGGCCGTCCGCGAGCTGTCATCGGTGTCGCGGATCATCTTGGGAATGAGGCGGGCCACGAGGGGTTTCAAACTCGGCACGCAGGCACACATGACCGAGACATTGACTTCGACCACTGACCACATAAAGGACAGAGAAGCGTACCCTGCGAGGGATTAGTTGGAGTGTTCGATCCGTGGACAGACAGGGACTGGACCTACAGTTGATATCATCGCCTTCCTTGTCCCCCAGGTGAATGCCGCTGAGGGCGATCTGACGCGACGTGGCTGCATTCTGCAGGTACGCGATGCGGACGACATCCACGACAGCCACAAAGAAACCAAAGCTGAAGGTGATGACGAGGATGATCTTCTGTTTTCGCGGAAGGCGCATTTTGGTCAGGATGGGATTGGGAAGAAAGAGGATGGCCAAATCGGTGATGATGTTGACCGGCGAGGAGGAGAGGTAGATCGTCAGGATATCGGTGCAGTGCGCGCCGGGCGGCATAGGGTATGCGAAGGCGGCGCCCACCGGGCGACATTGGAAGACATTGACAAGGGTGAGACCGAGACCGGCGCCATTGACCACGAAGAGGGTGACGTAGTTTGCCCAGCGGAAGCCCTTTTCGCCGGAGGTGAGGGTGAGGTAGAAGACGAGGATGGAGGATTTGACGGCCATCAGGGCGGGGTTGTATAGTACGGTGAAGGCGTAATTGGCCCGATTGAGGCTGGGACGGGACCGGGGATCGATGTCTTCATCATGCAGACCGAGGCCTTGACTGGTAGCATAGAAGAGGGAAAACGAGAAGCCGAAGTCGATCACCTGTGAGAGATGCCGTCAGACGGTCCATGCGACGGGAATTGGCTTCTTAAAACACCGGAAACGTACCCAGGCCAACAGCATCAGATAGTCATGGAGGGCCAGTTTTCGGACGATGAAGATGCGGGAGAAGAAACGGAGGGCCACAAAGACGGTCGCGAGGGCGAAGATGACGATGGAGACGACCAGCACGTCGGTGCGATGGCCCTGCATCGTGGGCGGGGACACTGTCCGTCGCAATGTCGGAAGAGGGACCAAAGAGGGAGTGGGAGACGTTAGACTCGACCGCCGGGGAGGACCGCCATTCAGGAGCGATCCAGAGCGAAGGCGACGGGTGGCGCAGCGATGAGATGAGATGAAGGCCGCGGTGACATGATCAGCGACGAGGGAGCGAGATGGCGAGTGGGAGAGGAAGAGGAAGGGGAAGAGGAGGGAAACGAATGGAACGACCAGAGAGAGGCTATAAGAGAAAGAAGAGGAGGTTGGAGGCGACTCTCGGCAGGGCGCGAGAGAAGTAAGACATGGGTCGGACGAGAGAGAGAGTTGAAGATGATGAGGGATACGAAGCAAAAGAGGAGTTTGTGTGGTTCGCGTGGGTCTTCAAGGGATGGAAATCCGGGGGGAACCAGTCACCCTACACCATCATACCTAACCACTTCGATTCCATTCCACCGCAACCAACTTTCTACAAGTACAGAGTACTCCGAACACAATGCGATTGTACGACTGATTCATCCAGACTATGATATTATCACAGTCTTCTCCAAGTCTACAACTGCATCTTCACTCACTGTCACCATCAACAGGGACAGACTGAAGCCAAGCTCAGGATCGACCTTGCAGCAATATTGATTGATTCATCACATTTCCTCGCATGCTCGTGATGGTCCCTGCCTATATATACATACGACGAACTCACTAATTATAATAACAATCACTAACCCCTGTGATCCGCCCCTGATCGTCCGATCAGGCTTGGCTTTCGCCTGACAGCCCGGCACCACACCCTCGGGTTGGACGTTGCATATCCTGAAACAGCCCATCCGATCTATTGATAGCGATAAGCGTCACTAAATTACTTTAGGTACGTCCGACAACCAGACATCCCGCGGACGCCATCCCGGACGACACTATTGATGGATGGGCAGTGGCGGTGCTGATCCTCAGGGTGCATTCAGGGGTAGCCTACTCCGTATTATTACTATTGCCCCTACTATCCTCCAGGCAATTACAGGTCGAAGGGATGGTACGAAAACAAGAACTTTTCATTTCTCATCATTCAACCCGCCATGCGAATACCCGATCCCTCATGGCCGATCTTAGTCCATCATAAGTCTCATGGAGCGCATCCAGCGATCTGATCTGTCTGTGGGGAAAATAAAAAGCTTTGAATAAACCGACCGGTCTATGCACAAGAGAACACGATAAATCACCGACTCCGTGGAGCCCGGGCTGTCAACCAATATGCATAAAGAACGTAAGAAGGGTAAAAGAAAAAAAAGAAGTTCGAAAAAGGGTTCTGTCGAAGAAAGGAAGAAAACAAGATCAGATTTACTCCATCCACCATTCCACCCCGAAGAGACGGCCTTCCGCGAAAGCCGCCAGTTCGCTGAAGAAGTGGCGGGACAGATCGATTGAGGTGTTATCGCATCCCATGCACTTGTCGACCACCTTGCCAGTCTTGGTGACGCCGCCATACTTGATGGTCACGGTGCGGCCACAGTCGCTGTCCTTCATGATGCCCACGGGGAGCGCCAGCACGTTCTCCGACGTGCCATCGTTGGTGAAGCCGCAGCTGCTGGGGGCGCTGGCCGAGGTGGCCGTGTCATAGAAGGTGACCTGACCCGTGCAAGGCGAGCCCTTGGAGCAGGCACCAGAGTAGCCGCTGCCGCTGCCACCGGTGGAGGGAGCGGACTGGGTCGGCTGGGGCTGAGGCTCAGGTTGGACGATAGAGGTAGTGGGAGCGGCGGTGGTGGTGGGCTCCTGGACGGGGACGACGGGCTGAGGAGGAGGGGCCACGGTCGTGGGAGCGGCAGTGGTGGTCGGCGCAGGCTGGGTCTCCACGGGCTGAGTCTCCTCGGGCTGAGTGGGCTGCACCGGTTCGGGGGTCTCGGTGGGAATGGCGTGGGTGACGGAGACAACGGTGGTGGGGGGAGGCGCGGGGGCCTCGGTAGTGGGCTGAGCACCATAAACGGTAGTGGTCACGTCGACGGTGGTCCAGACGACGGTGGTCGCAGTCTCATAGACGACGACATTGCCGCGCTTGTTGACGGGGGCGGCGGCGCTGAAGGCCGCGAAGAGAGAGCCGGCGAGGGCCAGAGATTTGGCGAGAGGGGCCATTGTGAAGATTTAGAGAGTGAGTGTTTGGAAAGCCGTGAAAGACGGTAGGTATGGATTGGATATCTCGGTTGAGAAGGTCTTCAGGAGAGACTCAAGAGACTGGAGGGATTCTGTAAAGGATTGACACGACTGCACAGCAGTACGAGGGAGGGAGAGACACTCGAGAGTGACAAAGGAAGGAATGACAGCAACTGTCGAGAACGAAAGGACTGTGAAACCGAGAATGGATGGATTGAAAGGGAAGGAGAGGGAGGGAAGGAGAGAGAGAAGAAGAAGGGTGGACTGGTTTAATAGTAATATGAGCAGGGTTTAGTCTGGCACTGGTTCAGAGACTTCATTGTTGGTCTAGTCTAGTTCCAGTCTGGTTTAGTAGGAGAAATGGATGAGTCGACCCACTGGGAACGAACCCATGGATCCAGCAGGGTCCCTCCCAGTCGGCCCGGTGCCATTCCATTTTTGTGTCCATCCAGGGCATTTTCTTGGATTAATTACACCAGTCGAGATCAAAAGAAGGATCCGAGAGATGATCTGTAGAGGTGACTGTCGCTGCGATCATGCCTACCTGACTCCATACAACCAGGTACGGCGTGGACGCAGGAACCGTTCAGGACTTTTCAGCGCTGTCAGGCACCAGTCCAGTCGGATGACGATCGGCTCATTGGTGCAAGAAGGTTGACGCCGGTGTTTGGCGATGGTCAGCACTAAACCGCCTATAGTCTAGTGGCCCTGGAGTCCGTTCGCTCACTCGTCCTCCCCATCAGGGGGATCACCGCCCAGCGCCACTCGAGCTGCGTGGCTTAACAGTCAACACGACAAATGTCTAAGAAAAGAATGGTTCAGGAACCAAAGAATGAGAGCCGCGAAGTCGCGAAGAATGTTCCTGCCACAGTCGATATCCCGTCCACTCTATCTGCTTTCTTCATCAACAGTCACCTGTCTGGGAAGGCAATGCCATGCGGCAATCAAAATCCGCTCGGCATCCATGGTTTTCTCGTGGGGAATTGCCCCGTGCCTCCCGGGATTATTCTCCTCAAATCCCACCCACCTCATCATACGTACTACCTAGGAAGTATCAATCTATTCAGTGGCCAAATGCCCATTTCTTGACCAGTCCAGAACTCCCTCTCCCCACTCTGTCATTTCCGATGGTGGCTTACTGAACAGAGACCGCCAGCGCCCCTCTGGGCCGGCCACACCGAACGCCACGACTCCTCCGGACCCCTCCGTGAACGAAATTTCCCCAATAATCGGGTTCTCGTCCGACACTGTGACTCGCGCAGCTCCCGAGACCCACCAGGGTTGAGGTGGCATACGAGCGCTGAACAAGAGCCCGACACCACAACGGTGGCCGGCCTAGACTCCTCACCGGCCATCCACACCCCCGTCGCTATATCACTGCCCACTATGACCCATCGTCATCTTGCCCATGCGCACGAAATGATCCGACGTGGAGATTTTTCACCGGGTGCCACGCAAGGCACCGCTGCATCTCCGTCTACTCCGTAAACCCTACATCCGGTCGTCCGCTGTATCACATCATGCATTCAAGAACAAAAAACAAGGCATCCAATCTTTACGTACAGGTCAAACAATCCCAGCGAAGCATCGAAAAGAAAGAAGAAAAAAAAGGAATCAAGTTAAATAAAAACCAGTGCACCAATCCATCAAGCTCATGACATAGAAATATACATACATACAATACCACGCCTCCCTCGTCTAACCCTGGCACATCAGGCACGCCTCCTTGTTCTCAATGCTGCACTGCAGCACCTTCTGTGAGTAGATGTCACTCTCCCGCTCCGAGTTCTCCTTGGGCCCATCCTCTTCCTTAGCGGCCCCATTGGTCGCCTCCGCGTCCGAACCATCGCCCGTCAGCACCCGAGGACTGCTGTAGTCCGATCCATTGACGCCATTCTCGTCACGGCCGTTGGTCTCCGCCGCCCGAGGCACCGCCGCGTACGCACTCGACGCCGGGCTCCCAGTGCGCTTCTTGTACGCCGCACTGACCCGCGCCACGTTGGTGTCCGCGACCTTGAGCTGCTCCTGGTCCACCGTGAACTGGATCGGGGCCGACGCCGCCATCGTCCGCAGGTAGTACATACCCGTCTTCAGTCCCATCTTCCAGCCCGCAAAGTGCATGCTGGTGATCTTGCCCATCGTCGGCTCCTTCAAGTGGATGTTGAGCGACTGCGACTGGTCGATGAACGCTCCCCGGTCCGCCGCCATCTGCAGGATCGTCCGCTGCGAGATCTCCCACACCGTCTTGTATAGAGCCTTGATGTCCGCCGGGATGTTGGGGATGTTCTGCACCGAACCGCCCTCGGCGATGATCCGGTTCTTCATGTTGTCCGACCACAGTCCCAGGTCGACCAGGTCCTTCAGGAGCCAGGGGTTGACCACCTGGAACTCACCCGCCAGGACACGACGCGAGTAGATGTTGGAGGTGTACGGCTCGAAGCACTCGTTGAAACCGAGGATCTGACTGGTACTGGCCGTAGGCATGGGCGCAACTAGCAAGCTGTTGCGGACACCGGTCTGGGCGATCTTCGCCTTCAACGCATCCCAGTCCCAGAGGTCGGTGGGAGTACGGTCCCACATGTCATACTGGAGGATGCCCTGGGACACCGGGGAGCCCTCGTAGGTCTCGTACGGTCCAAGCTGCTTAGCCAAATCGGACGAAGCAGTCAGAGCACCGTGGTAGATGGTCTCGAAGATCTGAATATTCAGCTGCTTGGCCTCAGGAGAATCAAAAGGCAGGCGCAGGGCAAGGAAGGCATCGGCCAGACCGTTAACACCAAGGGCGATCGGCCGGTGACGCATGTTGCTCTTCCGGGCCTCGGGAACGGGGTAGTAGTTGATATCAATGATCTTGTTCAAGTTGCGCACCAGGACCTGCACAACCTCATGGAGCTTGCCAAAGTCGTATTCACCACGAGTCGCATCCACAAACGTGGGGAGAGCAAGAGAAGCCAAGTTGCAAACAGCCACCTCGTCAGGAGCACTGTACTCGACAATCTCCGTGCAGAGGTTGGAGCTGCGAATGGTTCCCAGGTTCTTCTGATTGCTCTTGCGGTTGCAGGCATCCTTGTACAGCATGAAGGGGTTGCCGGTCTCAGTCTGGGCCTCGAGAATAGCATACCAGAGCTTCTGAGCTTTGACGGTCCGGCGGCCACGGCCTTCCTTCTCGTATCTACCAAGGGTTAGCATGCGGCAGAACCAAAGCTAGTATACTACAAACTCACTTCTCGTAGAGGGCATCAAACTCGTCGCCGTAGACGTCTGCCAAACCAGGAGCTTCGTTCGGGCAGAACAGAGTCCACTCGCCGTTGGCCTCGACCCGCTTCATGAAAAGGTCGGGAGTCCACAAGGCATAGAAAAGGTCACGAGCTCTGACCTCCTCCTTGCCGTGGTTCTTGCGCAGATCCAAGAACTCGAACACATCCGAGTGCCAGGGCTCCAGGTAGATGGCAAAGGCACCCGGACGCTTGTTACCACCCTGGTCAACATAGCGGGCAGTGTTGTTGAACACCCGGAGCATGGGGACGAGACCGTTGGAGGTACCGTTGGTGCCACCAATGTAAGAACCAGTCGAACGAATACGATGCACGTTGAGGCCAATGCCACCAGCGTTCTTAGAGATCATGGCACAGGTCTTCAAGGTGTCATAGATACCCTCAATGCTGTCCTCCTTCATGTCCACCAGGAAGCACGAAGCAAGCTGGGGCTGGGGAGTGCCGGCACTGAACAGGGTAGGAGAGGCATGGGTGAAGTATTTCTGAGACATCAAGTGATAGGTCTCAATGGCTTTCTCAATATCATTGCCGTGGATACCCACGGCAACACGCATGAGCAGGTGCTGAGGACGCTCTGCAACCTTGCCATCGATACGCAGCAGGTAGGACCGTTCCAGAGTCTTGAAACCGAAGAAGTTATAGTTGAAGTCCCGGTCGTAGACGATAGCCGAGTTGAGCTCGTCAGCATGCTTCATAACCGTCTCGTACGTTTCCTTTGATATCATAGGAGCCGGTTTATTATTCCGTGGGTTCACATAGTAATAGAGGTCAGAAATGACCAAAGAGAACTGCTTTTTCGTTTGCTTGTGAAGATTGGAGACGGCAATACGAGCCGCGAGAATGGCGTAATCAGGGTGCGTAACGGTCATGTATGCAGCAGTCTCGGCAGCCTGCAAGGTAGTTAATGTTAGCAAGCGTTCCTCGCGGTGTGATCCGCAAGAAGCGGGTCCATACCAGGTTGTCCAGCTCGACGGTGGTGACACCCTGGTAGACACCAGAGATGACCTTCTGGGTGATAGCAGCAGCGTCGACATGTTCAGGGTCAAGGCCATAACAGAGTCTCGATACACGAGCCGTGATTTTATCGAACTGTACGCGTTCTTTGCGTCCGTCTGCAGGAGAAACCGGGTCAGCAAGGGTTCGGTAGGTCAAGTGGCGGTGAGGCCAGCGAGGAGACTTCCACCGAAAACCTAGACCTGTACCTAGGCTGGAGAAGGGTGGGATGGGGGTTGGGGTCAATGCTCACCTCTCTTGTAGACAAACATTTTTTCGAGGGTATAGGAGGGAATCTGAGGAAAACGAGGAAAGGTGTAGGGGTATAAGAATGTATTACTAGAATGGAGGTATGTGAGACTTGTAGAAGGAATATAAAGAGGGAAAGCGCGTGGAGAGGAAGGAGAAGTGCTCGAGGAGGAGTGGAAGAGAGGATGAGAAGGGAGAAAGAAGTCGGAGGGGCAGAGAATGTGGCAGATATTTGATGCTGGTCGCCGGGGCAAACGCGTGCCCAGTGGATATCAACGCGAATTTTCGTGTTTGGACCAAATGGGCTGCCATTATTTAGTCCCAAGAAGGCAAAGGAAAGCCCGCTGCTGAGTCAGCCGGCCCAAGCACGCGTCTCTTGGGTCGGTCACGTGAACCTGCTCGTCACCCCACGAGCCTGTGTCGGGTCCGATATCGACAGAGCATTCCATTCCTACAGGTAGGCGGGCTATCAGTGGGGTCTAGTGAGTAGTTGGTGGATACTGTATCTGATAATCAACTGGGAGTATCGAAATAGCAAGAGACCCCGTGTGAATCTGGGCTTGACATGGACTCGGCTACAGTGGCTCTCGAAATCCACCTACAACACGCACGGTCTCCATGTTCATATGTGACAAAGTTGATTCAATATATGACCCATCTAATGGTTAATGCACAAGAATTGAAGAGATGCACCCCGAATGTATCCCGAAACCGTCTCCACCTATTGATGAACCCGCCGAGATCTCACAGCGTCGCAGCAAATCCAACGAAAACGACCGCCGCAAAGGCAGCTGCCGACACATGACGGTCAGACGAGCCAGAGTTAGTAGTCTCGGTAGAAGAAGCGGCGGAAGCAGAGCTGGAGCCAGTTTGGGAGCCGGAGCTAGTAGACTTGGAAGAGGTGGCTGCAGTAGCAGTGGTGAAGCCAGTCGACTTGGAGCCCGCGCTGGAAGTGCCAGTAGGAGAGGAGGAGGAAGAAGAGATGTTAACATCTGAGGTGATCAATTGGTCAGCGGCTACACTCCATCTTGAACCACAGTCAACACAGCACATACCGACTTTGTGGCCCGCCTGAGCGCAAGTCTTGGAGTAGTAGTCCAGGGCATCCTGCAGATCATCATCGCCGCAAGTGTTCGCGATCTGCTTCTGCAACTTGTCGGAGTTCTTCACACAGGCATCGTTAAGGTCCGCAGGGTTCGAAAGAGTGGTACTGTCCGAATGGTTAGTCAAACACGACTCATCCACCTCGAACAGTGTGAATCATACCCCACGGCGGAGAGGAGACAAGCGGGAGTCGACGCAGCGGCGATGTTGGTGAGAGCCAAGAAGGAGAAGACGAAAGCGGACTTAGGGAAGTACATGGCGACGAGGTTAGGCGATCAAGACGAGAAAAGCCGGAAATTTGGAAGGAACAGCGCGAGATCGTGTCAATCGAGCGAATGAATGAATTGGGTATTAGAAAAGAGCGACAGGATATGAACCGTAAAGAGCGTGTGGATGAAGGAAGGACAGTAACAAGGAGCGATAGAGAGATTTGTTGAAGACGAGATGAAGAGGAGTCGCCAGGAGTCGCAGTAGTCAGCCTGAACGGGGCTGTCTCACCCAATCCAGCATGGACGGCTGTCGATCTCCTGGGGGGCTGTAACAATACCGTGAATGTTACCGCCTCGACGCTCCTCGGCAGGGTCCTGGACCTGACTAGTCCCGATTTGGCAAAACACCAGGGTCTTCATTGGTGGGGAGGCCTCGATGGTGTTTCTTCTTGCGTAATCTGTTGTATCTGATAATATCAAATGGTAAATTATCGCAGCAAGGTGCACACTGGTCTAGTTCTGGCCAGATGCCAGATGCCCCTTTTGGCAAATTGGCTGGTATTTTTAGACTCTTACTTGGCTCGTAGGTAGATACCTATATTTGATTCTTGTGTTAGTTGAAGACGGCGCATAGAACCACTCTGAGTCGTTCAACTTCTATTCTGCTAACCTCATGTAGCATGGCGGCAGACTGCAGGCTGCACACAAGCAAAAGAGCTCCAATCACTTATGTCGCCTGATTTCACCCGTCCTGAATCCAATATCACGCGGCGAATGACATAATCAGCCCGGGTGGTCTAATGGGTAAGAAGCCTTTCATGTATGCAAATGAAAGTCTTCATTAACTAACAAAGAAAACAGTATGATTCTCGCTTAGGGAAACACCCAAGCATGTCTGCGAGAGGTTCCGCGTTCAATTCGCGGCTCGGGCCTGTCCTTTTTTCATTGATTTTTATCTGAATTTATTTATCACCTTTGCTTCTGGATTCCCTTCCAGCCGAAGCTCCCATATGTTTTTGAGCTTATATTCTTAATCAGAGTTATTAGGAGCTCTATCGCGAAAAGACGATGACTTCAAGGGATACAATACCTTTATTAGGACTACGGGCATTTCTGGGTTCCTCGGTTGACACCTGCAGGTAGAGAAAGCATACCTTGAGGACCTTCCCCGGTTCTTATCAACAGTTGACTCCTAATCCAGGATACCTGCTTAGACCACTTGAACGAGCCATGCTGTAGTACGTCATACTTGCTGCACAGATGTCCTGTCTGAGTGAGGTCTCCGTACGATATTCATGAGCCATACGCCGTGTGAGATATAGAACATGGTGGAACCGGAACTCTCCAGCCGGGCGTAGATCCTAGGTAAAATCGTCGACATAATTAGAAAACCCTGTCATTCTGTGTGCCTATGGTTTCGTATAGTCCTAAACCTGTCAGGTATATCCAATTCACTAGCTGTGAAGTAAACACTGCTACGCAGCACATAGTGTGCATAATACCGATATCAGCCAGAGCGATAGACAGATCCTGACGAACCCGGAGTCTATAATGCTGTTATCTCCATATCTAATGATTCATGCCTTAACAAAGATAGCTTCGTAACAAAACACAAGACAAGATGCAAAGTCAAGAAAAATCGCTACAGACAGCAAAAGCAAACGCGCAACCGAGAAGCAACCAGAAACATACTAGACGCTCACAGGTCCCATTGAGGATCATATGAACTCGTAATGATCTCCTGCACCGGTAAACGAAAATCCACAATCTCCCTCCCATTGACAAGGTCGTTCTCCGTAACGCGCTTCTCCGCCTCGCCTTCATCTCTCGCAATCCCAGCCTTAACATGCCGCCGCACGAGGCGCCGTCGCGCGACCTCAAAATCTACATCAACAAACCACAACTCATCCATCAGGGCCGCAGCCCGATTCCACGGATCCTTGTCGAGACTGAGATAATTCCCCTCGAAGAAGATCACCCGGCACGACGCCGGGATGGGAATGTCCCCGTCCACGGGGTCTTTGACCTCGTGGTCGAAACTCGGCGCGTACAGGCTCGGAGTCGTGGCCGTCAGCGGCTCGCGTAGCGCCTGCACCAGCTTTAGAAACTTCTCGCCGTCGAAGGTGAACGCCGCGCCGCGCCGCGCTGCCGCATACACCGGGTCCGGCATCTCGGCGAGCTGGGCCCGCGTGAGATGGTAGCCGTCCATGGGGACGGCGGTGGCGATGGGCGGCTGGCCCGCTGCCTGCGTCGTGTAAAGCTTGTTGATGCGCAAGGCCATGTTCTTGGCCAGTGAGGTCTTCCCCGACCCTGGGATTCCGCTCACTGCGACCAGCAGGCGTGCATTATCCGGTAACGTCTGGTATTTGCCTGAAGGGAAAGGTGAGCGATGAGATGTATGTCGGTTGCGAGGGCGCGGTGACTCACCCCATATCTTGTCGACGAGTCGGTCAACCTGGGGGTCCATGACTGACATTGCGAGTGGTCAGTTGGTGGGAAGGCGAGCAAAGCGCTTCTGTGCAGGATCAGTGGAGATAAAGCCGGACAGAATGCGAGCAATGCTGGAGATGTGCGGCGCGGATGGAGCGATGAGGGCGGCAGTGCGGATGGCCGGGTGTAAGAGTGCAGTCTACGGAGACATCTGAGGGCGAATGGATTTCTTATGGAGCTGAACTGGGGATGTGGAGGGTGATGATGTTGAATCGGCGAAGAGAGCTCCGCGGTTCTTCACGATAAATAGACGCAATAGGCGGGGCTTGTCATCGGAGTGGGGTACTGCGATCTGGAGCATTATTACGGTCGCCAATTACTCTTATTAGACGGTTTCAGAGCACTACGTCACAGGGAAGTTCGTCCTCCGTTCATCGCTCGCTCTCCAACGCCCTAGGAAAACTGTGAGGTGATGCTGCAGGTGTTTTTGTATTGAGATCTTCCGATTGCATGTTCATAGTCACATTCCGCTGCAATGCCGTAGGAATTCTATGCTGCTGTACTTTTAGACACGCAAAGTATGGTCACACGACCCACCACAAGCATCTCGAAAGAAAAACAAAACTACCAAGTATGAATGACAATCGCCCCATAACTGCCACAGGGGAATCCTGATATGAAGAGAAATAGTGAACCCCGCAAACGCCTAATCCCCACCCGCTGAAACCCATATCGACCAAAACAATTTCCATATCAACCGGACAGATAAGTGAACCATATTTAACACAGAAGTAGAAAGAAAAAAAAAAAAAAGATAGTATATTCACGAACGTCTCGACGCGCCATCAACGGTGCCAGAACGATTCGAATCCTCGACGGGCCCGTCTCTCTGGGTGAGAGAGCGCGACAGTCCAGCTGCCGCCCACAAGTCATCGGGAATCTCCTCGCGACGCGCGAGTCGGTCCAAGATGACCTGCATCTGTTGAAGATCCGGATCGGGGGACGAATCGGAGATCGCGAACGAGATAGTCGGGATGGGAGGATGATTGCTCATCGTCGAATGAACGTTGTGCGCACGTCTCATCGCGTCCATTTCGCGCATACGCCGGCGGTAACGTCCGAACAATGACTGTTGGCTGATCTCGCCGTCCGACTCGGAATAATCGGAGTCGCTGGAGCTCGGGTAGTCGCACGGGTTGAAAAACTCCGGGTACGGATCAAGAACCATCTGCACCGTGGCAGGGCCGGAGTCCAGCGAGCTAGGAAGGGTGCCAAAAGAGGTTGTGGAGCTTCGGGAGGTGCCATTCATGGAGGCGTTTGTCCCTGTCGCCGACGCAGACGTGAAAGAGGAATCCGCGCTGGGAAGATTGGTGTCCGGGGTGATGGTGGTCAAAAGCGTCTCCCACGCATCGTTGGCCGCATCGACATCCGGGCTCACACTCCGCTGGCGATCACCCAGCCCGTCGACAAGAGAATCACGATTCGGACGCGCCGCCTCGTTTATCGAGCGTTGGCCGACGCGACGGAGTAGAGGGATGGTCGATCCTACCGAGACATCACCTAAGCCATCCGACCGGGGAAAAGGCGACAAACGGACGACATCTGGATGGCTCTGGGGAGAGGCGGTTCTGTGGTATGCGATCGCCGGGGCGAAACGGGGAGTGAGAGAGGGAGGATCCTGTTCCAGTCGACCACCATCGTCTCCTGGTGACGGACGGCGGTATAAACTGGGCAACGGGGGATGGCGCGGAATTCTCATACGCTGACCCGGACGACTATGACGGAGAACATCTTGGAGCAATCGTTGACCAGCCTCGCGAGCGCTAGAATCCCCGAGGCCATTGGTGAGATCGAAAGGGTCCTCGCCGGCACCAGGAGTGGGAATAGGAGAGCGCACATGGCGCTGAAGGCCATTCGCTTCACGGTCAAACTCCTCGGCAAACGAACGATGGAAAGGAGATCGCAAAGTAGCGCTGCGCAACGCCGAACCAGTGTAACGCGGCGGACGACGAATGGTGGCCTGCCGACGGATGGCAGAGCGGGCAGCGGCACACGGGTCTTTGAGATGGGTGTTTTTCGGAGCCTCAGTGGAGGATGGCTCGCGGAACATTCTGTATCATGTCAGTCATGAACAGCCGTTCCGTGCGTCATGATGGCGATGGGGGACGATCGCGTAACACCGAGAGGAGCGGCAAATAAATGAAATTAAATCATAGAACCGGGACGGGGGAGGGAAAACTCACGGTATACCCATGATGATGAAAGGGTGTGCTGCGATAAATTCGCAGGAAAGAAATCGCTTTAAAAACCAAAAAAAAAAAATCCCTTCAAAAAACACGTCGCTTCACGGTGATAGTAGGAGCAACGCGACGTGTAATACTGAGGAGAAAGGGGGGAAGCGACTGCGCGGAGTTAATAATAATAATACTAAAAGGAAGGGTTTAAAGCTGATGGAGAAAAACGGAAAGATTTGGTTTTGCTGCTAAAGGGAGGGTGTTTTTTTAGGCCTGAGGCTGCGCTTTCTGAAGGGAGGCTGGGGTGTGACGGGGTGTGGCGTCGGTGGCGTAGGCGTACAACTCAGTACGGAGAGGAACTTAACCGCGGAGAACTTCAATGGGCGCTTAAGGTCAATAGTATGGAGCAGTCAGGGAGTTTACGGATATTTATTGATTTTCAGTCCCTTCCGAGCTCTTCTTTTTCTGGTCAAAAGACCCAAATGTAACAAGTCACAAAGTATCCTCCTTCCTCTCTATATCCTTATCTCATCAGACTCCTCTCGAAGTAACTCCAAATAATCACGCCGTCAATATCCCTGCCTCAGGCAGCGACAGCGCCATCACTTTGCCGACGGGGAACTTGCCTATCTAGCCGACCAGATCACCGTAATTTTCCCATGACGCTCAATCGCCCGGCTGCTTTCTTTCTCTTCTTTCACTTCTCCATGTCAGACGACTAACTTGGTCTCATCCATGTCGTTCCGACCCCTATTCCCTCTCTGATCATGAGATTGGCCCGATTCGTCCTCACGTCGCTTACTCGGAGGAATGATTGAACTCGGCCTCAGTCGCATCTCCCGTCTCCTCCAGCAGACCCCGCTGTCCTGGAAGGCTATTCATATCGCTGGAACCAATGGCAAAGGCTCCATCAGCGCCTACCTCTCGCATCTGTTGACTTCTGGCGGGGTGCGGTGCGGCCGCTTTACGTCGCCGCATCTGATCGATCGGTGGGATTGCATCACTATCGGGGAGAGAGTCGTGCAGGAATCACTATTCCGTCAGATTGAAGCTCGCGTCAAGCTGCGCGATCAAACGCTAGGCATCGGCGCTAGCGAATTCGAGCTTCTTACCGCGACCGCGTTTGAGATCTTCAACCATGAACGGGTGGACATAGGAGTGGTCGAGGTAGGCATGGGCGGTCGCCTGGATGCGACCAACATCCTGAGTGACGTCTTGGTCTCTGTCATCGCGAAGATTGGGCTGGATCATCAGTCTCTGCTGGGAGACACCATTGAACAGATTACCCGTGAGAAGGCGGGGATCCTCAAAAAGGGCGTTCCCTGCGTGATCGACGGAACAAACTCCTCGGCGGTAATCGCAACGATAGAGGAGCGTGTCAAAGAGTTGGGCTTGGGTGCGATCTACACTCGTCCCGAAAATCCAGACAGTCTCTCGCCCGCTCTGGGATCCATTTTCCGTACTCTCGATTTACAACCCCACCAGCGAGCCAACATGACCTGTGCGACTTCCGCGCTCAAGCTCGCATTGCCCAAAATCCGACCAGATCTGGATGTGGATCAGTTACTGCCACAACTTGCGCAGGTGGAATGGCCAGGTCGCTTGCAGAAGATTGTTTTGGAGCCCCTGGCCTCTCGCAAAGAGCCGGTCTTGCTGGACGGCGCACACAACAATCAGTCCGCGGAGGTTCTCGGGGAGTACGTGGAGCGTAAATTGCGTGTGCATGGAAACAACATCACTTGGGTCATTGCGGCGTCTCGTGGGAAAGACGTAGAGACCTTGTTCCATCCCATTATCAAGCCAGGAGATCGCGTGGCAACCACGGCGTTTGGCCCCGTCGATGGAATGCCATGGGTCAAGGCTACCGATCCCGAAGAAGTCGCGGCCAGTGTGCACTCAATCCCAGACATCGGAGAAGTCAAGTCATACGGGAATGACATTCTCGCAGCAATCAATTGGGCGTGCGACCAAGCCAAAGGCGGTCCGATGGTTATCGCGGGGAGCCTGTACCTTGTGTCTGATGTTCTCCGCCATCTTCGTCAGTCACAAAGCTCAGCGTGCGATGTATAGTATAGTATAATACTTAGCAATATAGATACCCCTTCCACGCATCAAACCATCTGTAGAGCGTATACTTCACCATTAGTACTACGACGACTCGCCAAAATCAGGATTTCGAACCGAAATCCAGCACATAGAGAATGCAAATCCCGTCCAAGTCACCCCCTTGTAGTCACTATGATCGCATTGTCAATATACTAGGTATCTAGTAGCTAGTAGCTAGATAGATAATTTTTCTCGAGATAAGGCTGATCATCGGCGATACGGTGGGAAGCGGGCGCTGCGTCATTGGATGCCCCAAGCGGAGGGAGTGGTGGAGAAGGGGAAAGTTCAAAACACTCGAAGGAGTCCAATTCACAAGCATTGGTCCCGACAGCCACTTCGGTAAGTCGCATTTGTCCTGCTCTCGTTCGATTGTTCACTCTCATCTGAGCTGTTGCACTAATCATAGAAGGCCCTCCCAGCGTCGGCAACACAGTTCTCGTCCCTATCTAATGTTCAGTGACGCGTGTGTTCTACGCGACTCTGGGTGTGAGAGCAAGAATCCCTTGAGTGTATGCTTTTTTAACCCTTTCTTCAGAGAATGACTATGCCATATCCCTACCCTCCCAGATTGATCTCATGGCATGCACATCATTTCCTCCCAGTGTCCTGACTTTTACTGACTATGAGCCCCGCTATCTCACAGGTTTGTGCTGACATGAGTGGCTTCGTTCGTTCTCCTGGCTCCTGCCTTTCCGCCGCCTCGTCGTCCCGCCTCTGAGACCGCCGTATCTGAGACAATCCTGTTGGATTCGCGTCATTCTCTTACGATCTATATTTCGAACGTTCGAGCCCACGATGGTCTCCCGATCCGCCGAGGGGGCTGAGGGGCCTCCCCCATCGGCCTCCAAACCGCCCAACACGCCCGCCAAATCCAGACTGTCCAGACTAGGCTCTAGCCCATCTAAACGAGAAGACAAGTCAAGAGATGACAGGATGGTCAAGTCGTCCGCGAAGGACGTTGCAGAACTCAAAGATTATGTATGTTGATACCTGTGGTTTGCGAGGGACGCCAAATACTGACCGGGACATCGTAAAGCAACTGGGTGACTGTCTGGGCAAAGGCGCATTCGGGTCGGTATATCGCGCGTTGAACTGGAATACCGGTGAGACTGTGGCCGTCAAGCAGATTAAACTCGCCGACCTGCCGAAGAGTGAACTGCGGGTTATTATGGTAGAGTATTGCCTGTCGCGATAATTCTTGAGGCCTCCAGTGCTAATCGGACCTTGCAGCTTGAAATAGATCTCCTGAAAAACCTAGATGTGAGTCTATCCACACCTACAAGTCTGGATCGGAACTGACGCAACGGCCGGCAGCATCCGAACATCGTGAAGTACCAGGGTTTCGTGAAGTCTGCGGAAACTCTAAACATCATTCTCGAGTATGCATTTCTCACCGCAAAATAACAGGCCATCTGCTGATTCTCTAGATACTGTGAAAATGGATCCTTGCACTCGATTGCGAAGAACTTTGGCCGTTTCCCGGAGAATTTGGTGGGTTTGTATATGTCCCAGGTCCTCCATGGCCTCCTATACCTGCATGAACAGGGCGTTATACATCGGGATATCAAAGGGGCAAATATCCTTACCACAAAAGAAGGTCTCGTCAAGCTGGCCGATTTCGGTGTGGCCAGCCGCACTACCGGTCTGAGCGAGTCGAGCGTGGTCGGTACTCCCTACTGGATGGCTCCTGAAGTGATTGAGCTTTCAGGCGCGACAACAGCGTCTGATATCTGGTCTCTTGGGTGTACTGTCATCGAACTGTTAGAAGGGAAGCCTCCTTATTATAACATGCAGCCGATGCCGGCTCTTTTCCGGATTGTCAACGATGACCATCCCCCACTCCCGCAGGGTGCTTCGCCGGTCAGTTCCCGTTTCAAGTTGTCTCTGTTCGTATCTAATAAGATCTGCAGGCTGTGAAAGACTTCCTGATGCAATGTTTTCAAAAGGACCCCAATCTCCGTGTTTCTGCAAGAAAATTGCTCAAACATCCTTGGATAGTGAATGCTCGGAGGTCAGATTCAGTGGTTCCCAAAAGTTCGACTGAGTACGAAGAAGCGGTCCGAAGTGTTCAGGAATGGAATGAAGCGCTCCGGTCGCCCAGTGCTGGAACACTACGGAAACCAGTCAGACACGACCAAAGCCCAATCCCAGTACCGCCAACGAGACACACACCCACGAAGGACACCTTGCCAAGCCCAGTCTCAAGGAATGTAACTGATCGGTTCAGATCCCCTGTCCCCACTGAGGAAGAAGAAGACAATTGGGACGACGATTTCGCCACTGCCATCTCCCCCAGCGCTTTACAATTGCCTCATCTCCGTCCGCACGATAACTTCGGGGGAATGCTATCATCAGAGAAGCTCAAGGCGTTTGCCTCTCTAGATGGGACCATGATCAAGTCCGATGATAGTTTCGGCGACAGTGATAGCTCATTTGGGGGCTCTCGGCGGTCTGACGAGCCAGATCCGCTAGAGACGATCCGTCCTTATCCGTCAAAAAAGCCTACTGCTGAGACCGCACAGTTGCAGGAGTTACCACTCAGTCAGATCAATAAGACCTCCATGGCTTCTATGCATCACGTCCCCATCCTCACACAGAATCCCACGCCGCCAACAAAGCAACCACGACCGGCATCATACTATAAAGAAAATTCTATTGAGGATTATTCGGACCTCATTCAGGCCAATGAGGACGTTCTGGACAGTAAACTCGGTGCTTTTCAGGTAAGCATGGCTTTTAATATAGCGTCGACATGCGAATATGTATCTAACGCTTTGCAGGAGGCGGATGAAAATCTCGATCCTTTTGAGAGCTCCCCCTCGAAGGAAGCCATCCGTAACCGGGCGTCCGCAGAGGACGTTATGGGCCAACAACCGCAACTAAGGAAACAGATCTCCGTCAAACGTCATAGGTCCGCGGTCGAGATTCAAAGATTCGCCGAGAACGAGAGAGACGAGGACTTTTCTGATCTCTTGGGCACGGATGAGGTCATGATAGATCAATCAGAAAGCGATGGAAGTTCAGACCAAAGCACTTTGATGCTGAACTCGAAGTTGTCTAACAACTCCTGGCTAGGAGATCAAGACGACGAGGACGATCCATTTGCGCAACTTGAGGAAGGGCTAGATGAGATGGATCTCGAGGCCAACATAGCACGCGATAAGCATGCCCGGCTACGCAATCAGGTCGAAGGGCTTGTCAGCTCGTTGAAAACGTCGCAGGATGAGGATGTTCTCGCTGAAATATCAGAACAGCTGTTGACTGTGTTCTGTGATTTTCCGGAAACCAAAAACATCATCATAAGTGCCCACGGAATGCTCCCAATCCTGGAAATTCTCGACATGTGCCGGCGGCGAGACATTACCTCGTGTCTACTGAAAATCGTCAACGCCATCATATACAACGACTATGAGATACAGGAGAATCTTTGTTTCGTGGGTGGCATTCCCATCATCAATGAGTTCGCTTCGAAGAAGTATCCTCGGGAGATCCGACTTGAAGCTGCCGCATTTGTCCAGCAGATGTATCAGACGTCGACGCTTACGTTGCAAATGTTTGTCAGTGCCGGAGGTCTGAATGTTTTGGTTGAGTTTCTGGAAGATGACTACGAAGACGAGCGCGATCTGGTCCTGATTGGTGTGAACGGCATTTGGAGTGTTTTTGAACTACAGGTGAATACCTTTGCTTCGACACCAAGTGAAGGATAATCCTAACTAACCACGGCTAGGGCTCAACACCGAAGAACGATTTCTGTAGGATTCTCTCAAGAAATTCTGTCTTGGATCCCCTCTCCCTGGTCCTGAGCAGGGTACTGGATGAAGATGGCGAGTTGGCCGAGATCGTCGAAGGGCGCATCGCCAACATCTTCTTTATCTTTTCTCAAGCCGAGAACCATGTGAAGGAGATGGTTGCGGAGCGAACAGTTCTCCACAGGGTCCTGAAAGAGCTGAGGCGTATGACTCCAGCTCACCAGATAACTATGTTGAAGTTTATCAAGAACCTCTCAATGCTATCCACGACCCTGGACTCTCTTCAGAACTCAAACGCCATCGACGTTTTGACGGACTTGCTGAGGGCGACAATGAAACGTCCACATTTCCGTGAAGTTTCGAATCAGATCCTCAACACGATCTACAACATGTGCAGGTTGAACAAGTCCCGACAGGAGGATGCAGCTCTCAATGGCATAGTTCCATTGCTTCAGAAGATCGTCAAGACCGAGCGACCCTTGAAGGAATTTGCGTTACCGATTCTCTGCGACATGGCACATTCCGGAAAAGTTGGCCGACGGGAATTATGGCGTAACAAGGGACTGGCATTCTACATATCACTGCTTTCAGATCCTTATTGGCAGGTTACTGCGTTGGACGCTATCTTTACTTGGTCAGTGGCAATTTTCAAACCGTTGAGAACATAGACTAACCATGAGTAGGCTTCAAGAAGAAACGGCCAAGGTCGAGGAGCATCTCTTAGACCACCGCCCTGATAGGCCATCATTCACCGACTCTATTGTGAGATGCTTGACCATATCCAAAGCAAACGCTTTTGAGAATCTTTTGGAGCCCCTGCAGAAGCTCCTTCGTCTGAGTCCCCCGATTGCCTCGACTCTTGCCCGGCCCGATCTCTTCACTAGGATCGGTCAGAAGCTCCATCACAACAAAGCTGCGGTTCGGCTGAATCTTCTCCGCATCATATCTAGTATCTGTGACTCCAGTGAGGAACAGGGGGGCCTTCTTGCCAAGTACGGTCTTTTGGATGCCATTCGTGAACTTGAACATGATCCTGCAATCTTGGTGCGGGATATGGCGGGTAAGCTCATCCAATCCAACGAGAAAAGCGAAGCCTACGGGATGGGGAAGCGCAAGCCAATGGTGAGACGAAGAAGCACTTCTGCCACTCCTCCGAACCTTCTGGCGAACCAGTCTGCTCCGTCGACTCCTCAGATGAATCGGACTAGTCAGTCCAAAGCTTACTACGAGGGCAAAGAAGGCTCTCGGCACCCACGAAACGCTCTCAGCGGCTCGGCTTTGGCGCTGAGGCCGGGCAGCCGAGATGGCTCAACCCCTAGTCTTACGGCCGGGCTCAATGGAAGCACTGGTGCGTCGAGGACTCGCCTTCCGCGAGGCGTATCAAGTCGGATGTCTCATGTCGATCTCTTGTCTGAAGAAGATCCATCTCGACCCTCCAGCTCACTATCTCGTCGACAATCTGTTCTTCCCCGACGGAGGCGTCAAACCCAAGCAGATGTGGAATGGACACCGTGAGCTTCTCTCGAATCTCCTTCTTGTTTATTCTATTGTCTTGTCTTGTTTGGACTCCTTTTCCTTCTCCCTTTGTTGGGGTTAAAGGTCGGTTGGGAATGATGGCCGCGCATTCATAGCATAGGAAAGGCGCGTTGGCGTTTTGTACTATTTCTCTCCAAGTCCGTGTGTATTGTCTACTGCTTTGCTATATGTATAGGAACTGAATCCAGCGAAATATAATATACTATGAATCGTTCACATGTTCTCCTCGGCCGTTGAGTACTCCGAAGATGTCTTTAGGGCATCGCCGATCCCGTGGCGGACAACAAGCTAAACTCGTTTTGTCAGGCGGCAAGTCCGAACAGCGGAGGGAAAATCCGCGGCTTTCTTCCTCGTCCCTCCGACGGTCCCAACAACTCAGAACGCCCTGATGGGATTCCTTCTGGTCAGGAACCACCTCCACATCCTTTCCTAGTGATCCATTGTCTTTCTCGTCCGGTTCGCTCGTTGTACGGCGTGGTTCGTGTTCGGCATGAGGGCGGCCCTCCGCGCTCCACTGCGGGCATTCGACTTGGATCCCGCAAGGGCCTTGCGATACGCTTCACGCTCAGGATCTAGGAGTTGTTTCTCCCAGCAGACTACAACCCCTTCATACTTCCATCGATCGGATTTTTCAATTCAGATAAACCCCGGAACATCGCGCCAACGGCTCCAGAACTATCCCGCTCGTTTTGCGCCACGAGCTCCTTTTTCCACGAGGACAACTGCCTTATTGGGACCAGAGAGCCCACGCGATGCGAATAAGAAGTCTGGGTCCGGCCAATCGCGCAGGAAGACCATCAAATATGTCGTGATTGGTGGTACGCTACTGGTTGTCGCTGTCGTGTTCTCGGACGATGTGCAGCATCTCTACCGTGCTGCAGCGAGAACAGGGCGAGTGGTCGGCGCATTGGCCGTGTGCATCAATGAGTAAGTTTGAGGGTCCTGTGATGGTCGCAAGAGATATATGGTCTAATCACCCTTGGGAATAGTTACCGCGTCACCCTTAAACAAGAAACCCCGTCCCCCGAAGAGCGAAGCGAAATGCTGAAAGCATGCCACAAGCGGTGCGCGGAACGGACCCTGCGAGTTCTCGAGAAGAACGGCTCCATATTCATCAAACTGGGACAGCATCTGAGTAGCATGGGCTACTTGCTTCCGTTGGAGTGGACGACCACGTTCGTCCCGCTCCAGGACAAATGCCCCGTTTCCTCGATTGAGTCGATCGAGGAGATGTTCGTTGCGGACACAGGTCATCGCATCGACGAGCTATTCTCGTCGTTCGAGTCGACGCCGATTGGCGCCGCATCCCTCGCTCAGGTTCACATCGGCACGCTCAAGGAAACCGGTCAGAAGGTCGCGGTTAAGGTACAGCATCCTGCGCTTGCAGAATGGGTGCCGCTCGACCTTGCCCTCACCCGGTTTACCTTCTCCATGCTGAAGCGCTTCTTCCCCGAATACGACCTGGAATGGCTCTCGAAGGAAATGGACCTGTCGCTGCCCCAGGAGCTGGACTTTCGCATGGAGGCAGACAACGCGAGGCGCGCCAGCGAGCACTTCAAGAAGCACTCCAGCGCTCCCTTGGTCATCCCGGAAGGTACGTAGCCAGCCCCGCGCGTCCTTCTCATGCCATACTAACCTGGACCCAGTGATGTGGGCGCAGAAGCGCATTCTGGTCATGGAATTCCTGTCCGGCAGCCGACCCGATGATCTCGCGTACCTCGACTCCCACCACATCGACCGCGACGAAGTCTCGGCCGCTCTGGCGCACATCTTCAACGAGATGATCTTCGGCGACAACGCGCCGCTGCACTGCGACCCGCACGGCGGCAACATCGCCATTCGGCCCAACCCCTACCGCAAGGGCTACAACTTCGACATCATCCTCTACGACCACGGGCTCTACCGCGACATCGACCGCGACCTGCGCCGCAACTACGCCAAGCTGTGGCTCGCCGTCATCGAGTCCGACGAGCCGCACATGCGCGAGTACGCCCGCAAGGTCGCCGGCATCACCGACAACCAGTTCCCGCTCTTCGCCAGCGCCATCACCGGCCGCGACTTCACCAAGGTCACCCAGAAGGACATCACCTCGCGGCGCACCTCGTCCGAGCGCGAGAGCATGTCCGGCGCCCTGAGCGAGGGCATGCTCCAGCAGCTGGTCGAGCTGCTCGGCCAGGTGCCGCGCATCATCCTGCTGATCCTCAAGACTAACGACCTGAGTATGTTCTTTCTTCTCCGCGCGCCCCACAAAAGAATACTAACAGTGAGCAGCCCGCAGTCTGGACGAGAACCTGCATACGCGCCAGGGTCCGGTGCGCACGTTCCTGATTCTGGCCCGGTACGCCACCCGCAGCGTCTTCGAGGAGCAGATGGAATCGATCCAGGAGACGGGCGGTGTGTTCCGGCCGTTTAATTTTCTGCGCTTCCTCCGCGCCTGGGCGGGATTCCTCCGCGTCGAGCTGAAGCTCTCTGTATATGAAACGTTGTTGTCGTTGAAGAGCCGGTTCGGATTGCTCTAGTCTCTACCGGCTTGGTTTGTATATTTACCCTTTCTTTTGTTGCTTTGGTGGGTTCTGGTAGAAGCACGGGTGAGCTATCTGTGCATCAGCGGCGTTTCGTCTTCATCTCCTGTCTACTGTTATAATATTTCCTACTGGATAGACTGTACATTGGATATAGATGTGCATAAATAGATCGTTGAGTCTTCTTGCAGCCTACCTCCATGGACGGAGCTACATTTTGAACAAGGGAAAGTCTATCACCGCACGCAAGTGCTTTTCATTATAACATTACAAGCACACAAATCAGTATATCACAGTGCCTGCCTTGCTCGCCAGATGTGGGGAAAAAAAAAAAAAAGAAAAGAAAGAAAAATTCCAAAGAGAGAAAAGCAAGGAGGCAAACAATCCTCTCTGTACAACATCAAATCCATCCAATCTGTTGCTGTTCCGTAATCGACAAGCAGCAACTCTTCAAACTGAAAGCTTTTGCCCTACCCTCGCACCGGGAAAGGACAAAACAGGGAATCACATTCGGTTGGGGAGCGTCGATATGGTATCCGGGATCCATCGTATCATTTCCATCTCATTTTTCCCGTCGGTCCATCTTGCATTCCTTCAGGTATCAATGTTTCAGTGCATAGTTTGATCTTTTTTTTTATGTATTCAATTTTCGATTGCGCAACCCGCTTACAGGCTGGCCGACGCACCGGACCCGGTCTTCTCGACCTCGACCTTGATGTCGGGCATGGAGGCGCCGGTGCCGCTGAGATCGGTCTTGCGGGCCTGCGGGTTCTTGGTGTAGTAGTCAGAGATGGCGGACTTGATAGCGTCCTCGGCGAGCATGGAGCAGTGCAGCTTGACGGGGGGCAGGCAAAGTTCCTTGGCGATGGCGACGTTGGTCACCTTGCCGGCCTCCTCGAGGGTCATGCCGCGGACCAGCTCGGTCAGATAGCTGGAGCTGGCGATGGCGCTGCCGCAGCCGAAGGTCTTAAACTTGACGTCTGTTGTTGTTAGAAATGTCATTCGCTATGTCGATGGCGTATATGTACGATGAATGGTGGGGGAGCGTACCGGAAATCGTGTTGGTGTCCTTGTCGACACGGATCTGAAGCTTCATCACGTCACCGCAAGCGGGAGCACCAACGAGACCGCTGCCAACATCGAGATCCTTGCGGTTCATCGATCCGACCTGGAGAGATTGTTAGATTCGAACGCTGGGGATAGTGGCGATGGGTGTGGGGGTTGGTGAAGACGAACATTGCGAGGGTTGTTGTAGTGGTCTAGCAGTGCTAAGGCGGTCAGCATTTTTATCCGTATCATCCAAACTGCCAAAAGCAAAGGGCGGACATATCTTTCTCATGGTATCCTCGGCGCTGGGGAGCCAGGGACGCTCTGAGGATGGGCTGGGTGGTCTGGACGCCGGACAGGGCGGGCGTGATGCGAGGCGACACAACGGTGCCGACCGAGCGGGGAACGACTGTTGCGAGACGTCTGAACATTGCGGCGTATGTGTATGTGATGAAAGGTCGAAACAAGTCGATGAAGATAAAGGGTGGTGTGTAAGACGATGGATGAAGGAAGTTGGAGGAAGTTGGGAAAGTGATGTCGATGAAGATTGATTTGATTGATTAGTCCGACGCTAGTCCTAACACGGAAACCCCGTTGCCTCCGCGGATCCGGTCCTCGGAGATACCAGTGACGTTACCACGAACCTCCGGCGGTCAGATGAACAGCTGCTGTTGTGGTTTCGATATCTTTCGATACTTATCTGATGGATAATTCCTCCTGCCCTTCCAATCAGATGGTGAATCCTCATCGGTGGCGGTATTCCCTCGAATCTCTCTCTTGGGATTTCCCGCGGAGACGCGAGTTCTTAGTGCCGTTCTGGCGTAGCTTACCTAAGTACCGATGAACGGGCGGTTTTCATGTGTTTCAGCCAACCGGAATTCAATCCATTACCAAGCACTTTCCATCTGATAACCAATTCATTTGCCTATTTCGGTATCCCAATCCAGACCTCTACGCCATCATGGCCAACAATAACAAGCCATTTGGCCGTCCTTCTGGGGTAAGTCCTCCATTACTCATACAGTCTGGATGACGTTGCGGTATTTGTAGTCCGCGTCACATGACACGCGAATAACATCGACAGTCTATCAACGCCCCTATTGCGGCCTTTACCATGGCTGTCGTGCTCTGCTCTTACTGCTTCAGCTCTATCCGCTCAGCACGGCGGGAGGCTCACTCCATCCCATCGAATGAGAACTCTCATCACGGCAACCGTCCCTCCAACCCATTGTCGTCGCAGTCTTGGGTACAACAAGCCCTAGAAGAGAGTCAGGAGGCTGAGAGGAAAAAGGGTCCTAAGTGAGGTTTCCAAAACCATGGCGTTGAGGTGTATATATGGGATGGCATGTAGTTGTGTGTTAGTTAATTTGCTATGGTTAGTTTGAGTTCAGGTTATCTGCATATACGAGTAAGGCGTTTTACACACAGCCTCTAGGTTCTCTACTGTTGACCTGCATTTTATACAATCCTTGCGTCAGTTTAAGCTACATGGACAATAAATGTGGGAAGCACTTGTCCTGGCATTCTCCGCCGAATGAACTGTCGCCCCAAATAGATCCCGGGAAAATATCTGAAGGACAAGTGGAATAGATGGGGCGGGGCGTCGTATGGCCAAGTTCCTAATGAGACCGCAATCAACCGGAACAAGGATGGTACCTCGACGAACACTATCGCAGAAGGATCGGAGATGAACACCAATGTCACCGTCCGTAGTGATACCTCGGTGCGGTCGGCGATTAAATATAGATAATTGTTGGACAGGCGAATCTCTATCAATTTGGTCTAATGCACCTTACCATGGCATTCTTGTGACCGCGTAGTTTGTGCCGGAAATAGATGACTTGGATGTCTTGACACTATTTAGTCTGACACTTTAGAAAGGTACGTGAAAGAAGCATGCAGTCGCAATGCAGACATGACAGCTTACAATCCCGAAAGCTCACGGTGGTATATATATGACAATGTGACGGTCATTGCATACATAAGATCTAGATGTACCACACAGTTACAAATATCGATTGATTTTCTATCAGGAGTAGCTTAAATGTTGACGTCCTCAAGCCTGGAAGACTCTCACCCTGTTAATTGAACAGCTCTCGGGATTATATTCAGATTCATGGCTATGGTAGATTTATGTGAAGTCCTAAGTAAAAGCGAGGAGCGGCAATCAAGTGCAAGGCAAGGTAATCACAATGCAGGGGTAATTCCATTGTCAGAATTTTCAGTGTATGAATAGTCATATCCGACTCTCTTTGGAGATCGGATCTACCATATAAAGAAGTGTTCATCATATCAATGGACTGAAGGGTCAAGGTATATAATCGTGACAGGCAGGATGACTTTATTATACAGACCCAAACATTATTGGTCTCAAGTACATCTTGCCATAGCATCGAGCTCACGAATACCAACCTTTATGTGCTCATCTTTGTTGGTTTGTAAAAGTCGGATGGTTGGGAGTGAAAGACTCAAGGTTTGGGAAAACATTGAGGGAAAAATTCGGGTAGTATGTGGTGTCACATGACTACGCTAATCCCAATCGGTCGCCTTATCGGCAGTGGGTATCTGCGTATCCCAGCTGCGTGAAGGCACAGGGGCCTACGCATTGTTTCCTGGCAGAATTCCTTCATATTGACCTATGCAGAAAGAAGCTCGGGCCAATTGCATCATATGCAGCGGAAATATCGTATGGCTGGCTGGCAGAAGTCGGGGTTCGTTCAACCTCGGCTTCTTCGTCTTGCCCAATGCGATACCTCAATCCTCCAACAAATGAGCTTAGTCCTGAGTCATCGCATGACCATGTGGCCAAGGGAGGCCAGTAGGATTGCTTCCAACAGTATGTAGGTAGATGCTTGCTAGAGCTTATGTATTCAGGAGATGAGAAAGAGGTATAGAGTGTGTATGTACAAAAATCATGCAAGTAGAGAAAACAAAGGAACGCTCGTAAACCAGGTCTTTTGCGAATAAATCACCGTGTGACTGCAGAACATAACAAAATAAGACCGCCCAGCCAGGGTGAAATGGTATCAATAGCCTATTCACACCCCGGCAGCATCTCGTGGCCTTGATGTCCGGTGGGAATCCTCACCGGATGTCGGTTACACTTGGAACTTCATGAAAGAACAAAGTGAACGAGATGCCCATAAGCCTGCATGAGTTGCAGGAATTCTAGTAATTGGGGAAACCCCCGTCTATCAATTAAATTCCATTCTCCATTTCTGCTTCCTCGGCCATCTGCCGTTTCAATGCACCTTCATGTTGCAGGTGTCCAATCAACTTCCGTAGGTATTCGTACGTCAGCATAGTGGTCATGGCTGCCGGAATCGCTCGGAACAGATTGGTGCCAATGCCTGAATAGAAAGCCCTCCAGCCTTCCTCCTGCAGGATTGTCTGGCACGTACGGATGACCCCGGTATAGCGAGGACGGTTAGGCATGCCATCTGATGAGGCTGCTCCGGGGGGTCTCCCACGGTCCTGCGGGTGATCTATCCCTCCACGGAAACTGATCTCTTCTGGCGATGTCGCGGGGGCGGTTCTTTGCTGCGTTTGAAGCCTCGTCCGTAGGACTTCGTGCGGATATGTGATGGTGCTGGCGCATATCTTGCTCATAAATGTGGCGCAAGATATTCCAATCCAATGAGATGTGCCGTTATCTGGGTGCTCGCCGATTCCGTAGCCGGTGAAAGCCATTTTCAGGTACTCGTAAAGGGGGAACTGGATCGCGACATGCGTCAAACCCAACAGAGCGGGTGTGAGTCCAGAATAGAACGAACGAATGCCTTCAGTCTTGTACATTTTTCGCGCCGCATCCCAAGTGCTGGCGTACTGCCACGGCGCTCGGAAACCTTCACTACTCGATCTGAGGCTTTGGGACATGAGCCGGGTCTTGATCACCCAAATCGGATTGGTGACGATTGTCGAACAGGCGCCGGCTGTAATTGACGCATACCCTCTCGCAAGCCACCAGCTGTCTGTATTGAGTGTAAGTCAGATACCCCGGGAGAAGAAAGGCAACCGCAAAACTGACCTGTGATGCCGTAAAAATATTCCCGCGAACGATCATAAACTGCCAAATACACCGCCCATGTAGGTAAGTACCCGAGAAGCATGGGTCCCAGCCCTTGGTAGAGGCCTCGAATACCGTCTTCGCGCCATATTACCCTTCCAGTCCCTAGCATACCTCGATATAACGTCTTGGGCTCGACCACTTTGCCTCCTCGTCGGACGAAACCTCCCTGGGCCTGTAATTTGGTTTTGATCACATCGAGCGGACACGTCACGATGCCAGAGGCTACCCCGGCACTGGCACCGCAGAAAGGGGCAATGTAGAAGTCCGGGATACGCGTAGAGAAAATTTCGAAGCGTGTGAGAAGCGACGGGGTCGAGAGAACATCGGAGGACAGATTCACGCTGGACGGGGAAGGGCTGCCAGAAGGTGCGGTCACCTCTTGCTGCTGCTGCTGCTGCTGCTCCTGCGAGCCGCTGGCAGCCCTGGAAGCGCTATGGCCTTCTCTTAACATTTTTTTTTTCTTCCCGGCCAAGCGCTCACGCAGTCAATGAAACCGTCTCAGATGTCACGAGGGCTCCCGGACCCGAGCATATCGTGCTCGCCCCGGAACCCAAGACCGTGTGCTGACCGTGGTAGGATGTGGAACAAGTTCCGAGTGCAAAAAGCTTGTCAGGAAGGAATCCAACACGCGGGGTTGAAGGAGAAAGTTGGGAGAGAGAGAACCGGTGCGGCGAGCCGATGGTGCCGAACTATCTCGTGTTGCCCTATCCAGAGCACAGACGGGGCGGGGTTTGAAGGAGCTAAGTGAGCTCCCCTGTCGGAGCGAAGAAGGAAAAAAATCAGCCGTCCACGAACCCCATAACCAGGCGATGACGGGATGGGGGGTGATCAAGGGAATGCGTCGTCGTTCGAAGGTAGTTGGAAGAACGGGATAGGACGGAGAGAGAAAGCGGACACAACAGGTACGAACGGCGGTGGTCAGGTGGAGTTCGCTCAACGCTACTCGTTACTCCCTCCGGCTTCAAGCGCTGACCGCCGCCGGCCTTGAGGCCGATCGCCATGGTCACGTGGTGGTTGTCGGGAAGTTTCGCTGCCTCAGGCCTCAGCACCCATCGGATGTTTTTGGGAAAGTCTCCCGCCCCCGAACCTCCGTTTTGCACAACGTCGGGTCATCTCTTGCTCAGCTTGTTCCTTCACCCACCCCTCCTCCACACCACCTCGTCAATTGAGCACCCACACGGATCATTCACCATGTCGGCCCCTTCTCTCACCAGCTACATCGTCAAGCGCCCGTGGCTTAAGAACTGGATGATGCCTCTGGCCAACTGGTACGCCGATGCCGCCGGCTACAGAAGACTCGGATTGAAGTAGGCGCCCCAACCGCCCATGTTCTCGACAAAACCCTCGGAGAGGGAGACGAACGGATTGGAGGATGATCAATTGGTCATGCGATGAGGGCTCCTCTGCCGTCCGCGCTCCATCCCTGGTCTCCGCACGTCCGGGAACAATTTTATATCGACTTTATCAGACTTTGCGGCTAACCGTGCGACCCAGGTTCGACGATCTGATCCCCGAGGAGAGCGAGACCGTCCAGAAGGCCATCCACCGTCTTCCCCCCAAGGAAGCCTACGACCGTGTGTTCCGTATCCGCAGAGCTTTCCAGGTTCGTCTTCGATCACTCCCTAGCGACAATGACATGTCTAACGCAGAGTCTGTCTACAGTGCTCCGTTTCGCACACCCTCCTCCCCGCTGCTGAGCAGACCAAGCCCGAGGATGTGAGTCGAGCCCTTTTGACCCTTTTCCCCCCAACGCTCCGCATAAGTCGTCGGCCAATCCCGTGAGCCGGATTTGTCAACCCCTCGCACCCCGATATACGACACATGGCCGGGCTATTGGAGTGTCCAGAACGCATCGGAGATGTCATTAGGAAAGGCAGGATGCTAATTTCATCGCTAGGATGTCGAATACCTGAGCCCCATCATCCGTGAGATCGAGAAGGAGGCCAAGGAGCGCGAGGAGCTGGACAACCTGGTTGTCAGACGATAAACGGCATGCGCCCTGGTCCATTATCGATAAAATCTACTGCTAGGGTATAGAAGGCGGGAAAGAGGGTTTGCGTTGTCATCCAGCCGGTATACCTCGCTGCATAGCGCATGCCGCTGGATGTTAATTGGTTGTTTGATGTCGTTCGATCACGTGTACTGATATTGTACAAATTCATTTCATCTGTTGACACTGGGTATTTGTCTAGCTAAGACCTGACTCTCACCTGCGGTGGGGCCATCGGCGGTATAAATAGTCGCAGTGTCGTAGGATGAAACATAAGGCGCATCTAAGTACACTGGCGAAACACCATGTCTATATTTGATCTGGTACAATATACCAGGGTTTCATGAATCCAGCACAGCTAGATTTACGTTCTCCACCCGCCACATGTACCACATGAAGAGGCTCCTGGTCAGGCGTAAGAGAAGCTCATGCATCATTACTCAAGATGAAGGAGTCAAGGACTTAGAGATACATACCTATACGGGGCGAATTTCGCAGCCAACTCTAGCATATCCTTCTCGGCCATATACTTGAACTTACCACCACCTTTAGCTTTGAGCTTGCTCACATCTTTACCCATGAATGCGGCGCAGCCTCTCCTGTGCACATGAGCATCAGCATAACTTCCAGTCAGCCATGGAAAAAAAAAACTGGTGAAACATACTGTACACCCAGGTCACCCGTGGAAAACACATCAATCCGTTTCAAAGCGAAACAGGCAAACATCTCAACCGACCAGCGGCCCAGCCCACGCACCGCGGTCAAGGTCTCCAAAAGCTCCTCATCACTCGCATTAAGCAGCATGCGCGCGCTTAGCTCGCCACTTGCAAATTTCTGCGACAACCCATGAATATACTCCGCCTTGCGCTGGGACAGACCCGCAGTGCGCAGCGTGGGAATATCACGCTGCACGATCTCCTCGGGCGTGGGAAACCGCGCGGCACCGCTGCCGTCGGGCCCGTTAAACAGCGCCACGAACTTGTCCTTGATTGACTTGGCCGCCGCACCCGACACCTGTTGTCCGATGATGCTGCTAACAAGACTCCGGAACGGGTCGATCTCCTCGGCGAGGCCCTCCGGCGAAAACAGCGGACACGGGTACTGCTTTATGACAGGCTCGAGACGCGGGTCCGTCGCGATGAGGTGCGCCACGGCCTTTTCCAACAGCGTCCCTGTCGTGGCGGTGGGACGGGGGCGGCCTGTCTTGCTAGGAGAGGAGTCTTCTGTGCCTGGTGGGTAGGCGACGAGAGAGGAGCCGTGGGGGGTGAGGAGGGTGGCATTCGTTCTGTGGGGTTCGACGGGGCGGTCGAGGGGAGGCGGCGTGGAGCGCAGTCTGTTGAGTATGTAATTAGTAGATAGAGGGGGGTCGAAGATGGTGTCGGGTTGTGGTTGTTGTTCCGCGGGGGTAGGCGTGTCATGCGCTGTGATCTGGGATGGGGTCTGGTCTGCCGATGTCTGTTCGAGGTCCAGATTCAGTGCTCTTTTGTCTTTTGTTGGGGGCTTTCGTGCTTTGGTGACCCCGTTGCGTTGGGTGGTTTTGTTCGTCGTCTTGGTCTGGGTGCTTGGTGCCAGGGGCGGTAGTTTGCCATTCGGCAGGGAGCTCAGACGAGCGGAGCGTCTGAGGGACATCATAAGCCCTGTCTATTATGTGTGCAGGTGTATATCTTCTCTCAGGGTATATGACATGCGTTGTGGTGTTCGAGGAGGTTGGAGCTGGAGATGGAGGTGGTAGTAGAGTGCTGACATGACATTGCTTGGCTCGGATATGTCATCCAGCTCGTATTCAGCAACATACCTTTTTAAGATGACCATCGACATATGTAGTGGTCAATGGCACGAAGAGTAATCATGATAGTAATGAATATGTTTGGAGTTGGCTGTTCCGATCGTCTCCATATGGTATGTTGTTGTTGCTCGAGCACACCATGATATATATCTCTATGAGTACTATCCTGGGTAGACATGAAAGACCAGATAAACAAAGTAGAGAGACATAGACACTTTATGCTTGTTAGTAGCATTGAAGTGTTAACGGAATTTTGTCAATCTACCAGGGTCATACTTGTGCACTGTTGTCATGCTATCACAGCATGCCAACGGGCAGCTCATCCGGCAAGAATCGGGGCCAATACACAACCCACCAAATGTCGGGCGAATAAATGTGCTTCTCTGACAAAACCCTTAAATCCCAATGGAGCTACGAGCAGGCATTTACGGGCTAACAAATTCCAAGGGAACTAGCCTACCTCCAGTTACAGTGCTTGCGTCCTCTCCAATCGACCAGATGTTAGTTGGCAGAGGACTACTCAGGGATATCGTACCAACCCCTCATCTGGAATGTTTGATCGTTGTCCGAGCGGTCCACGAGCTATCAACCATGCTGAAGGCGGACCCAGTCAGCTAATACATACCGAAGTTCCATTTTTCCATTGGTCCTCTGGGGCTGATATTGTTGACCCATCGGAGGGACGGGCGAAAGCTTCGCGTATGGTCGCATAGTTGAGTGGTTGCTCGGCCGATGAAAGCCTCTGCGGGCTGGCCGCATGAATCCAGGAGAGATCGTCTCGAAATTAAATTGAATACCGCAGACACATGATAGTAAGCGTTTTCGTTCGCAGCCACGACGCCAAGTAAATGATGATTGACTCTGGACAGGGATGCGCGGGGAGAGATGATGATGTTCGCTAAGAGATGAGCCCGCCGGTCGAAAACGGTAGTCCGATGATTGCGCTCTGTCATACCGGCGTGTGGCCGTCTGGGCGTACAGCCACCCCGTGTCAAGTGGCGTTGGAGAGAAACGTGCCCGAGGGCTCGGCTCAAACTATCATGTGGGTTAGGTTTATCTACCATGCATCTCGACTGCAAGCAGAACCACGAATCCTTGGAGAATGGAAACAGATTAACTCAAGCGCTTGAGTTTGGTTATCCGAGGAAGATCCATACGAATGGCCAACACGGGCCGCGATCATCTACAGGAGACAGGAGCCATCCCTACCGTCACATTGATATTGGCGTGTTTGTTTGTGGTGACGGATAAGTGTGGAGCCGATGGGTCGTTGATGATAATAATGAAGTGGAGTGATGGATGAGGAACTCTAAACCGATCGCGAAGGCCGACTAGTAGGAATTGTATCAAGGGGGAGAGGATCTGCAGAATAGCCGATGGTGATGGATTATAGACTGACGCTTTGGATGTTCATAGTCCCGATTGATGAAGGCAAAGTCCTCGGGCGGGTTATACTTCCACTCCTTACAGCGCAGTCTATTTTCAGCGGGGAAGTGTGGCTCATGATTATTAGTCGAATCGACTATGGTATATGGAGTACAGCATATCGATTGCTGCGATGGTAAATTCGCCACTTGCGCACTGCAAAGACACCGAATGCGTCCAAAAGACGTGCAGTGTCTTTGACCTCGGGGTTAATTATATACGCCAGATCAATTACAGGAGCTAAGAATGGGCCGACTTTATTTAGCACTCTTCGTCCATGTGGATCCCATGAAAACCACCAGCCCGCTCGGTATGACCCGTACCAAACTGGGACCGCGTATTACCACTGTCGTTATGCAGACCGGTAGAGGACCAATAGGAGTGGATGATTGGGGGCAGTCTAGCTGAATCAGCATTTATCTTACCAGATACCACCACTCCAGTTTGCAGCCGATGCTTGTGCCATGGTACCTGGCTAGATTACGGAGAACGAAAATAGAGTACCTAACTGAGTTTTTCCGATGCTTTCCATTCATCCATGGATGTTTGCTGACACTTGAACAGTCAAAAAGACTCCTCCGGAATAGGAGAAAAAGAAACACGGAACTTCACCCACCTTGTCAAAATATGCTATGGGGCGCACAGCGAGGCGACGGAATTCTATCGCAAGGCGGGTGAATGGCCTCGCATACCACAGGAGGGCCGGCAGTGGGGCGTCCAAATTCCAGGACTTCAGATCGACCAATATCGAGGGATGGCCATGCTTTTTGGCATCGAGTCGATCAATGGCATAGCATTCTGGATACCTGACAGGATCCCGTGATATCAAAATCAAAACAAAGGGAACTGGCCGGTCGCAACGGAGTTTCACTTGGGAATGAGGTGGTGAATGGCACGCATTGGAAGATCGATGATACTAGGGCAGTCGTCATGATGATGGAGTCGAGGAGGCGATTATTCAATTATTCGCATTCATTACTGGCATATTGTGAACCAACCGAGGCCAATCATGGATGGACCTGGTCTGGCCCTGGAGGCCATGCTAGCCGGTATCATGAATACCAACGATCTTCATGATGATCAGACAGTCTCTGTCGGGAGCGGCAGGTGGATAGTGATACATCGGCAACCTGATGATCTTGTCTTTGCCACTTCTCTTCAGTCTTCAGATACCTACAGTAGGTATGCTCCGTACAGCTCCATTTATAGAGAGAACGGGACCCCATCGAGCTTCAACGGAGAACACCGTAAAACATTGGATAGTACCAAAAAGTACTCGGAGCACCAATATTAGCAAATAATACAAACAGAACAACCATGGAATTTCCCCCAAGCATCCGACTCATTGGCAAAGTGTTACACGATGGGGCCAGCTAACCACGACGGCTCCAGCCAAAACCGGATTCCAGGAGGATTACGTACTGTTACGGCCTCCGTACCAGCTAGAAACGAGGATGCCAGGAGGGAAACCGTGCCAATTACTGGTTGGATGGCCCACCAATCCACGCTGGCTTCTCCTTTCTCTTGCTCACCAGTGTTGTCCTCCCTGAAACTGGTTGTCCCTTCCAATCTTCCCTTTTTTTCTTTTCCCTCTCCCCCCCTCCTCTTTCAACCATTATTATTCCCTCGCTTTCTTCCCTTCCTTTCCCTCCTTCCCTTCGTTTTCCTTCATTCCTGTTCCAGAACGTGCCTGCCTAATCCGTGCGTTTTCGGACCGGCCTTGCAAAACTCAAGCTTCTCCTTCGTTGAAGCCTTTCTCTTTCTTCCACTCGTTATTTATCATCGCTCCGCGTCCCATCGTCAGCGTATTCTCTCCAGTTCTTCCTCACCTTCAGCTGTTTCGACTATCTCTACTTAATTGGTCATTGGTAAGCTTACACTCCCGTCTCCTTTCCTTTGTTTTGGTCATACCTTATCTCCCCCCGTTGCTTTGACTATCTCCTTTCCTCACCCCCCTCCCTCGCATTGGCTTGCCTACAGACCAACAAGCCCCTACCGTTCAAACTCATCGCATTGCCGTCGTCCTTGGTCCTCAATATACTAACATCCGACCAGTTGTGCGAAATCACTCTTAACAATGGCTTTCCTCAAGTACGCGCTTCCCGCCCTCATGGCCACCCAGGCCGTCTTCGCTGCCGGTGAGTGAACCAATCCACCCCGTGACAGACAAAACGTATACTAAACCGCTCTAGACTGCGGTGAGGGTGATACCATCAAGATTGAGAACCAGTCCGATGCCGACGGCTATGCCAGCTGCAAGACCGTCAAGGGTAACATCGAGGTCAACGAGCACTACTCCGGTGACCTGAACCTGAACGGCATCCAGGAGATTGATGGCAGTCTGACCATCGACGGTGCTTCCAACATGACCTCCCTGACCGGCTCCAGCCTGGAGTCCATCAGCTCCACCTTCAAGCTGAGCGGCCTGACTTCCCTCACCACCCTCAGCTTCGGTTCCCTGACCTCGGTCGACAAGCTCTCCTTCACTGCCCTTCCCATGCTGCAGACTCTCGACTTCAGCAAGGGCGTTACCGAAGCCACCAGCGTTACCATCACCAACACTGGTCTCGTCAGCCTCGACGGAATCTCCCTCAAAGAGGTCGAGACCTTCGATATCACCGAGAACACTCAGCTGAAGACCGTCAACGTGAACAACCTGAAGAACGCCACTGGTCTCATCAACTTTGCCGGTAACCTCGACTCGCTGGAGGTTGAGCTGCCCAACCTGTCCGGCGGTCAGAACATGACCTTCCGTAACGTCAGCTCCGTCTCCATTCCGTCCCTCAAGCAGCTCTCCGGTCAGCTCGGTTTCTGGGGTGACAGCTTCACCTCCTTCGCTGCTCCCAACCTGACCGAGACTGGTGACCTTGTCTTTGTCGACAACTCCAAGCTCTCCAACATCAGCATGCCTCAGCTCAAGACCGTCAACGGTGGCTTCCAGATTGCTCGTAACGACAAGCTCTCTTCCATCGACTTCCCCAAGCTTGCTAGCGTCTCTGGTGCCATTGACTTCAGCGGCAAGTTCGACGAGTAAGTCCTGTCTTCTGTTCCCTGATAACTTTGTATAATCGGTCGCTAACAATAACCAATAGGGCCAACCTCCCCGCTCTGGAGATCGTTCGGGGTGGCTTCAACATGCAGTCCACCGGCAACTTCAGCTGCGACTCCTTCAAGAAGCTCCACAGCGACAAGATCATCCGTGGCTCCTTCGAGTGCAAGTCCGACACCGCGAACCCCACCACCAAGGATGGCAGCTCTGGCTCCTCCTCTGGCTCTGCGGCCTCTTCCACCAGCGAGGGTGCTGCCCCGATGAACGGTGCCAACATGCCCGTCATGGGTGTTGCCGCCGTGTTCGGTGCTCTGCTCCAGTTCCTGTAAAGACGAATCGATACCAACCTCTTTTTTGCGTGTCCTTTGTTTTCCTCGCTCTTTATGGCTGTGTAGAGTTGCCTAATAAGCAAATGGGTGTTGCACTATATTCCAGTACCTTGCAGTTCTTATGATAATAATTGACTCTTTTTGCGAAATTCGCCTTGGTTGCTATGGAAGCCAACGAACTTGTTCTTGCATTCGGGGACAAGGTACATTGGGCTATGTTTTCTGATTCTGGGCAGCACTGTATTCTGTTCATAGACATTACTTACCAATAATGTTCATGTGGACCCGGCTGCTTGGTAGGTTGTAGTATCTGATTAGTATTCAATTCTCTTGATAGGAAATATAGGTGTGCGAATGCCTCGATAGTCCGTGAAGTCAATCAGCTATTCGGTTCCTAACAAAGACACGCCTTATTGTCTTTTTTGATTCCAAATCTCTGCGGAGTACATCTGGGCTGTATCTGTGGCCAGTCTGCATGGATCCAAATGAGGAAACCGATCTCGCGTCATTCCGATCTCGAGATGCCCACCGCGGCCCGCGAAGGGTATGTACCGCGTGCAGATGTTGTCTACGGGGAGCAGATCTCCGTGCCAGCGTCGGTGACTCATCAATTTGCGACGAGGAGATTAATGAAGGTAAAGAGTGGATAGACGAGGAAATGGAGCCTCCAGGCTGCGTCCCGAGCACGTACATCGCTCTCTATCTATAGGCGACGGGGCTCTTGACAAATACACGAGTCTGATAGGTCTTAGGCGTCCGTCCGGTAGGTTTAGGGTCTGATCCTCTTCATCCCGTGAGATCGCGGCTATGACGAGGGGACGTGTACGTGCGTTCGTCCCACCCGGCTGGTATCCTCGCTTGACCTGTCACTAGGTATATTAGGGTCTGTCGCTGCGACCGAGGGAGCCCGAGCCCGTGAAGCCCAGAACGAGACGAGGTATCTTCAATGTTGTACATCATCGGTAGACAGGAGGATCGAGATGGTGAGTCGTGACAGATTCTCCGCATCACTTATCAGCTGGTGACATGTGCCTTGACAGTCTTTGGGGGACGATATCTCTGGATGAGTGAGAAGCCCCATGGCGGCATGCCGTACTTTTGAATCGCTGGGTCTTCGTATCCAGTCGATCATCGAAGCAGGTCAGACCCGAGGACCGGGTTCGGCGTGACCGTGGCGGAGGATGGGCCAGTGGTGTGCGTGGCGTGGCGCACTAAGATGCTCGCTATACTCGATTCATACGGCGGACTCCTGGAGTCCCTTGGGTATCTGGCGAGGCTGAACTTTGCTTGCTGGGTGCCCCCGCACGAAAGAGAGGAGAACAGGGGATGATCGTAACCCTATACATCGTGGATAAGGGTCTAGATTGGGGATCCTTGCTATGGCTGCGATTATTGAATTGTAAGGCACCAAAGGTGCCTACCTAGGTAGGTACGTAGGTAGGTGGTGTATGGAAGAGATGGTAGTACAAATTGATTATTCTCTGATGCAAGGTGGCCGCGTTTCATGTTCTATTTTTTGCCTAGCCTATTTGGAATAAATGTCCGAGGATATGGTAATATGATAGATACACTCATGCCTTGCATGGTGTGGATCGATGCCTGAGGTGGCAATGGCCGTGGCCATGGCCACATCGTGTCGAGCCCTAGTCTTAGTCTCCTAGCCAGGAGGCTAACTACTACGTACCTTAGTCTCACTCCTGAAGAATCGGAGCTCCTCCTCACCGGGCAAGTATCGACATCCCACCGCGGGGACCTAAGGGACCTGGAGATCTATATGGATCTATAGGATACGAATGTGAGATGCGTGTTGGTCTCCAGACATACTACCTTGTACCTAGTGCCTAGTGCCTAGTGCCTAGTATCTATCTGCAGCGTACTTTGTCGTTGAACAGTTTGGTCTGGACACAGTGGCGATGTCACGACAGCTGGATAGGTGCGTGCATGGCATCCGTTCTGTCGCAGCGACCTTGCATTTCTGCAGAACCCAGTGGTCGATATCAACTCGCACCTGAAACATGGCACGAGAGGGCGTGCAGGGACCTGTAACCTCCTCTCATCCACAGCGACTCCATACAGTAGTGGGAAGAGAGCCACTTCGTGCGGTCGAGCAACCCGCGAATCGCATCCGTGGCCCCTGGTGCGAAGCGCGGGCGGGGACATGGAAGATGCATGTCGATGATTTACGCCAGCGGACGCAGATAGACGCGTTGGGAACCGTTTAGAGTTGGGTGGTCGCAAGTAGCTGGACAGGTAGACTGGCGCATATGATATTGATTATTATGAAGGCGAGCTGCAGGCGGCGGACAACGCATTGTTCTCCCCTCTCCCCCCATTTTCTGACGGGGGCGGCCGCGATCGGGGCGCCCTTTTCTGATATATCATCTCCCGGCGGCGCGGCGGGCCAGGAAGGAGATTTTCGGCCTTTCTAGAGTGTTTTGCCATCGTTCCATGGGTTTGAGCGCTGCTTGTTTTTGGTTTGGTTACTGGCTTGTGTTGGATCTCGATTGATTGGGATTGTCCGGGTAGACCCTGTTCGGATTACGGAGAGGGCAATCGTGTCCAGCACATGTCACCCCACGGGTACACCCTCTATCGAAGCTTAAGACAAAGTACAGGTGGGTTACAAGCTCCAGGCTATCGTCTGTGGGCAGAAGTGTCAGTAGTCGCCCTTCGGCCTCTGAACAGAGAGATCCCGTTGATGGACCGACAGGCCCCGACAGGCCTTCTTTACCAGATGGGACCCCATTTGGTAAGACCCCATCTGAAGCAAGGTTTAGTGTACGAGCACAGCGAGGGATTCTCCCATGATTCCATATCCATTCGCCTTGGTACGTTCCAGGCCACGATATATCGGAGAATAACCCACGGCCTCGTCGACTGAGTGGGCTCCCGGGCACTTTTCCACGCGGTCCGTGAGCAGAGCACCAGATACATATCATAGATGGACGATGGGGCTTCCCCGTAACTAGTGACCCGAGTAAAGTTCGGATCGTACCTTTGACGCTGCCAGGAACATGTTTCTGTGGGATCAGGGTTTCCATTGAGTTCGTGCCTGGACGGGATCAGATCGTGCGAGGGTATCCGATTCTCAAGACAGGGATTCCTCAGGTTCGCGGATGTTTTCCTTTGCACCGCTCTCGATCTCGATGATGACGAATCGATACATAAAAATGGCCGAGAGGGGGCTTTGCCAGCTCAGCGGGTTGTGATGCTTCGCTTAGGCGCCACGCCTCCACTGGCTGTCGGGTCTAATGTCGCACCGCTGCACCGGGGTGGTTAACTGTCAAGCCGCACCCGAAACCTGCCATTAGGGCGACCCTTTTGGGTAGTGGACAGAAAACGGGGACCCCAGCTGAGGGAGCGAGATTCGCTGGCGAGCGAAACGTGGGGCGGGCTGGCTGATCCTGGGCGGAATATGACAGATCTTATCCTGTGGCCATGCGATCCACGCTCAACCCCTTGGTATGGGGCTCAACAAGAGCTGCTGCTTACCAGTGGTTTGTTTGGTTCGAGTGTCTCCTACAGACACTGAACGACATCTTTGGTGTTGGGCTTACTCCAGAGCATGTAGAACCTTCAACGTGTGAACCCGTACTCATCCTGAGCATATGTGGCAATTCTATTCTTGTCCAGCGAGGATCTTGCAGTTCCTCTGCTGGAGCCACCGTCAGAGCCACGGCGTTCTCCGCAGCGATCTTGGAGACGTCATCCCACGAATTCCAAATCACCTGAAAGAAGAGTCCAGAACGAACACGAACCTGGGGCTGACAGCCGTCAGGGCCTGCCCTGGTCACTGGGATCTCCCGGCGTCCCAAGTGTCTGGTGCGGTCCCTCGGGGCGATGGCGATCAGAGGAAAGTCTGCGTGAGTTTTGACCCCCTGGAGCCGAAATAGCTCTGATTCCCCCTTCGGAGGTCGTCGGTTCTATTGGAGGATCGAGCCAGATCAGGACGACAGACAGCATACGAGGCACTGGGAGCAGCTGGGTGGGTTAGTCCCATCGCCATCCATGGTACCTACGACCTCCTCGCAGGTGGCTGTCTCAGGTACTTTTGCTGGATGATGGCAGCGTCCTTGCTTTGGGCTATTTGGCTATCCCGCTTCTGCAGAGGCATGATCGCCTTGGGGAGTCGGCGTCTGCACTGTTTTGGAGGGGCGATATTGGATTTCGATTATTGTGTTATTTATGCCCTTTTATTGGTATTTTTGTCATCCTCGAGGCAAAATGGACACCGTGAACCTGCCAGATGCCTCCCGATCTGGTCTGCTGCAGCGATTGACGTGGTACAGCTACCTCGCGAGGATCGTCTACGGAGTATACGGAGTGCTCCCGGCTGGGTGGAAACCCTCCCAGATAGACTAGACACTATCGAATAGCGTCAGACGGTCGGGTGTTTGCAGGGGATTGAAGCGGGATTGAGTTTCTGCGAGTGATTGTCACGGGTATGTGCGAACCCGCTTGGAGATCGTTTTGGTGGAGACGACACCCTGGACCATAGGTAGTATACAGTGCTTTTACATCTCACCATGTATATACTACCTACCTTCTTGTAGAAAGTCTTTGCCACCAGCTAAGCGCGGAAGAGGAATCCGGACGCGCTTGTCTGACAATGGACCGTTTTTTTTTAGGAGTGGTATTTCTTTTTTTTTCGATTGTTAAGTGGGTGTTTCTTTTTCTTTTTCTATTTTCCCCCCCCTTTTTTTGATACAACGCCACCCCCATAGACTATCCCGGGGATGCAGACCTTTGCCCATCACCCACACGATCGGACGGCCCATGATCATTCAGACACTATTGACAGCCATGCTGCAAGGGCCCAATCCATCGAAGGCGAGACGAAGTGTAGATCCAGCGAGTTGACCTGGCCCAGCGGAGCCCACTGATTCGTCCGTCTGGCTGAAGGAGTGGGTGTCCGAGCCCTCGGATTTTGTGATAGAGAGACGGAGCAAAGTACACCCTTCGAACTCTGCCGGAAGCTTCCCAGGGCTTCCCCGCGCCCTCATGGTCGTCTGCTTCATGCAGCTGGCAAGGAGGAGCCATCCATCGATTTCATCCTTCGATCTGTATGTCATGCCTCGCCGGAGACCACTTCCGTTTCCCTGTTGAGTATTGTGCCCACCGATCTACCAGATGATACGTCCGGCTCCAGCACTCCTGGTCCCGTTCGATCGGGGCAGTTCATCGGAATCCGAGCGCATAGTGCTGCGTTCTCTGCTCAGGGCCCCCTCGTTCGCCCTCTGCAGTCAAGATATAAAACATGCAGCGGATCGCTCCGTGGTCTGGAACTGTGAGTTTGTTCTTCATCTCTTCTGTGCCTCGTGGATTGGTTTTCACTCTGGTCCTTACTCCCACCATAGCAACTTCGCCCTTGCCGGTTCCTCCGTTTACATTGACATATATGCGATAATCGATCCCTTCCTTGCATACCTGCCCTATTCTCTTTGCATCTCCCGCACCGTACATATCCTCAGCCTGTCAACGGTGCTTATATCTTGTCTCACTCGCCCGCATATACATCGCCCTTCATCTTCATTGACGGCCCGTCAGACCCAAAAGTCAGACATACAGACGCAGCCGCCGCCTATCCTTATATCCTCCTCACCCTCTTCTCATTCTCCCAAATTATGATGTTCGAGGACGTCAACCAGATGGCCGACGAGATCTCCCAGCGTTGCTCTCTCCCGTAAGTCAACCCCGCAGCATCCTTGCCTTGGGGATGCGTACTGACGAATGTGACAGCAGTCTGCGGTCTCTTTCCAGCGCTCCCAGCCCGGCAGACATGACCGAAGACCGTCGACTACCACCCCTCCCCCGCGTTGAGCCACTGCCGCGAGGTCCTTTCAACCCATTCAACGCCAACATTCTTGCCCCCAGTCCGCCCAGCTCGCAAGACACCTTCCCCGTCAAATCTTCCTGGCCCGCTGGCGAACAGATTGTCACGCCGCCCTCTCCCGCCAATTCGGCTGACAGCTCATGGGCCGAGGCCTACCAAGCCCAGAAGGTCTTCGAGTGGCCTCAGGATCTCTCCTCGGCCGAGCTCCTGAACCTCATCGCCCCTAAGCAGATCAACCGTAAGCCCCCGTTGCAGCAGCTGTGCGGCCGCAAGCGCAAGGGCAGCTTCATCTCGGGCGAGCCCGACGACCAGCGGGAGAAGCACCGGATCGCCGAGGGCAACCGCCGCAAGAACCTGAGCCAGCTGCACCGCGAACTCGACAGCCGCATCCATGATTTCTTCCTGGAGCGCGCCGGCTGGAACCCGTCCAAGAGCCTCCCCGAGTCCAAGGAGCACATCGTGCAGGGCGCCATCTTCCTGATCGACTTCATGCTCCTGATCATCGTCCATCTCATCCGCCAGGAGAACGAGATGCCCCGCCAGCTGTCCGAGAAGCTGCAGCCGCAGGTCCGCTGCATGCAACTGCAACAGCTGGTCGCCAACCTGCAGCAGCAGAACCAGGCCGCGCAGCAGCAGCTCAAGGCTGTCAAGCAGGAGAACCAGATGCTGGAGGAGCGCAACCAGGCCCTCGAGTTGCAGCTGAAGACCTACGAGCAGATGTTCCGCTCGCCCAAGACCGAGCAGCACTCTCCCAAGCCGATTCCCCATCTCCCTGAGGCCAAGCCCCGACACGCGCTGCCGGGCCTGCGCGTCTTCTGCGACGAGATCGCCGCCAGTAGCCCCGAGTCCGCCCGCATGGAACCCCTCCACACGGGCACCTCGCAGTCTTTTGGATCGACCTATCTCAGCCACACCCCTCCCATGACCGGACCATCGTCGCCGGTGTTTGCCTCCTCGGCGTATTCGGTCCCGGCCTCGCGGCGTCAATCGGTGAACCCGATGCCGTGAGAGTCTCACCTAAGGGGGATCATGATCCATTGTTAGACTGGGGGTGTTGTGGAGTTCCTATAGACTAGCGACTTGGGTTTTCTTTTGTTCTCCGGCATAGCGTGCGCACTGTACATTGTCCATGTATGAATGGGATGGGTCGTGAATGTGGCCTACTGTTGCTGTTGACTGCAGGCGAACTGGGAACTGATTTGTACATCAACGGGAAAAGCGCGTGTTTTGTTCGTTTGCATTGGGGTGGTGTCATTCCTTGATCCGAGGTTTACTATGTATAATTTCCTGTTCGATTGTTCATATGGGAACTTCTGGGCGGCGCACTGTTTGATAGCAATATAGACCAAGTGATTTCGGTGATTGTCGTCCTCTCCAGGGTAGTACTCTGTACTGTACAGGCTGATATGAGCGTAAGGAAAATACCTGATGTAAATTTGGCGTATTGAACGGTTGCAATTGGGGGGCTTTGATAGGCCGCCTGTGCCAAGAAGACCCTGAGACCAGCTGTCACTCGACCGACTCCATGAAGGGTTTGTGGAGATACAGGTTGATTATAATCGAAAACTTAGGGAAGAATGTCAATTATTATAGAGATACACTGCTCTTTTTATTCAGATCAAGGTGTTATCCATTGCCAACAGAATGCTTTGTATACCCATAGACCGACCGAGCTATAAAAAGCAACGGGCCCAACCCCAAGACTTCTGGACCAGGGTGACCGTACCGTACCATACCTGTTATCTGCCTTACGTAAGGTCCATCGTGGTCTCTCGCTCACTCGAACCGTCAGTCTATCGTGCATTTCTCTTCTTCTCTCTCTCCTGTCTCACCGGCCTCGTCCATTCGTTCGTTTGGTCCTTTTGATCTTCTTTCTGGGCTGGCATCGTGCCGCCGTCTCCCGCAGTTGGACTTGTCCTGAACCTCAACCGCCTAGACTTTTTCCCCTTAATAACCCTTTTTGCTTCTCTGGGCGATCGCTGGTTCCCTCTCCCTCCTCCCCCCTTCTCCGTCGAATTCCGCTCTATCGCAATCGGCCTCGTCGTCAGCCTTCTTCTACTTGCAGTCAACGTGACCGACTGACGGTATCGAGTTCAATCGTCTCGCTGCGCCTTGCCCACGCCACTGTCCCGCCGCCTCGACCGGAATCGGCCGCTCCTTTTCCTCCGTGAAACAATCTTCATCGATCTTGACTGCGTGAGACGTGAACGACCGTACATCTTCCGGGGGATCGTCGCCTATCTTGGGCGTCGACGGATTTCAATATCTCAGCATCTTTTTGCTTTTATTAATATTTCCCCCCCTTTTCAGTTGAAACCCTATCTGGTGAAGATGCTTCTTCCCAAGGGTGGTGTAACGTGGAAGTCGGCCAAGGCGAGACTGCCTCCATGGAGGGCTGTTTTGGTGCTGGTGACGCGCACGCGGTTTCTCGTCTCGCTGGCGATTACCGGTCTCTTGGTGCTGTTCTGGCGTGGCATCAGCCGATCGGCTTCGGAGATGCAAAGGTGGGTGTTATCTCGCCCTCAAACGATGATTCGCGTCGATCTTCGGCCGCGATAGCCTCGCGTCCACTCTCATACTGACGGTCGATTTCTCCAGCTTCTATTGCTATGGTCCCTCCAAGTCGCCGATGGAAATGAGCATGAACGAGATGGTCGAGTGGAATGCTCACCTCCAGACCCCTGTGATCTTTAACCACCACCAACCCTACGAGGTGAACTCCAGCACGATCGAAGAAGTCGACCTCAACCCTATCGGTTCCACCCCTCAGGCCGTCTCCAACTCCGAACGCGTCCTCATCCTGACGCCGCTGAGAGATGCATCTCCGTATCTGTACAACTACTTCGACCTGCTCTACAAGCTGACCTACCCGCACCACCTGATCGACCTGGCTTTCCTCGTCGGCGACAGCAGGGATGACACCCTGGCTGTTCTCACCTCTGAGCTGAACCGGATTCAGGCGCAGGGCGGCAAGGTTGCCTTCCGCTCGGCCACCATCGTGCGCAAGGACTTTGGCGCCGAGACGGAAATGAGCGTCGAGGAGCGACACTCGTTTGCTGCGCAGGGCCCCCGTCGCAAGGCCATCGGTCGGGCCCGCAACTATCTCCTCTACTCGGCCCTGAAGCCTGACCACTCGTGGGTTTACTGGAGAGATGTCGATATTTCCGACAGCCCCGAGACGATCCTGGAGGACTTCATGGCTCATGATCGGGACATTCTCGTTCCCAGTATGTTCTAGACACATTTGATTGACCTGCAATATGCTAATCCTGTATAGACATCTGGTTCCATCGTTATCGCGATAATGTTGATGTTGAGGGTCGCTGTATGTGAAAGAAATCCTGTTCCCAAACGTCCCGTTCTAACTTGAGCAGTTGACTACAACTCGTGGATTGAATCCGACAAGGGACGCCGTCTGCGCCAGACCCTGGATCCTGACGTCGTCCTGGCCGAAGGATACAAGGAGTACGACACTGGCCGCACCTATCTCGTCGGCATGGGTGACTGGAGAAAGAACAAGGACGAGGAAGTTGAGCTGGATGGCATTGGTGGTGTCAACATTCTGGTCAAGGCTGACGTCCACCGCACCGGTATGTGATCCCATGTTTTGTCCCACGTGGCTTGTCTAACATCTCTTCAGGTATCAACTTCCCCGCCTACGCCTTTGAGAACCAAGCCGAAACCGAAGGATTCGCCCGGATGGCGAAGCGCGCAGGATACGGAGTGTACGGTCTGCCCAACTACGTTGTCTGGCACATCGATACCGAAGAGAAGCCCGGTAACCTCGGAGATCGTAAGGCGTACTAAGCTCCTCCCCCGAGGCGGCCGGTGCCTCTGATCGGCCGTTTCCTTTACCGCATCTCTGCAATCCGCTACGAAATACCCATCTCCCGTGTATATCCGACGCATCGTGTCCGGTTCGGAGTCTTCCCTTTGAGGTCTTAATTACCTTTCTTTTTGTGTTTTGCATTCTGTGATCGGGACGTTCGAGACGGTATCTCACGATTCCGGTAATCATGTTCTTCGTGTTGCGTTTTCTAGGGATCATACTGCTTTTTGTTGGCGTATGGGACAGTGTGTTAGCGGTATCGAGGCTCATAGATGCACGGTTATTTACGCTCTTGGCCTGGTCGTCTGCGGCCCAGCAGAGCTCCTGAATGTTTCGTCTATGCATCCATTAGGAAGATGCACTCAGGCCGTGCGATGGGGTCTGCAGAGATCTAGCAGACCGGCCAGGACAATAGGTGTTGGCGTCTGTTGTACATACATATATAGGCTGCAAATTGTTGGGTGCTGATTGTGCGTCTGTAAACGAATACCAAGAGTCTGGAATATGTGTCTGCATCCCCGGATAAGACCTCAAACCCTCGCATTTCCCCACTTAGGCATCCCCCACGCTAGATTCCATTCGGACTTCTTCCACTCTTCCCCAGACTGTCATTCCCCTCCTTCTCTCTATCCCTACCCTGTCACACGAATTCTAAGACTATAACCATGGCTCCCAAGAACGAATACCTCTGCATCCTCCCCGACAAGCCCGGAGCGCTGCAGAAGCGCCTGGAAGTCCGCCCGTAAGCCCGCCAAACCCCTCCCCTCTTCTCCCATTTCTCCGCTCTCAATTCTCGCTCTACCTCCGACCCAATGCGATCCCGGGTAAATCTAATATATATGACAGGCAACACTTGGAGGGCGTGAAACCCCTCGTGGAAAACGGCTCGATCGTGGGGGGCGGTACGTTACCCCGCCTGTCCCTGTCCCTGTCCCTGTCCCATAAACAGCAACAATCAAACCTACTCTCCGGGGGAAGGTTTCCTCGGAGGGAGGGCCTGTCTAACGCAAGATAGGAGCCATGCTCGACGAGCACCCCGCCGCGGGCGAGACGCCCTCGTTCAAGGGGAGCATGTTGATGGTTGTTGCGGAGAGTAAGGAGGAGGTTATGGAGTTGATTTCGAAGGATATCTACTCGAGGAGTGGGGTGTGGGATCTGGAGAATTGCCAGATTATTCCGGTGGGTTTTTGCTCTTGATGCAATCTTCTTGTTTTCGTCTTGGTCCCGGCTGATCTGGTGGGTTTAGTTCAAATCTGCTGTCCGCGTGGGTCTTTAGATGGATTCCGGGTTGGAGGTTGCCTTGGTTACCTACGTAGGAGGGTGGTATAAGGAATAAAGCATCTGTCTTGCGTGCATGTCTCGCTTAGCTGTATGTTGGATGTTCATCCAAAACACTAAAGTCTACGTGGCTCCTAAACGTATAGGTATCAAGTATATACAGTCGACGAGTCATTACAGTTTCGCCTTAGGCGTCAGCATCGCCTCGGCGACCTTGCGGCGCTGGATCTTGCCCGTGGCCGTCTTTGGGATCTGAGGGACGATCCAGACCTGGCAAAGTCAGTACTTCCCTTTCACACAACGAGCGAAACATACCTGCTTGGGCGTCTTGAACTTGGCCAGCTTCCCTGCCACCCACGCCTTCAGCTCCTCCTCGGTGGCTCCGCCAGCGTTCTTGAGGACAACAGCCGCCCCGATGTCCTCGCCGTAGTGGCCTTCATCCGGAATCGCGAAGCAGACCGCTTCCCCGACCTTGGGATGGGCCAGCAGCGTGTTATCCAGCTCGATGGGACTGATCTTCTCGCCGCCCTTGTTGATGAGCTCTTTGATGCGGCCGGTGATGATCACGTAGCCGTCGGGGTCCTTCTTGCCCTGGTCGCCGGTGCGGAAGAACCCGTCCTTGGTGAACGAGGACGCGTTCGCCGCCGGGTTGTTCAGGTACCCCTTGGTCACGTTCTCGCCGCGCACGCATATCTCCGCCTCTGCGCCCTGCGGCACCTCCTTGGCCTCCTGGTCTAGGATCTTGACCTCGACGCCTTGACCGATTCCCACGCTGCCGGGCTGGCGCTTGCCCGGCGGCAGCGGGTTGCTGGTCATCTGGTGGGCGGCCTCGGTCATGGCGTAGGCCTCGAGCACAGGCGCGTTGAAGGTCTTCTCCAGATCCTGGAAGGTCTTCGGCGACAGCGGCGACGAACAGGAGCGGATGAAGCGGATCTCCGGGATCGGGCTCGGCAGCGGAGTCTTGAGTAGAATTTGATGGATGGTCGGCACGGCCGTGTACCAGTTCGCCTTGTGGGTGACGAAGTCGTCCCAAAATTCCGAGGCCGAGAACTTGGGGGGCACGATCACGGAGCCACCGGAGGCGAGGGGCGCCAGAAAGGCGGCCAGTAGACCGTGCACGTGGAACAGAGGCATCACCAGCAGCGTCCGATCCCGCGGGGTCAGCTGGTAGGTGGCCTGAATGTTTCCTGGATATTGTCAGGACAGGTCTTGAGGACGGGTGAACCTAGAGACATACTCATGGTTGTAGTGAGGTTCTTGTGTGTGAGTGGGACCTGGTTCGTTTAGCTAACAAGTTCTAATAGAACTATATGAATTCTGGTAGCAGGCGGAAGAGCTTACAGCCTTGGGCCGGCCGGTTGTGCCACTCGTGTGCAACACCAGGGCAATGTCATCCTCCTGGGCCTGTTCAACAGGCACTCCAATGTTTCGCGCCAGCTTCCCACGTTCCTTCATATTGAGGACCACCTCGGAGCCATTCCAGTAGCATTCTGCGATGGCCGCGTTGTACTTTTGCGCGGCGCGCACGGCAGGGCCGTTCTGCCGATACGCCCCCTGGGGGATCAGTACGAGGGTAGAGTTGAGGTCTTCGATATAGAACTCAAATTCGTCCTGCTTGTAGGCTGGGTTCAGGGGAGCGGCGATGGCCCGCTGCCACGAGGCTCCGAGGAAGGCAACGATGAACTCGTACGAGTTGACTAAGGCGAACGATACGGCGCCCCCATGACAGACACCCACTCGCGCGAGCTTCGCCTGGAAATCGGCGACGTGGGCGTATAGTTGCTTGTAGGAGATTGTCAGGGGGGATGGTTTCTGGGGCACCACAACGGCGACCTCCGGGCTCTCGGACGAGAAGGATCGAGCGAGAGTACTCATCTTGAAAGTGGCGAGGTGCTGCAAGGAGTATACACAGAGGAAGAATCGGGGGAGAATGAAGGAAATCCGGGGAGGATGAGGAGAAAGGATGGGAAGATCAGGAGAGGAAGAGGAGTCATGGGGGAGGCAATTGCGTAATGACGATAATGGACTCCCCCAAGATTGGAGTCCTACAGTATAGAAGGATTCCCGACAACTTCCTGTCCGAGCCTTCTGCGGACCCGCTTCCCATTGGCTGCGCCCCACTCTCCGTCCCTTGATGGCGGGAAGCTTGTTTGTCATCGGCTGACTCAGTCAACCCAGCAGACTGCAAACATTGCAAACAACTCACACCCATCATGCGCGCCGCTTACTGCTTTATACCGGGAGGGTTCTACTACACTTCTTCAATGCTCTATCCCACGCATCATGACGTCCGATTCCAACCCCGCTAAACCCGGGGGCATGCTCTCCCTCTACGCCAATCTCCTCGACCCGGAGAGCTCGTCCGCCCCCGGTACCATCTCTCGCGCTCCCGTGGTCTTCAAACAAGGCGAAGCCGACTCCCCGGCCGACGATTCTGCGGCCAAGAAGCAACAGCTTAGTTCCGGTAGATTTCATGTCCCTGTTCTCTCGTGTGACTTGTGTGTTTGAGTGCTTCTCATGCATACACATCTTTACTGGATTGATTGGCGGTTGATTGCTCACATGCCATGACTATGTTCTGTTCGATCTTTAGCTTCCCTCCGATTCCAGCCTACGAAAAGACCGCAACTGGCCGCGCAAAAACCCAAGCCGAAGCCCACTTTACCCAAAGCAGCGCCCGCCGCGGTGCCACCTGCAGCCCCCGTCAAGACGACCCTGGCCGATTGGGCTGCAACCGAGGACGACGATGTCAACGGTTTCTATGCCGGTCCAAAAAGACAGCGAGGCGGTCGCAAGAAGCGCAAGAAGAATCGGGAGGCCCAGGAGTTTATACAAAACTGGGACGACATCTACGACCCGTCACGGCCCAACAACTACGAAGAATACAAGCACAGCGATGAGCAGATTGCCGAAGTGCGCGAGTGGAAAGACCTTCTGTATGCGCATCGCATGGTGCGCTCGCCCAGTCGGGACTCGTACAGTGACGAGGAGCGCGGTCGACCGATGATGAACCGTGAGTTTTGCTGTGTCAACGGCGCATTCCCATTCACAAACTGACTGTAATCATGGCAGGTCAATTTGCGCCGCCGAGTAGTTTCGCACCACCCCTGAATCTCAATGACATGCCGCCGGAGCCGCTGGCTGCAGACCAAGATGCTCCATCGGGAGAAGATGCTTTTGCGCGGCGCGCTCGGTTGTCCGGCTTGCAACCCGACTCAGCCGTGTCTGATACCGTGCCCCCTCCGCCGCCGCCTGAGGAACCACCGGCTCTTGTCCCCGATGATCCTACCGGAGAAGACGCTTACAAACGGCGCTTGCAGATGTCGGCCGGGGCGCAGCCAACACCCCCTCCTCCATCAAATCCGTTGGCGGCGATGCAACCCGCCTCCGCGACGATATCTCGAGCCCCTGTTCGGTACACTTTGCCTCTCGCTCCAGCGGATATCCCTGCATCGGAGGCAGAACTCGAAGAAGTCTTTGCGAAGGAGGAGCCTGTGCAGGAGGATGCAGAGGAGGACGGTCAACGCTCTCTCCGGCCAGGACAGAAGGGCTTCGCGGAGCGGTTGTTGGCCAAATATGGCTGGACAAAGGGGTCTGGTTTGGGTGCGACAGGATCTGGTATCGTCAAGCCATTACAAGTCAAGGTGGAGAAGCAGAAGAAACGGCCGGACTCCGAGGGTGGTGGCTTTGCTACTCCTGCTGGCAGGGGTAAGATCATTGGCAGTGCCAAAAAGCAAGAGGATGAGGGCAAGTTTGGCCGCATGAGTGAGGTGATCATTTTGAAGGGGATGTTGGATGGAATGGATGTGGATGCAGAGCTGGAAGGAGGGTTGATGCAGGAGATTGGAGAAGAGTGTTCGGAGAAGGTAAGTTGTTTCCTATGTCCCGGACACCTTTCGCTTGTAAGGTTGTCTCTAACGGTCACAGTACGGCAATGTTGAACGTGTCTACGTTTCTCGCGATTCTGCCGCTCCCATACCGGTATTCGTCAAGTTTACGAATCAACTTTCTGCCTTACGAGTGAGTCTATCTTGAGGAGAATTTCATCGCGTTGGTATTGACAAGTGCATAGGCGGTGAATGCTTTGGAAGGACGAATATTTAACGGGAATCCGATTACAGCCCGGTTTTTTGACACACATAAATTCGAGCAAGGCATCTATGAAGTATAAGCACGCAGGAGCAAGACCAATCCAAGCCCATTCCACAATTCGATGACACTATATCACGTTGGTATTTATCAGGTTGGTTCCGAGCGCCGTCTGAGGTAGTACACTGGACTCGTTAGAAGGCAATTGTGTCGAGGAAGGTTGTCGCATCCATGTCAAAGTCCTCCTCTATGTCAGAGTCGTCAGGTAGCTTGTCATCATGACTACTGTCACTGATGGGTAGAACCTCTTCTGCGGGTAGTTTGTTCCCAGAACTATTGGCAGTGTCGGCTGGCTTTTTAGCATGATGCTTCCTCTCCTGGCAACTGACGCATCTTCCAACCATTGGAAGATTGATCTGCTCAGAGGTGGAACAGTCATACCCACGCTCTACAGCTTTTATGCATGCAATGTACTGTTGGAAAGAGGCAATTGGGTGGTGACAGAGGGCATGATGCCAGTTGATTCTGTAGCACATTGTGAGTCACTTTTATTTGTATTGCTGAGTTGGCAATGATTCATAAAGCGAGCAGAAGGTGATAGTAATATAAATTCCTGTCTAATCCTAATCTTGATATATGATCATCTGCTCAGGCGTTTACTAGCGGAGAATATCGTTCTATCAAACGGCATTCTTCTTGTTGGAGAGGATATTCCCTTTGTTCCTTCTTTGAAATGGTATTTCCCTGGACAGAGAATGATTCAATTGAGACTTACAGATCCTTGTATTTCTCTCTAGCACTGTCTCCTGTCTCCTCTCTTTGTGAAGTTATAGACTGATGGCCTATGCATGTCATTGTTGGTCACATGACTGATAGGAACGCAAGACCGATCATTGGCTGTGGGGCATCAAACCCGATCCATGCATTCAACTCCAGCCTCACTCACTCACTTCACCTGACAATTTTCCTCTCACTCCCTCTCGCTTCTTTCTCTTCCCGCTTCCCACTCCTTCTTCTATTCAGTTCCTCCACCTACAACCTTCTCCTCCTCACCTACTCACTTACCAACGAGCTGACTGCGCGCCACCTCTTCATCGAATAAATCCGTCACCATGTCCCTCTGTCAGAACCGTCTCACAGAAGAAAGGTATGCCAAACAGCGCACAATATGGTGTGCCACTTACACTCTGATCCCGCGCGCAAATACTGATCTGGCTCATCGACCTGCAGAAAACAGTGGCGCAAAGATCACCCGTTCGGGTTCTATGCCAAACCGCACCGAACCCCGCAGGGCGTCCTGGACTTGAAGCGCTGGGAGTGCGGAATCCCGGGAAAAGCTCAGACAATTTGGGAGGGAGGACTGTTCAAACTTGATGTCATTTTCCCTGACGGTGAGTATCTGTCAATGTTTTTGTGCCCTGTCGCATTTGAAGGCAGTGACTGACGCATTTTCTCGTGGTAGAATATCCGACCAAGCCACCCAAATGTACGTCTACCCGCCTCTCCGTGCTGCGAACATGAAGTCGAGCCTTCGTACCCTCTGCTGCTGTTATGTCGTGAGGCAGTTGTGGAGTATGCGCTGACCGTCACAGGTAAATTCGTCCCTCCCCTCTTCCACCCCAACGTGTACCCTTCCGGCACCGTCTGTCTGTCGATTTTGAACGAAGAAGAAGCCTGGAGGCCTGCTATCACTATCAAACAAATTTTGCTCGGTATCCAGGATCTTCTGGATGACCCGAACCCGGAATCGCCTGCACAGGCCGAAGCGTACAATCTGTTCCGCAAAGACCGACCCGCGTACGAACGACGAGTGCGACAGGTTGTGAGGGAAAACCCAGCCCTTTAGAACATTCAAAAGAAGAGATGATACACAAGATGGCGACTGTCGTGGTCATGTTTCCACGGTTTTCTTTTTTCGACACGGTGTTCAGGCGAAGGCATTTTCTGGCGGCTGAAGCGGTCCGAGGCTCATACCCACGTTGAGACGGAAAGTGGTTCTTGTCTTTCTTTTTTTTTGTTAGCATCATGATGCGTGTCCAGTTGGTCATTAAGAGGTTTCTGTCTACTATTATTCCCACAGCAAGCGCGGCGCAGTAATAAAATGGTGGTCCGGATGGCGTTTCCGATTCTCTACCCAATTGCCTTCTCTGTCTTCAGGTTACGTGGCTTCATTCCCCTAGGGAGACTACGTTGATCTCTAGTCCATGCGTGCGCATGACCTAGAGCTGACAATTGACTCCGCCCGTGGGGGAGGGGTTCGATTGTCGGGTTGATTCATGGGATTTGTTAAGGCGAGATATGCGCCGGTGGAATTGGCTCCCCCATGGACTTTACAGCGCAGGAGGCAGCATGCGACGGCATTTTCAACTGTCACTATGTACCTTACTCAGTCCTAGGCACTTAGAGGCAAGTTGACGTGGGAGGAACCAATGAGGGCGCCAGCAATGGGGGGACTTTATCTTATCGGGAGAGTGACTCAGTCCGGCCAGCAAAAGATTTGTCGCCGAAATCGCCCCTCGATTTCCGCCCCGCCGAGAAGCCCTTTAAAATTCCCTTCCTCCCCCATACTTTTCCCTCGCGCTTAGTCAATTCCCTCCTCCATTCTCTTCCCCCGGTTGACCTTGCACTCAATTGCTCGTGGTCAAAATGTGTGGTATCTTCGCGTGTCATCAGTATGTCTCTGTCGTCTTCTCCCCCCTCTACTCCCCGCGTCCAGCGCCCTCCGTGGGTTTTTGCTTTTGCCCCGCGGACGTGCTCCGGCCGGTTTCGCCCCATGCAGTCATTTGCTAATTGTACTCGACAGTCACCCTGATGTGCAAAAGTTCAAGCCTACGGCTTTGCGCATGGCCAAGGCGTAAGTGCTTCCTTCAGAATGTTCAAGTTAAAGGGAAATTGAGACTGACGGTTTGGATTTTGCAGTGTGCGCCATCGTGGACCCGACTGGAGTGAGTCACCGTCATAGTGCGATGGACTTGATCTTGCTGGATAGCTTCTAACGCAACCATAACAGGCGGCAACTTTGTCTCTGAAGGAACCAGTGAGTCCTCTCAATAATTATCTCCTAATTTCCATGCTAATTCGTACAGTTCTCGCCCACGAGCGTCTGAGTATCGTCGGTGTCGGTACGTAACCTGCCAAGCTTCCCACATCCGGAATTTCCTTGCTGAAGAAAAATCAAGACTCCGGTGCCCAGCCCCTGGTCAACGATGATGGCTCCCTGGCTCTGGCCGTCAATGGCGAAATCTACAACCACCGTATCATTCGGAAGACCCTGAAGACCCCTTACAACTACAAGACGCATTCGGATTGTGAAGTCGTCATCCCGCTGGTATGTGGGGAGATATCCTTTCATGACTGAGAATCTCAATCTGACCAGTTTAGTATATGGAACATGGCCTCGACGCCCCCAAGTATCTCGATGGAATGTTCTCCTGGGTCCTCTATGACAGAAAGCAGGACCGTGTGGTCGCCGCTCGTGACCCCATCGGTATCACCAGCTTCTACATCGGCTGGTCCTCCGAGACCCCCGGCGCTGTCTTCTTCGCCTCGGAGCTGAAGTCTCTGCACCCTGTCTGCGACAAGATCCAGGCCTTCCCTCCGGGTCATGTCTACGACTCCAAGACCGGTGAGATGACCCGGTACTACCAGCCTAAGTGGTGGGATCCCACCAACGTCCCCTCGACACCCGTCGACTACAAGACTCTCCGTCACAGCCTCGAGAAGTCCGTCCGTAAGCGTCTGATGGCTGAAGTCCCTTACGGTGTTCTGCTGTCTGGTGGTCTCGACTCCAGCTTGGTTGCGTCTATTGCCCAGCGTGAGACTCTGCGCATGCAGGCTGCTGCCAGGGAGGCGATCCAGAACCAGACCGGTACTTCCGACCTGGTTGGTATCGACGACTCCAACGAGCTGTCCACTGTCACTACCTTCCAGCAGCTGCATTCCTTCTCCATTGGTCTGCCCGGTGCTCCCGACACGGAGGCGGCCCTTGAAGTGGCCCGTTTCCTCGGCACCAAGCACTACGCCTTCACCTTCACCGTCGAGGATGGTCTCAACGCTCTGTCCGATGTCATCTACCACCTGGAGACGTATGATGTCACCACCATCCGTGCTTCCACCCCCATGTACCTCCTCAGCCGTAAGATCAAGGCGATGGGCGTCAAGATGGTTCTGAGTGGTGAGGGTAGCGACGAGATCTTCGGTGGCTACCTCTACTTCCACGCTGCCCCCAACCGGGAGGAGTTCCACCGCGAGACCGTGCGTCGTGTCAAGAACCTGCACTTGGCCGACTGCCTCCGTGCCAACAAGTCCACCTCTGCCTGGGGTCTTGAGGCGCGTGTGCCCTTCCTCGACAAGGAGTTCCTCGAGGTGTCCATGGGCGTCGACCCCAAGGACAAGATGATCACGAGCGACCGCATCGAGAAGTACATCCTGCGCAAGGCCTTCGACACCAGCGACGAGCCGGATGTCGCTCCTTACCTCCCCGACAAGATCCTCTGGCGTCAGAAGGAGCAGTTCAGTGACGGTGTTGGCTACAGCTGGATTGATGGCCTCAAGGACGAGGCGGAGCGTCAGGTCACGGACGAGATGATGAAGAACCCCAAGCCCGAGTGGGGCAACGACATCCCCGACACAAAGGAAGCGTATGTTCTATGCCTGGTTGAGAAATTGACGGATGAAACTGACCGTGAGCAGCTACTGGTACCGTATGATGTTCGACGAGCACTTCCCCCCTTACTGCGCGTCCACTGTCGAGCGTTGGGTGCCGACGTGGTCCAAGCAGACCGATCCCAGTGGCAGGTAAGCTGAATTGGCTGTTCTCGCTGTTGGAAAGGCAAAGTCTAACATCTACTCGCAGAGCCATCTCGACCCACAAGGCCAAGTACGACAACGCCGCGTAAATATTTTCCCTTCGTTTCTGTTCTGTTTCTTTTGGGGGATATTTGTATTTTGCGAATCTTCTGTCAGATTTTTGGTATAGAAGCATGCATAGATTTTTACCAGAGATTTTCAATGGGGCGCAAAAAGCGAATTTCCTACCATCTACTGTGTCTGGGCTTGATGTCTGTTAGCTATTGGACTTTGGCTGTTTGATGTCGTTGGATTGACAAAAGCAAAGATGACCCTGATGGATGTGAGATATATACTCTATATAAAATGAAGATTATCTCTTATGACCCCATGAAGTTGTGTAGATGTATGATGTACGTAGTCGGTTTCCTGAAAACCCAGGCAGTAATGATATCACGGGACTTAGCGGCTTTTGCCGGCAGCCGAGCACCGGCCAATCAGGAGGGCCGCCTTTTCCCGTGGCTTCCCCATTGTTTTCCACTTCTCAACAACCTCTCTTCCTCTTCCTCTTCCTCTCCCCTCCATCATCCCTTATTTCCAACCTCCTTAACCTCTCCATCTCCACGTCTCTCTCCGCGAGTCTTCCTCGTCTTCCACTTCTCCAATATGTCTGCTCCTGCTGCTTTCTCCGACATCGCCAAGGCGGCCAACGATGTACGCTATTCTGCTTCGTGTCGCTGTCTCCGTCCAGCTGGGACAGCTCTCGGGAACTCGAGTTTTCATGCTAATTCGTGTCTGCGCAATAGCTCCTGAACAAGGATTTCTACCACGCCAGCGCTGGTATGTATTCGGCCTCATTTGTCAATTGTGTTGCTTTGGGCGCACGATGCTGACCGAGTTTCTCTTCTAGCCAACCTTGAGGTCAAGTCCAAGGCTCCCAATGGCGTCACCTTCACCGTGAAGGGCAAGTCTGCCCACGAGGGTCCCATCTCCGGCAACGTAAGTTAAATCTTGCACCTAATCGATCTTTTACGCCGATCGTGCTAATCCGTCCCGTCTTTAGCTCGAGGCCAAATATGTCGACCAGCCTACTGGTACGCGCCCCAAACACCGCCAACATGTGTTGCGCAAACCACCCGACCCCAATGTTTCCCGCTTGCGCGAGTCGGGGCACATGGTTTTTCTCTCCTGTGCCCATACTGCGTCCAAGCTTGTTAAATTCCACGTCACCTCCCGGATTCGCGATCATGCAGTAATGCTAATGTTATGTCCTTGGTCAGGCCTTACCCTCACCCAGGCTTGGACTACCGCCAACGCCCTCGACACCAAGCTCGAGCTCGACAACAACATTGCCAAGGGCCTCAAGGCTGAGATCCTCACCCAATACCTCCCGGCTAAGCAGTCCAAGGGTGCCAAGCTCAACCTCTACTTCAAGCAGCCCAACCTCAACGCCCGTGCCTTCTTTGACCTCCTGAACGGCCCCTCCGCCAACTTCGACGCTGTCCTCGGCCACGAGGGCTTCCTCGTCGGTGCTGAGGGTGGCTACGACGTTCAGAAGGCCGCCATCACCAAGTACTCTGCTGCCGTTGGCTACAGCGTTCCCCAGTACACTGCCGCCATCACTGCCGGCAACAACCTGACCGTCTTCTCGGCCAGCTACTACCACCGTGTCAACGCTCAGGTTGAGGCCGGTGCCAAGGCCACCTGGGACTCCAAGGCCGGCAACTCCGTTGGCCTTGAGGTCGCCAGCAAGTACCGCCTGGACCCCTCTTCCTTCGCCAAGGTACGTTGACGGAATCTTCGGGATTGGCTGACCGCTCTTACTGATGTCTTTTTCTTTGTACAGGCCAAGATCAACGACCGTGGTATTGCCGCTCTAGCCTACAACGTCCTCCTCCGCCCTGGTGTGACTCTCGGCCTTGGTGCTTCCTTCGATACCCAGAACCTCAACCAGGCTGCCCACAAGGTTGGCGCCAGCTTCACCTTTGAGGCTTAAGTGTCTCGTACGCTGCGCTGCCCACCAGGCGATGTCCCGTAGTTGGTGTCGGACAGGGGTTCCTGGATGGTAGATTTAGTTCTGGAATGTCTCCTGATTTGACCTTTGTATACTTGCTCTGGACGAGGGTGCACATACGGATGCGCGGACGGTCGACGTGGGCAGGGATATTTAATAATTCATGTATCGTACCTGCGAATGGTTACTGTATATCAATCAATACATTTCCTTTGTTGTGAAGGTCTATCCTATGGTATATACAGAGTAGTACATGGATCGGCAGAATATAATGGCTACTCCTCCTTCCGCACCGACTTCGGCTTGGTCGGTTTACTGTTTTGTTCGCCCGGCCAGCGGTAGAATCCAGTCAGGGCGACGGCGCCCACCAACATGCTGCAGACCACGATGAAGCGCAGGGCAAAATCGCTTCGCGTGCCGATATACTGGTCATTCAGGGCCGACCCCATGGCCCGGGAGCGCCGTTCCGCGCGGCGCGCATCCTCAGCCGACTGCGTACGGTAATGACCGCGCGCATTGAAATGATGGATAGGATTGCGGTCAATAAACGAGGTCGGGTCGTCCTCCGCACGATTTCCGGCGCTCCTCCCCGCCGCACTTGCACCGCCAGCACCGCCCGCATGTGCGCCCGCTCCCGGCGGCGGCTTCCGCCCCCCAAACCCGCCATGGGCATAGAAACTCGGCGGCGGACCGCGGAACGGGCCCCGGCGATTACTCAGGCCGCTGGCAGGGCGGGAGCCGGCGTACGAGGCACCCTTGTGGTGGACGTTGGCGCCGTAGCTGCTGTAGCTGCCCATGGGGCGCTGGCCTGGCGCGGCGGTGCTGTGGGTGGACGAGGCGGACATGTGGTGGGCGAGGATGCCGTGGTCGCGGTCGTAGGTGGCGCGTTTGGTGTGGTTGCCGAGAACATTGTAGGCGGAGGAGATGTGGGCGAAGCGCTGCGAGGCTGTTGGGTCGTCGCGGTTGCGGTCTGGGTGGTGGCAGAGGGAGAGGGCGTAGAATTTCCTATCGGAGTCTCGTTAGAGGGGTTTCCTGCATGAGGGGAAAGGAAAAAGAGGACTTTTTGATCTCGGCCTGCGAGGCGGTTATGGGCACTTCGAGAATCTCGTAGTAGTTTGGTTCGCGGGTTGAGCGTTGGTGGCGCGAGGATGTGAAGGTGCGGTGCGGATGGAGGTGTGGATTGAGGAGTCGTGGGTTGGAGGTGAATAGCGGAGGTGGTCTCCTCACGCGGGGAAATGGCATGCCTTGTGGATGGGGTTTTGCATTGACAGCTGGAGTGGCGGTGTGATTGAGGTAGAGATAGGAGTGTAAGAGAAGTGTCGAGTGTAGGATGTATGGAGAAGTTGTATCGGAGGTGCGTCATCGCTCGGTAGGAGACACCTGACTAGCGTTGATCGAAGTTCCGCTTGAATGTACTTATAGAATTGAATACCTTCATTCGAATGACTGTTTGTATGTCTACATTTAGTACCAGAGTAAATTGTTGTAGATCTTGTATCTTGTATACCTCGAACCTCGTCTGATACCTTTTGTCAACCAACGTCTTGGCACAGCCGCAAGATTACTCGATCCCCTCATTTTTTTACCCGCCACACTTCCGCCTCTTCTCTCCACCACCACCGCACCACTCTTGTCCTCACTATGGCTGCTCAGGCTAGCGAGGATCTCAAGAAGCTTGACCGTATAACCTCCGTTCCCCTACATTCCCCACTGATCGCCCGCTGATAATAGCACAGTGAACGGCCAGGCCGGCGACGCAAAGGCCGCCGCTGCCACCGCGGGTCAAGCTGAAGCCGGAGAGGCGGAGGATGATTCAGACGACGACGAGGTCGACGGAAACGCTCCCCCCGAGGGTGCCGCCAGCGGAGGTGGGTAGCCCTTCGTCTACTGCAGCGGAAATGGACTGACCCAGCCAGCGGCCAAGAAAAAGAAGAAGCGCAAGCCGAAGAAGAAGAAGAAGGGCGGCGCCAAGGTGCAGAGCTCGCCGCCGCGCGTGCCCATCTCGCAGCTCTTCCCCAACAACCAGTACCCCGAGGGCGAGATCGTCGAGTACAAGAACGAGAACTCCTACCGCACCACCAACGAGGAGAAGCGCTACCTCGACCGCATGAATAATGACTTCCTGCAGGAGTATCGCCAGGGCGCCGAAGTGCATCGCCAGGTGCGCCAATATGCGCAAAAGAACATCAAGCCCGGCCAGACCCTCACCGAGATCGCCGAGGGCATCGAGGACGCCGTCCGCGCCCTGACCGGCCACCAGGGCCTGGAGGAGGGCGACAACCTCAAGGGCGGTATGGGTTTCCCCTGTGGTCTGAGTATCAACCACTGTGCCGCCCATTACACTCCCAACGCCGGCAATAAGATGGTCCTGCAGCAGGGCGACGTGATGAAGGTCGACTTTGGTGCCCATCTCAACGGCCGGATTGTCGACAGTGCCTTTACCATGGCCTTTGACCCCGTGTATGATCCGCTTTTGGAGGCCGTCAAGGATGCCACCAACACTGGTATTCGCGAAGCCGGAATTGACGTCCGCATGAGCGATATTGGTGCCGCCATCCAGGAGACCATGGAGAGCTACGAAGTCGAAATCAACGGGCAGATGCACCCCGTCAAGTGCATCCGCAACCTCAACGGTCACAACATCGACCAGCACGTTATCCACGGTGGCAAGAGTGTCCCCATCGTGAAGGGTGGGGACCAGACGAAGATGGAGGAGGGCGAAGTGTTCGCCATTGAGACTTTCGGTAGTACTGGAAAGGGTTACGTGCGAGAGGATGTACGTCTACCATGTGGCCTTTCTCTTTTCTTGTCTGGATGAGCATACTGACAAAGACAGATGGAAACCTCCCACTACGCGTTAGTACCGAACGCGACCCCGGTGCCGCTCCGACTGTCGTCGGCGAAGAACTTGTTGAACGTGATCAACAAGAACTTTGGAACTCTTCCGTTCTGTCGTCGGTATCTTGACCGGTTGGGCCAGGACAAGTATCTTCTTGGAGTAAGTAGAGCGGGATTGCGTCGAGTCAGGCTTCGTACTAACGCTCTTTAGTTGAACAACCTGGTGTCGTCTGGCATTGTCCAGGACTACCCGCCGCTCTGCGATATCAAGGGCTCTTATACTGCCCAGTTTGAACATGTAAGAATGATTGATCGACCATCTGCGTTCTGTATACTGACTGTGACAGACGATTGTCCTTCGTCCTAATGTGAAGGAAGTGATCAGTCGTGGCGACGATTACTGATGAGAAAAACACTGGCATTTCATATAACAAGCCATACCATCTAGAAATAAAACACTTACCTAGCAATGACATGACATTTCATACTTTGATACTTCAGTAAATTGCTGTGTAATGAACGGACCATGTGAGCCACCGGGTCGCCCCACGTGGAAAGCATCCACTCCGTCTCACGTTGTTAATCATCCCATTTCTCTCTCTCCCCCGTCTCTTTTCCAAATCTCCCCTCTTCATTCTCTCCTCTCCTCAATCCATGGCGTAGGATTCCAATCCTTCTCCTTTCATCCCATCCCCTCTACATCCCGTCATGTCCTCCGCCGTCGAAACCATTGGTCTTCCGCACCTCCGCGTGTCCGCCGCAAAGTCCCAGGAACAAAACCCGTCGACCAGAATTCCTCCTGCAGAGGTGTCGGCCGTGGAAGACCAGTTCTTCTGGACATACACTGAGGAACCGCATCGGTCAAGACGACAGGCAATCATCAAGGCCCATCCGGAGGTAATCGCCGCGTTCCCTCGACATCCCGTCCCCCATGTTGACACATCCCCGAACCCAGGTCACCAAGCTCTGCCGCCCTGAACCTTTGACCAAATATGTGGTGCTCGGTGTCGTCTCCCTGCAGATATGCTGCGCGTATCTCCTGCGAAACACTTCCATGCTGGACTGGCGCTTCGTCGCCACGGCCTACGTGATCGGAGCCACCGCCAACCAGAACCTCTTCTTGGCCATCCACGAGATCTCCCATAACCTCGCCTTTCGCTCGCCCTTGGCCAACCGTCTCCTGGCCATTTTCGCCAATCTCCCCATCGGATTGCCCTACAGCGCCGCCTTCCGTGTATGCCTCACCCTCCTCCCTTTATAGGAAAGCCGAAATACTAACAGACACCCAAAGCCCTACCACCTCACACACCACAAATCCCTCGGCGTCGCCGGTCTCGACACCGACCTCCCCACCGCCGTCGAAGCCTTCCTCCTCGACTCCCTCCTCGGCAAGGCCTTCTTCTGCACCTTCCAGATCTTCTTCTACGCCCTGCGCCCCATGTTCGTCTACAGCCCGCCCTTCACCCCTATCCACATCCTCAACCTCCTCATCCAACTCTCCTTCGACTACGCCCTCACCCGCCTCAGCGGCGACTCCTTCCAGCCGCTCCTCTACCTCCTCCTGAGCTCCTTCCTCGCCGGCTCGCTGCACCCCTGCGCCGGCCACTTCATCGCCGAGCACTACTTCTTCTCGCGCGTCGACCACGGCACTGAGTCCATCGCCGAGCAGACCACCACGAAGAAGACGGAGAAGAAGACAAGCCACCCGCTGGACGCTCTCCCGCCCCCCGAGACGTACTCGTACTACGGCCCGCTCAATTTCTTCACGTATAATGTCGGCCTGCACAACGAGCATCACGATTCCCCCGCCATACCGTGGACGCGTCTGTACGAGCTGCACCGCATCGCGGCCGAGTTCTACGAGCCCCTGCCGTGCCATCGCAGCTGGGTCTGGGTTATCTGGACGTTCATTCTGGATAAGAATGTCGGGCTGTGGTGTCGGGTGAAGCGTGCGCAGGGCGGTCGCATCGTCGGTGGTGGCGGAGCGGATAAGAATCGGAATGGACGTGCGGGCGAGGGCATCTCGGCGGAGTCGGCTGGTCCGGAGGAGTCGGGTGATGGATGGAAGGAGAGTGAGATTCAGTGTTGATCAATGGTTTTGTCTATTGTGTACGCCCTACGCCCTGTATAGACATGATATCCCGTTCTTCATTTTGTTTCGGGTTGGCTTTGTTTACGTATGATCATGTTTATGCCTGGTGTATATATATGTGTGTGCATATCAATTGAGTCGGTCTGTACCTAGATATGGAAGGATAGACTCCACGTAGGATACAAGGCCTAACTAAAGGTATACCCTGAACGCATCATCTAACGACTGGCGGGGTGAGGCAAGATAAGTTCGCCTCCTAACATCTTTACACTCATCGTACTGTTGTGCTAGTGCGAAACCACTGCGTCCATTGAGTCATTTCGTAACTGAAAAGGAACAGAAAATGAAGAAGAAAAAAAAAAGTAGAGAGATATGAAGTGGTGGAGGGGAAGTAGAAGGCAAGTCAAGACAGGAGTAAGGCATTAGATGCTGATGCTAACGCAACGAATCGGACAAAAAGCATTCCCGAAGAAGATACAGGCAATAAGGTGAACAAAGATAATAGTGACAAGGGTAACAAAGTTAAAAGAAAAAAAGAGAAAGGGGGAAGGGAAGAAAGAAATGTAAGGTAAACCCTCCGTTTAGAAAAGGAAGTACGCAATCAGGAAACTCAGCAGACACAAGCCAGCGACAATCTGCACCGGAACACCGGCCTCGGCGGACTGAGTCTGCTGCTGCTGCACGACGGCTCCGCCCGATTTCTCAGTCTGGCCGCCAATCTTGCGCTGTCTCAGGCCCTGGTCTGCGAGTCGGTCCTTGAGGTTTTGGATCTGGGTCCTGGCTTCGGAGAGCTGCGACTTCAGCTCGTCCACGGAGGAAGAGGTGGCAGATGTGGTGGGGACGTCGGCGGTCTGTCGGGTAGAAGACTCCCGCTTGGGCTTCTCTTGGAAATCAGGCGGTGGGATCGGTGACGTGTCGTTGGCGGCTTTGCTGGAGGCACCGACGGCAGGCGTCTGGTAGTTAGCGTTGGGGGAGGTATACGCCGGAGGCTCGTCGTCGGCAATGTGCTGTGAATCGCAAAAGGATCGCGGGTTAGTTGCTGGTGCTGGTGTGTTGCTATGGGGCCTATGGGGAACATACTGCGCCATTCGTCTCAGCCCCTTGCTCCGCAACCGGGGAGTCTCCGGCGGGCAACCAGTTCACACGAATCTTGCGCTCCTGGATGGAGGACTTTGAGGATTTTTCGAACTAGGGGAGAGTTAGTGATGAGGGATATGGAGCGATCGTTTTCGCGAGCGCGTACAATTGAAGTGACGTTGGCGAACTCCATGTCGCGGGTGACGGCGACGGTCTGGACCAGGAACTTGTCCTTGCACTTGGCGTCAGGGGCGGGCTCTTCCTTCATAGCTTGCAGTAGAACTTCATAGATGATCAGTAAGTTATAGCGACAGAAAGGACAATGCGATAGACAGGTAGAGCCCACCTTGGACATCGACCGTCTTTCCGGCTTCTATCCGTCCGGAGTTCGGTCGGACACAGTAGCTGATGAGAGTTAGCGCCTGTCCATGTTGGAGATCGCCACGGGCGAAGGGCATACTGTTTGGGAGCGGTCGTTTTGACCTAGTAGACGGGGACTGTTAGTATGCGAATAGTCCTTTCGAAGGGGGGATGTCGACGTCGCACATACCTTGAAAACGACGGGTTCGGAGTTCTCATTGTTGAGGTGGAGGATCTGGCAGACTTCACGGTTGAAGGGCCCTGATAGCAGTCAGTATTGTTAGATGCAGCTGCGTAAATGCAGACATCATCGGAAAAGCTCACTCTTGAAGGACAACTCGGGAGGGTCGAGGACGATAGACATGGTGGGCGCAGGACGAGGATGCAGGTATGGGTCGCGCGGTCACGAAAAGGGAGGAGAGGCGAAGCAGGAGCACTTCAAAAGAAGGAGACGAGATGAGGGTCGATATTGAAGGACTGGGGGGGAGGAGGAGGACAACTCAAGCGGACAGGCGACAAGGCGGCGGAAAGGAGGGAGTGAAGATGATAATAATATCTACCTGGAGTGGTGATGATCGAGCTGCTGATTACTTATTGCTTAGTTTGGCTTTCCGGGGGGCTGCTGACTCATCATGGCATCACGCGGTTTGCCGGCCCTTGTATTGCTGCAAACGATCAGAACAATGCGTTGTCTACTGAGAATAGAATGCGGAATTCTTGACGGACAGCTTCCATTCCGCAACTGTCAACCATGCTGTTCAACAGATGTGGCTTGGACATTGACGTCCTCGGATTCCGCCGGGTTAACATCCTCGGGTCCTTCAGCGCATCCAGCGAGCTAATCGCCCATACATGTGATGGTGCCATCTTGATGGAGGATTGATTGATTAGTATGGAAGGCTGTTGGGCCTCATGTCCACATATCTTCTTCAGCTCTCGCTCTGAATCCCCTTCAATTTCAATCTTCTATCGCAATCCTTCCTATGGTTAACAAAGATGCTGTATACAACACTTTGGACCGCCGAACGGCGCTTGATCCTCCGCGCAGGACAGTGGGGACCTAATCAATGATGATCCCCAAGGGAGTAGAGCCCTAGCATTTTTAATAACCGATTCCCACTTCCAACTCGCGTTCAGAGTAGATATTTGTATCCCCAAGAGTAAGAGTTCCCAACAATTTCCTTATCATCTGGAGTACTGTAGAAACAACATCAACGTGGTGACTCGAATCAACCAATCAAAGCCCGAAATCATCAGCGCAGGTTCGAATCCCGCAGCAGTCGATTTCTTTTTGTCTTTGTCGACTACACCTAAGACGATACGTCACCTGCGGGCTAGCTCCATCTCTCGACCGTCACCCCAACTTGGTTGCTGTGTCCTTAGACATCACACAATCTGAACACCATACACGAATCATCTCGACATTGCCTTTGCATCCACCCACTGCGCTTCTCTCCCAGTGCCGGCCCAGCGTCCCTATCCTCCTCACAACGACTACCCCGCCTTTATCACATTGCGACATCCCACACGCTTCACAATGGCTACCTCCGACTTGGACCAGCTCATTGAGATGGGCTTTGACAGAGAACGAGCTGAGATTGCAGTGAAAAAGAGCGGCGGCCGTAAGGAACCACTCAACCCATGGTCTCTAACCCGAACAGCTACTCACGAGAATCCCTTTATTACAGTCCAAGGTGCTCTGGAATGGCTCGAACAGAACCAAGACAAATCACTCGATGAAATCAAAGCCGAAGCCGCATCAAAGGACGATGATGATGAACCCCCAGCCCTGCAGCCCGGCGAGGAAGCCAGAAGCTTGGTCTGCAATGAATGTGGAAAGAAGTTCCGCAGCCAGGGCCAGGCAGAGTTCCACGCCTCCAAGTCGCAACACACCGACTTCTCGGAGTCGACCGAAGAGATCGCTCCCCTGACAGAGGAAGAGAAGAAGCAGAAGCTGGAGGAGCTTCGGCAGAAACTCGCAGCGAAACGGGCCGTCCAATCGGAGCAGGATAAGATTGACAAGCAGAGAAACGAGGTATGCCTTTTCCTTAGGTGCACTCTGCAGATACCTTCGGGGCTATATACTGACTGGGATTTCTAGGAAATCCGGCGGAAGAACACCAAGGCATCCCAAGATATCCAGGAGGAGCTCGAGCGCAAGCAGAGAATGAAGGAAGCGGCCAAGAAAAAAGCCGAGAAGCAGGCTGATATCGAAGCAAAGAGACGCGTGAAGGCTAAGATTGAGGCAGACAAGGAAGAGCGACGGCTAAAGGCCGAGAAAGAGAAAGCAGAACGAGCTGGCAAAGCACTCCCCGCTCAACCAGCTTCCACCGGTCCCACCACTTCGGGCCCTGTTGCATCCAAACCTGCCTCCGCCTATACCGAAACTCGTATGAGGTTCCAGACCCGCAAGGGCAACGTCATGAAGACATTCCCAGTCACCACCACCTTGTTCGAAGTCGCTGCTGCGCTCCAGGAAGAGGGAATCGAAGTCCAGAGCTTTCTCCAAACGTTCCCAAGAAAAGTGTACGACGCAGAGTTCTTTGGGGAGTCACTGAAAGATCTAGGACTTATCCCTAGTGCAAGCCTTGTGGTTCAGTAGAATTTCATGATGAGAGCAAGATTGTTGGTTTGGACTGGCCACATTCCCAAGAATAGCACGGACAGTTTCTACTGTCATAAGATTGATACCAATTCGGACCCTTACGTATGCTTCGGGTTGACTACAATCTGTCAAAGAATTGAGCGAAGCCTAGTACCAACCGTAGCGTATCGAAATTACTTGACTGAAAGAAAGTATTCTGAAATATTCTCGATCGATAATCTTCATAGTTGATGAGTGCATATATCACGTGATATCGCGATAAGGGCGTGTCCGCCGCCAACGCGTCTCCAGCTGCCTGACCCTCTTGCTCGACTGCCTGTATTCCCCACGACCGACCGACCATTCGCTCTTCCGATGACCCTCATATAGCTCACTTATAATTACGATAGATTATGCCCGCGTGAGTTACCCCATACACCTCAATCCCACCCCCCTACCACCCTACGCGTCTCGAGCTAATCGCGTCATGCCCAGTGTTGGTGACCAGCATCGCGGCGGTGCGGCATGTATCACGATGCCCAATACCAACGGAACCATGGCCGAAAATCCATTTGAAGAGCCCCAGCGCCGCATGAGCGAATATACGGCCCAACAGATCGCCACCCTCCAAGCACGCCTCGACAAGAAGCTCGGCCCGGAGTACATCTCGTCGAGACCTGGCGCCGCCGGACAGAGAGTCCACTACCTTGCGGCGGACAAGTGTATCAACCTTGCCAACGAAGTTTTTGGGTTCAACGGGTGGTCGAGCTCGATTGTGAACATTCAGATTGACTTTGTACACCTCGCCTTCTTCCACGCCGATGGGTTCACGAGAGATGATGACCACGCGGCTAACATTAGTTGGGCTTCTAGGTCGACGAAAACCCGACTACAGGAAAAATTAGCTTGGGACTATCTGTGATAGTCAGGGTGACCCTCAAAGACGGCACGTACCACGAAGTATGCTTGGACTACAACGGTGTCCTTCTTCTCACTCGATGCGCTGCTCACACGTCAATAGGACATTGGATATGGCCACATCGAAAACTGCAAAGGCAAAGCTGCAGCCTTTGAGAAGGCCAAGAAAGAAGGAACCACGGATGCGCTCAAGCGGTCCTTGAGAAACTTTGGCAATGTGCTTGGTAACTGCATCTACGACAAGGAATATGTTTCGAAAGTCACAAAAGTCAAGGCTGTGCCGGTATATGGCTCTATGGCGCGTCTTCCATGCATTCTCGCTGACTATTGTGCCAGGCGAAATGGGACATCAATGAGCTCCACCGGCATCCCGACTTCGCCCCCGTGAAGAAAGAACCCGCTCCGCCTAAACGCGTCCAGGAAGATGACGATCTTCCTCCGCAGCCTGCTGTCACCGCCGCGAAACGCAACCTCAGCGATTCGAGCAATTTCGATGGGGACGGGGAGTTCGGAAGTATGAGATGCCACTGCCTGACCTCCCAGAGCCACCATCGCTGACAACTGCCAGGCGATCTCTTCGATGAAGCGGATTTCGGTGTGGCAGAGGACGTAAACCCCGACGAAATTGTCATAGGACCAGATACACGAAAGATGCAGCAACCGCCTACCCCGTTCAACGGCCAAAACGCCCAAAGAGGACCCAACAATAACCCCCGATTCCCCCCGGAACCCAACACATCCGTCGTAACTCCATCCAAGCCCGAACGATTCCCTAACCCACCGCCCGCCGCTAGACACGTCCCTCCACCCGCGTTGACCAACAGACCAAGCGCCGCGGCCCCGAACTTCCAGAACGGACGGCCAATGGCCCCAGGCCCAGCAAAGCCCAACCAAGACCTCCCCGCAGCCGGAACCGGGTCCGCCCAGGTTCCAGTGAAACGCGAACCAGGCCCTCCACCCACCGACACCCGAGCGACGCAAGACATGCTCCCGCCGGGCAGCACGCCATCGGCCTCATTCTTCTCCGCGCGAGCAGTGGACCTCCTGCGTGACAACCCGCAGGGCGGCGCAGCGCCCGCGTTCGACCCGCACGCGGAGAGCCCGTCGATCCGCAAAACCGCCGGCGTGGACCATACCAAGAGCGTACCCATCTCCAAACCCATGCTGGCTGGTGTGTCGCCCGCCTCAAATAACACCCGCGACTTTGTCAACCCATCCAGTGATGTGCACCGCAAGATTGGCGTTCCCGGTGGAGCTGGGATGAACAGTCCCCTAAATAGAAATCAAAGTACCTCGTCATACCGGCCGTTGACTCGGCCGAATGTGGACCCCAAGAATCCGACGCCCGGAATGACCGCGAACCGACCGCAGAACATTAACGGCAAACGGCCTCCTCTGAACGACGTGACGAATGCTTCGAACCCGGGTGGCAGCGGGCCTGCGGCCCAGGGGACTGGTGTTGATCCGAAGAGACCAAAAATCATCAACGAGGGTGCTACACCACCCCAGCAGCAGCAACCGCAACAGTAGTAGAAGAGGATTTGGGATTTGGGATTTTAATCGAAGGTCGGGGAATGGCGTTAGGCGAATGGAACGAACAAATGCATTCGTAATTTTCATTGACGTGACTCATTTATCAATACATAACAGTTCTCGCATCAGTTAGGTACATCAAGTCTCACAGTTCTAGCTGGCATAAATGGAGCCCTCGAGCCCAGTAGCTTTCTTTCCTCCCCTTCCTGGTAGAAGATGATCACCAATAAGCGATAGGGTCCGTCTTGCCTCTGGAGGAGGATATTTGCCTGACTCAGACGTAGCTGTGTTAGGCTTAGGTGCCGCTGTCTTGGGGGGCTCCCACGCTGGCGCATCAGGCTTGAGACGGGGTGCCTTCGGAGTGCTGGAGTTGGGAGCATCTCGCCGCGGGGCGGCATGCACGGAAGTATTAGCTTTGGGATCACCAGGCATTAGAGGGCTTGACTTGACAGGCTGCGGTTTGGCCGACTCTAAGCCTGAGACAGTGGGTTTCGAAGACATTGGCATGGAGATGCTACCAGAAGGTACTGAGTTAGAAGTCCTAGCCTTGGGCAGTCCTCCAGTTGAGACCCCTGGCTTATGAGTGACAGGCTTCTGACTCTTGGGCTTGGTGGCCTTCGGCTTCGGTTCAAGACGTTTCAGCTCTTCGATCGTGTAGACCTGTCGAGGAGTACGTTTGGGGAGCTCGGGATCTGGCTCTTGGAAGCTTAAGCCTTTCAAGTCTTCGTCGTAGGTCCTTGAGGGCGATAATTTGAGAGGAGCGTCAAAGTCCAGAAGAATTCCAGTCTTAATTCCGGTAGTTTGTTTGGTGGCTGACGAGGTCGCCGCTACAGGTGCAGTCGGTGCGAGAGCAGCTTGAGTAGCGGCTGGAGGAGCGACTGAAGGGGAAGCTTGAGGGGCAGCGGGACAAGCAGCTGGAGTAGCAGCTGGGAAAGTAGCAGGAGGAGCAACTGGAGGAAGGGTTCTGGCGGGGGCCACTGCTGCGTTGGAAGTAGAACCCGATCTATCATCGTTAGACACTGAAGCGGTCTGTGATGAAGAGTCTTGATTTGTGTATATCTGGCGTGCACGCTCCAAAAATTCTTCAGGAGAGCTAATACATTGCGAGAAATCTCCCCTGTAGCAGGGGAGTGGGTCAGATGGGCAAACAGAAGAATGAAAAGATGCACTTACAATATTCTCCTGGGACGGGCAGTTGAAGAGACAGCTCGTTTGCCCTTGTGAGAACATCTCTTGCTGTTGTTATCCCTGCGGCCTTCAGGAGCGCCTTGGTTCGCAGGACGTGTAGGGGCGGGAGGACGTGCTCGATGTTGCCCGCCATCAGGAGGCTCTCCGCTCTTCCTTTTAGTTCCCACATTGAAGACAGATGCGCGCGCTACGGGAACCTTCTTCTTGCCTCCTGGTTTGTTCCTCTCGAGGTCATGGCTACCAAGATCGCGGATGGCAGCAGTGAGGTTGGCACGATGACTCTGTCCGCTGTTGAGACTATCAAGACGTTCCATGTCCTGGGTGTCCCCGATGGTTTGATGTACTTCTGTCCCGTGAGTTAGTCTTCGCTCGGGGCAAGCACTGGATGGAAGAGGCTTACTGTTCCATCGATCCAGTTGGGACACATTCTCTGCAGCGAGACGTTGGGCTGCTGTTCCTTGTTGATGAGTCCATCGGTTCGCCTCGATGTCTTGCAGGTGCATTGCGGCACGGGGGCCTCTACTCTCCACAGTTGAGATGTGTTCGCGTCTGCGGCTGCCCAGATCTGCCAATTGCATCCTTGTCAGACGCTCCATGACCTCTGGGTCCATTTTGGACGTGGGGATGGTTGGAGACAATGGGGGAGACGGGATCATGATGAGTAGATGAAGAGAGAAGGGTGGGAGTGGGAGTGAATCGAGGAGAAGGAAGAGGAAGAGAGAGAAACAGAAAGTCACACGCCGAGAGTGGCAGGCTTCTGATTTGGTCATTTTGCAACAAACGCTCCGTCTCGGCGGACCAAGAAAGAGTTCATGTACTCAAATGAGTTAGTGGGTCCAGATTGGTATGGTTCATAGAGTACAGGATAACGAGAACCCCTGTGAAGACAAGTTCCTAATGGTAAACATATGTACATCTAATAATTACAAGTTCAAGAAGTCTAGTCTATCAGATAGAAGTCAGGGATAGAACGTGAGAATTCACTCCCTACGCACTGCAGGTAGCCGGATCACCACCACCTACATAAAGTTAGCATATGCTATATCCCTTGAATGAGTAGATCAGTCAGATAGACATACCGTTGATCATCTTGGCAATGGCCTGCACAAGACTGACCACCATAACGATGATTCCAAAGGCAATGCACGAGTACGCGGGAATCTTCGCTTTCCGGGACGAGTTGCTTAGTTTGATATAGCAAAGTGGAGGGAAAATATATGCCAATGCAGCAGCACTGGTGGCTCCGATGAGTTCAAAAACCGCGCCGAGGTCGCAGGTAATCAAGGCCATGGCCATTGCGGTTATAACCAGCGCCGACGTGAAGATGAGATGTCGTCCCATGTTGAAAGGTTCGTCCGGGAAGTAATATGTGGTCATGACTTCCCGACATACGAACGCTTCCAGCGGTAAGGTGGTGAGCATGTTCAGCCCGAAGCAGCTATCAGAGTCAGTCTGACGTTCCCACTTAGATACCTCCGCATGGCAAACTTACAATCGTGCAATGTTGACAAGCACATTATCAGACGGGAAGTTGTTGAGCACGTTGCCTTGAGTCTGGGAACCAAAGAACAGAAACCCAGATATGGCCATCGTCAAGCACATTAAGAGTGAGACCCCGGTGGAATAATGGGTTACCGTTGCAAATCGATCCAGGGTTGGTTTCTTGAGGGAGCCATAGATGAGTAGGCTATTGTGATCTTCAACATAGTTAGTATTCCGAAACAGGTCGATGCGTTCACTTATGACTTACGACAAACAAATGCTATGCTTCGAGATCAGCACTCCATTCAGACTTGCATTTTGTGGAATGGTGAATACATACCAAACGATATCACACCGACCGCTTGGAAGAAGCCAGAGTTGACCAGCAAAAGACTCTTCACTTCCCCTCGGGACTCAGGTGGCACACGGAAACCTTGTGTAATTACGGCGACCACAATCACCAGCATACTGATCAGAGCCAGGGTGGATGCTTTGGCCAACTACTCCACTGTTAGTCGTGAGGGAAGGCAAACCGCACAGGAGATCGAGTCGAACCTTTGCGATATCTCGGTAGAGGGACAAAGGATACGAGATGGTCAGCACCAGGAGGACAATTATGGCCCGTCGATCGGTCAGGAGCCAGAGAAACGACATGTCACGCAGGGACGGGAAGAGAGAGCTTAGGACATGTGGTATAGTATCGCCAACGATTATACAGAACGCTATCATGCCACCGAACGCAAAGGCCCACTGTGCAAGGGAGATGGCGATGAGACCCTTTCTCCCAAAGCAGTGCTGCATCGTTGCTTGGAAGGAGTCTGCGCCGCTCAATTTCGAGTTGACAACTATCAAACGGATGGTCCAGTCCACGGCAACGGTAAGTCCCACCAGGAGAACGATGCCCATCAGCATGCCGGCCTGCCGAAGTGCATAGGGCTGTCCAATTATACCCGCTCCGATAATGCTATTGGCCATGTTCATAAAGGCCATGCGCATTCCGCTCCTGGGCCGGGCATTCTCTAAATGATCCTCCGGGAAGAAGTCGTCGGACGTCGCAAGGGTCACACTGGGCGCTTCTATGTCTGTCAAGAGCGGAATTGTTTGTCCGCCGCTCCTTTCTGAGCGATTTCTTCCCATCTCGGCATAGTCCTCTTCCTCCAACCAGGACGAGTCCTCGGATAGTCGGACAGGGTCACCCGAACGACGACCGTCTTCCGAATCCTCCTCAATGTCAAATCGAACACGGTTGGTGGTACGAGGAGGGCGACGCTGCCCATCGGGGAGGGGATGCGCTAGGGCGGAGTGATGGTGCGCTGCATTGGTAGTCGCCAAGGGGGAGATCGGGGGTAGAGCTGGACTTGCTGGATGTTGTTGAAGCTGGTTTACGGTGTGCTCTTGAGGATGGTCGGTGCTGGGAGAGTCTGAAAGTAATGATTGTGACTCTGGCCCACCGTGGCCCGAATGGCCAGCCAGGAGAGAATGGTGTTCCTCATCCCTGGGCATTGCTGGGAGTGTGATTGCGCCGGAGAGAGCATGCTGATGATGCGGTGTCAGGTAACCACGACGGGCCGGCACGTGATGCCGCTTATCGATAAACGGGGGTCAATCAACATCAACAATCAGCCTTCTCGATTCGATCAAGTCTAAGAATTTGGAGCGATTCAATGCTGAGGGAATATGGATTGTTTTTCTCTTGTTATTGGTATGGGGGATAGGTGCACTATTGCTAAACTAGTCACTACGGGGCGTAGTAGAAGAGCTTGACGATTCAATTAAGTAGTGGGGATTCATGGACCCCGACGATATATATCAATTAATGTTATGACAGCTGCATGCTCGTATTCGTTTACCGGCTTCATTGAATCTGTTATAGATTTATTTCAGGGACTCAGACATGCTCCGAGGGATATATATAGACATAGATATATATAGACCCGAGGTTTCTCAACCTCCTGTATTAATGTTCCAGTTTAAGCCACGCAAATCTGCATGATCCCCCTCCTGCATGACATGGACCTTGTTTGACGGTAACAAGCCCTCCGAAATAGGCTGAATATCATTGAAGAATAGGGAAATCTGAAACACGGTCGGTCAACATCCGTTAGAAACTGAAGATCAGCGACGTCAAGGGCAATCTGTCCGACGCCGAGGTAACCGAGTCCTATGCTGATCGACACCCCCGAGAACCCGGCGCCTCTCAGACGGGGCCACATGTACATATACGAATGTCTCAGCCAAGATATTTCGCCGACAAGAATAGACTGACCGATTCGATGGGTCTCCAGACAATTACCCAAACAGGAGCTCTTGGTGGCGTCACAGGATGATCGCCAGGTGAGGATTGTACGGAGTAGGGCATCGGCAATCCAAGGTATAAATACCACCAACATCTCACCTACTGATCAGACCGGACCATCACCCCAATCTGTTGACTCTCTGTTGTTGATACAACCTTTTCACTGCAACAATGAAGATCTCTCTCGCTCTTTCCACCGCTCTGCTTGCGCTCAGCGCCAACGCATTTGACAAGAACCAACGTATGTTGCTGCGCTTCTCTCATAGATAGACAGACGCTGACAACTATGAAAGCTTGGGGCAAGCGTGACTATCCCTGCATCAACGTCTTCCAGGGAATTCCCGACAACTCGACTGTTTCCCCGGGATCCAAGATCACGCTGGAGTTCAACCGCGCCAGCACCTCTCACTGCGACAATACCTTGGCTCAGTACCCTGGAAGCCCCTATACTCTCTGGTTGTACAACAACCCGGTGCGCAACCTCGACATGATCCATTTCGACCAGGAGATCAAGATCACCGATGGTATCCCCGAGAAGGCTGGCACTGTGACTTTCACGATCCCCAAGAACGTGTCCGCTGTCAAGGATGACTCCGTCTGGTATCTGCGTCTCAGTACCTCTCTGTCCACTGCGCCCCAGGTGAGCTCACCCCGAGTTTTGATTGTATTGCATGGACTGACACTAGTAGATGCCGACCCTGTTCAACGCTGCCGGACCTTTTGCCATTCGGTAAATGTGCATGGGTTGAAGAAGGAGCGAGTTTATATAATTCGATAGCCATATTCTATGGAATAGATCTGCATTGAGCTCGTTTCTTGTAAAAATGCCGGTTTATTGTATAGTATTTTCCCAATAGTACAATCAAATCACCAGTGGAATTTATATCGCAATTGGGGTAGTCTTCGAAAACGTCTTTAAATGTCGCAGTAGAAACGAACCACATTGTGATATATATTAAGTGCTCAGGAGACAGAAAGGGAAAAACCACCAGCATTGTCCCTATATATATTTTCGGTATCACCTCCACAACCACCGGTGCACGTATTCCACCACGACACGAATCTTGCAAAGATGACGAGCTCAGATATGGTAGATACAGTCGACCTCGAAGAAATAAGCCTTTTCTCCTCTAGCTCAGATTTACTCCTAACTTTGTGTGCCTCGGTCCAAGTGCTTCTCCCACCAGTCAACTATAGCTATAGAGACGCGACAGAACTGAAAGACGCACTCATCGCTCGAGAAGTATGGGTTAATCAACCCGCCGAATTGAAAATGGATCTTCGCATCATCTCTGACCCAAGTTTGAGTTATGCACTTTCAACCTCCCTTCCGGTACTAGGGGAGAGTCTCCGCAGATCCAAGGTACACACCACTCGTTCCTGGGGTTGTTCTTGCTTACACCGAATCCAGGCATGGATGGAATTAGGTCTCGTCCCTCTTTCTGAAAGCTACGGCATTCAAGCTGGCAGTACTGCACCTACTAGGTTCCACTTACGCTTTGGACTACGCAAAAGCCTACATTCGCATTCACCAAGGAAACCCTCGAGACTACCCGCTGCGATACGGAGAACCCCATATGAAGCTTGCCCCCCGCCTGGTATCTCTGTCGTGCAATTATCAGCTCTTCATGTGTCACTTGAATATCGTCGAACAAACTCCTTACCCCTGCCATACCATGTTCTCCCAGTTTGCGAAAAGCCGAGTCTTAACAAGGGGCCCCTGGACGAAAGCTCAGGCGCAGTTGCGCTCAGACGCCATACGCGAAGCGCAAAGGAGGAAGCAGCCAGCCAGGGCGATAATTCCGCAGGATGTGAACCATTATTTATAGATGAACTACACCACATGGACGAAGGGAATATCCACCATTCCAGGCTCCTGAACGACTCACCAACACCAGTCCTGTTAGCTGATCCCACAGTTCAACGCGGGGAGTTTACCTCGCTGCTCAGTCGTGGGTTCAAGAGCTTGTTGGCTGGATCGTCCAACCGAGAGCCCGTCGAGACCGGGTCTCTACGATATTTATCCCAGATCGCCCCTCAGATATTCAGCTTGGGTTACAGCGAGGTCAGTATTCCAATGGTCACAGTATAACCTGCGACTGACGATCACAGGCCATGAACCTCCGCGCACAGTTTATACCGTCTATATCCAGATCTATCGCCTCCATTCTCAGGACAGTAGACGATGCGTCCCTGCGAGGTGAGACCGAATTGCTTGGAGTGGATGACTCTGCATCTGTAACAGACTCCCCAGCCACAGAATGGGAAGCGCAAAGACTCACGATACAACGATCGCTCTGGCGCATTGCCCAGAAACAACTATACAAACCCGGATCATCCCGGAATTTGTGTCTTGTGGATCCTGATCCCGGAACAGGGCATATCACGCAACCCACGGACGACATTTTGTTCTCTGAAAGCTGCTCTGACCGAACACCCGGTGGTGATGATGACCATGACAGCCTCGAGTACTACTTTGGAGCCGATGATGAGGCACCAGGCTTTGATAGGATGGACGATGAAGATTCTATAATCTGCATGAAGGAGGATATGTCAGATGATTCAGATGAAATATTATGCCACTCTGAAATCGATGATAATGCCCTAGAGGATCTAGCACCATTTGTGCATGAAGACCATGAAATCTCTGTATCTATGCATGATATGATTTCACATTTGGGCTCGGATGATATTCTTCAACCCTTGAGCGATGGGTTTAGGAATGAAAGTATCGAAGATATGCCCTGTGACGAGATTATTGATGTATATAACATTGGCCGTTCATGCCATTGAAAAGGGCTAAAGCGTTTTCAGCAACTCTCCCTTGTCATGGTAAAGATCTTGTTTAATGATCACAGATCCAAAGAATTCTAGACTACCTGAGGGAGGTTAGGGTGCACACGCGCCATAGTAATAATGAAGTATACACCCAGATTATTCGAACAGCAAGCCCGTATAGTTCCCCGACAGAAAACCCCCTTTTCAGGTAGTGATAGTAAGAAACTCCGTACGCCATGCAGCCGTGGCGTCTATAATAATGTCTACCCGTCCCATTAAACGCCTCAGAATGTCCCAATACTCCTATAAACTCCAGTACCAGTTTCGCCATAATGTGTCATGGATCACCAGTGATACAGGGGAATGTTGTATAGAGACCTAGACCTAGACGGATGCGTCGGAGTTTTCATAGGCTACCAAGCCCGCATCATCCTTCGGCTCCAGGTCCTTGTACCTCCCCGACGGTTGCCATGAGCTTGCATTCACAGCAAGAGCTCGATGAGCAAGTTTGGAAGGATCAAATGCTTCGATATACTCCACATCCAGGACTCGCGACTTGGGGTAAGCGTACTTGAGATACTCGTTGATGACATCGTCGTGCTTCCAGCTCTGGAGCTTCCGGAAACAAGCGATCACACATCCAGTACGATGCTATAGAAGAAAAATTAGTATGAGCGACAGAAGGACTGGGTGGATAGTGCACTTACTTTTCCCTTGTTGCAGTGGACCAAGATGGGATGGTTGGCCTTGTTGAGAAGGATTTCGAGGATCTCGTTCATGGTCTGCTGCGAAGTTTTGATGGCCGGGTCCTTGTTTGGGTGGACCTTGATACAGAAATGATTGATCCCATTGTCTTTGAGGATCTTTGCGTAGTTGGGGATCGTGTAGGGTTCCTCAACCAGGGTGCTGTATGCATCGTTAGTGACGTTTTGGCACAGAATAGGAGGGAAATACATACAGGACTGATCGCAGGTTCAACGTTTTTAGCGAGGGAAGATGCCAGGCACTTGGAAACCCACTGCGATATACACCCTTGACGACCTCTCCGAAATTGGGAGGAGGAATGAATTCCGGCCCCACCGGATGGCTCTTGAGGCGCTCTTTCTCTGCAGACGCGTCAGTATTGGATCACAACACATTAATGTACATGAAGAAGCCGATAAAAAGCACGGGTCGAGACAACGTACCAACTTGATCTTCGTATACAGGACTGGGGTTGGGTTGGGCGAGTGGAATGGCCATTGAGATATCCGTCATGGGATAGACCGCAGAGGAAAGGCTCGACATTTCGAGAAATGATCCAACGGCGGTTACCGCACCACGAATCGGCTGACACTCGTCGGGGGTCGGGAGGAGCGGGTTGTGTAGAGTGAAGGATGGTGGCGAATACGGATCCGATAACCCGTGTACCTTGATCTAAAAAAGAGATCGTTTTCTGAGTCCGGAGAAGAGTAAGAGATCTCCAGATCACAGAAAGGACTGACAGCGGGATAGCGGAAGCTCGAGAGGAGGGATAGACTGGTAAGCCCAGCCCAGAAGGCTCAGGTAGAGGTCGAAGGGCGTAGCAGATACATGGTGAAGACTGCCAAGAGCTGCGAGGATGCAGGGGTTTGAAGGGTGGAGGAGCTCTATGGCAGCTCGTAGGCAGGATCGGATGACGATATAAGAGGCGGAGAGGGCGGTGAGAATGCAACAACTCTGAGGAAGTGTGCCTACTCGACGTAGGCACTTGTCGTGAATAGGGGACAGAGTGAAGTCACTCTGTCGGAGGGGGAAGAAGGAGAATTCCAGGGATCCGACCAGACTTATTATTGTAAGGGGAAAAAGGCAAAGGTCGGTTTAATGAACCGCCTGGGCGGGATGTTCCCTTAGCACGACTCTTGCGGCAGGAGATTCAGCACAGACACGGATGATCGCGCTAAAGGAACAGTAGTAGACAGAGAGTGTAAGAGAGAAAGGAGGGAAGGCAGTCACGCCGTCGGTTTCTGACCTGGGCGGAATTTTTTTCTGGAGATGCCCGGGAAGCTCCAGCTTAGGAAAGAAAGAATGCGTTCCATGGTTGTTCCAGGCCCGAAAGGACCACACAATGACGCCTCGCCAGGTCGCCCCATTCTCTCGTCGCCAACTGCCGCCCTTGATGATCTCATCAAGCCCGTCTTCCCCATTCTGAGTTCGCGGGGTTTAAAGTCGGACGCCGTTTTGTCCGAGGGAAGTTCAACAACGGCGCTGATCAGTATGGAGTGGCAAACGGGGAGTCGGATGCGACGGTTAGAGTTATTTGCAAGGGTGGCTAGGAGCAGGGATCCAGGGTTGTGTTTATTGGGGCCAATTGCCTTTCTTGTACGGATCGGAGAGTGGTAAGGGATTGTGAGATCTCTAGATTCACTTCCTAGTTATCTACGTAGCTATATCTCATAACGCCCTGAATGGGTATCAAATTAACGCTAAAACCCTCAGGCACCCTTTTGCCTATATCTTAGACTTCCTAGAGCTCTATTGCGTTAGTTTACCAGCTCTCCTGTGGTGGTGTGCTTTTGTATGCAGCATCCCTACCTAGGTACTGAATTTAAGCTACAATGCCACCATGCGTGAATTATCGCAGAATATCGTCAATAGGAGGGCGCATCTGTACACTTCACGCTGTCTGCTCCCTTCTCACAAAGGTATAAATTCCTCCATCATCTCCCGACCAGGACTTTTCCTCTTACCATCTCTCTCTACCATCCTCTGTCTTCACATCATCATCCTACCTCGAACCAACTCTCACAACTCCCAGCAACATCCTTCAAGATGAAGCTCCTCAACCTCGTCGCCCTGTTCATGGCCACCTTGGTGGTGTCGATGCCTGTCACTGAGCACGACTGTCACCATAAAGTCGCCAATGGTGTGTACCTCTTCAGTCAAAACTGAACCCTCAACTAACCACCCATCATATAGATACTTCTGTCTCTAACCCCGCTGAGAACTTTGAGGAAATCAATCTTGGACCTGTTCATGTGATGGCCGCTGGTCCCTGCAAGAACAACAATGACTGCCAGGGTGGCTGGTGCTACAACGGCATCTGTCTGGCTGATGGTCATTGCCGGTCCTCTGTGGATTGCCCTGGAAAATTCTACTGCCGTCGTGGCGATTGCATCAACCGGTAAGTACCTCTCTCTCCTGTCCTCGTTATATCGATTCCAGGCTCATCATGTACAATAGTCCTTGCACTGGCTGCTAGACACCAGGCATCTGTCTTCAAGCCCAGGTCGAACTTCGTCCGCTCCGGCAGTTGACACCATGAAGTACCGTCCTGCTTGCTTCGTCATTTCACTTCGTTGAACATTTGTGAATACTGTGCCTTCGCATCATCAGACGACCTGACTGGGGACTGACTATGCCTGGGACAATCTGGCATTGGATCTGGGAACGGTTGGACCGGGTGTCGGGATGTGCAGATGAATGCGACCACCATGTATTTACTCTTCTGAAAGTAATCTTTGCATCCATCACCAACGTCATCGTAGCAAAGTAAATTACTGGACGGTATTTAGGAAGCAAAACAAGGATATATTGATAAAGCAAAGACGATAGTCTATAACAAAACGCTAGACATCTAACTACAATCTATGCAGCTTCCTCCCCAAGTCCAAACATCCGAATCGAGTTATTCCAGGCCCTGAAAGTATACAATTAGTATGGACATCTCAAACCAAACGTCAGTTGCAGGACACTTACGCCTCACAAACCTCCTCCACCGTGATCCCCTTCACCATAGCAATAACGTGAGCAACATGAGCGATGGCCGCAGGCTCATTGCGGCCCTTGATCATGTACCCCTTCTGCCACTTTTCTTTCTTCACGGCCTTGGGCAACGTGGGAGCCCCTTGGAGGTATTTCGCCGACGCGTGCGACGGGCGAATCTCACACTAGAACCTATCTGTTAACGACCAGGCCTCAGAAATCAAGACATACGGGACATACCCAAGGACCGTCCGTCTCGATCTGCAGTCGATCAAGAGGAATAGCCTTCACAACCTCCAGGTTCTCTTCCGTCTTCAAGCTACAGCCATTCACACCCACATCCAGCCCAAGGGCAACCATACGACGCATTTCTTCCAGTGTGCCTGTGAAGCTATGCACGAGGCCCCTCTTCGGGAGCTTCTCAAGCCGCGGTGCTAGTAGTCGCTCGAAATCTTCGCTGGCGGCCCGCGAATGGAGAAACAGCGGAAGCTGGATCTCCACCGCCAGGTCCAGCTGGGCCTCGAAGTACTTCAGCTGAGGCTCCATTGCGCTGAGAAACAACCGGTCGTAGTCGAGTCCGATCTCGCCGAACGCAACGGCATGTCCGGATTTCTTGGCTTCCAGAGCAAGGGTTCTGATTTCCTCGAGCAGTTTCGACGGGCCGCCGGGGTGCTCGTCGAAGTGCTTGGCCTGACACGGGTGAACGCCGACCGTTGCGTAGCAGAAGCCCGCTGCAGTATCATGGGTTAGCCGGGCTATTGTTTCCAGAGGATAGGTGGGGGATGGAGGCAGGTACATACGGTACTTCTGGGAGATCTCCACGGCACGTTGAGACTCTACTAGGTCCGAGCCGGTGACCATGAATTTCTGGCAACCGACCTCGCGCGCACGCTCGATAATATCATCCATGTCATCGTCGTGGACCTGCTTGCCATGATAGTTTCCTCTGAAAACAGGGTCACTCAAGTTGATGCCGATCTAGAATGTGCATGCATTAGTTAAAGTTGACGTCGTGATGGCACACAGGGAACCCACATCGACATATCGTAAGGGTTTAATTTCCTCGCCCATTTTGTCTGTAGCTGTAGCTCTGGATGGAACTGTAGAAAAATGCTTGTTGTTTGCGACTGAACGCGAAGAGGGGCTCCTCGACAAAGATGTATTACACCAAAAGACTATATTTGGCGTGAGTCAGAGGATCCAGCGTCATCCAGGGTAAGACCGTTGCCTGAGCGTCCTATGAGTCACGTTCTTTACGTACCTGGTCTATTGAGATGCTGAAGGACGGAACGATAGGTGCCGCTTGCCCTTTCTATGTGGCTGTAAAACCGTGGGGTTCTATTTCCGAGTGCTGTGAAAAGGCTGATTACGCCTGGAGACGCATGCATCGGCGATCCACAGACTTTTCGTGAATATATCCTAGGGTCCTCTGGAAGAGGGAGACCGTCGGGTAAATAGGTCGTATGGATGTTGATATCGAAGTAGGAGGATCATTAATCGTCGCTCCAACGGGGAAAATCTGAGGGCACCGCCACTATTCCCGCGCCACAGTGGCTTTACACAAATTCAGGTACGATGCCTCAGGCAGAGATTGCAGTTATCAGCCTATCGATAAGAGTTCATCGTCTTATCATTTTCCAACTCTCAAAATGGGGTCCCTGGAACCTGGTCGCCGGGGAATTACTCCTCATGGGCTTGGATTTTGAGAATCATGGAGATGAGGCTATACCCACTCAGCTGAGATGGCGATTCACCATGGAGAACTTATTTGAACAGCGATGAAATGGGATCAGAGGATGTGGTAGGTTTTTCTGGTGCCGAGATGCAATGTCAAGAAATGTGATGCCTGAGGCACCATGATGGAAAGATAGTTTTCACATCACATCAGACACCGAATGAAAGAACCTGTCTATCCATCGCCTAAGGTACCGACCGGTAGATGCTTTACCATCTCAGACGATAAATCTCCGCCGACTTGATCTGTTGGAGTTTAGGACTTCAGCCGGGCCGACACTGCCTTACTTCCGCGACTGAACGAAGTCGTTTAGAAATGAAGAATCCTGGTGCATCTGCTACAAAAGGACGACGAGGAACAGTTGGCTACACTGACACTACCATACTACTTTCTACATCCGTCCCTACAATCGGTAGACAGACGGAATAAGAAGAAAGAAAATGCGGAGTGATTCCATCGGGCATCCTCCGATTGGCGTGGGGGTCTGACACCCCGGCGAGAAATCCGCAGTGGATCTTTCTGCCTCCGCACTTCTCTCACCACAACAATCATGCGGAGAGACTTTATAATGCCTCGGGCGCTCACTCTCTGGACACTGTCTGCGCTCGTGGAATAAGCCACTGCTCACTCAGTCACTCAAACGCAGTCGTCGACATGCCTGACAAGAAACTCCTGTCTACGCGGGAGATCTCCGCCCACAACTCCCACGACGACTGCTGGATTGTCGTCGACAAGCAAGTATGGAACTTGACAGACTTTCTAGACGAACATCCAGGAGGATCTGCAAGTGAGAAATCCATACAATTTCTATGTGTCAACCTCTTAGTCTCAAGGACAAACTTACTGACAGTACTCTACAGTCATCCTGAAGTACGCCGGCCGCGATGCCACCCAGCCGTACTCTGAGGTCCACACGCCAGGCGTCCTGAAGGCCAATCTCTCCCCAGACAAACACCTGGGAGTTGTCGATGAGTCCACCATCGATGATGACTGGCTGAAGCCACCGCCGTCCCAAACACCCCGGCTGGCTGACAACGAAAAGCCACCGCTCGACACACTGATCAACGCCCACGATTTCCAGGAAGTTGCCTCGCGCACAGTCAGCAAGAAGACATGGGCGTTCTACTCTAGCGCTGCGACAGATTTGATCACCCGTGACGCGAACAAGTCGTGCTTCGACCGCATCCTTTTTCGTCCGCGCGTGCTGCGCAACGTCCGCGAGGTCGACACGAAGACGAATATCCTCGGGGTTGACTGCAATCTCCCGCTGTTTGTCAGTCCCGCCGCTATGGCTAAGCTAATCCACCCTGATGGCGAGTGCGCGATTGCCAAAGCCTGTGAGGCAAAGGGAATTATGCAAGGGGTATGTAACCCACCCATGGCATGGGCGTATGGACGAGGACTCATAGTTCTTAGATTTCGAACAATTCGTCGTACACAATGGAAGAGTTGCGGTCTGCTGCACCGACGGCTAGTTTCTTCTTCCAACTATATGTCAACCGAGACCGGGAAAAGTCCGCCGCACTCCTGCGACAGTGCTCCGCCAACCCCAACATCAAGGCGATCTTCGTGACGGTGGATGCGGCGTGGCCGGGTAAAAGAGAGGCAGATGAACGCGTCAAGGCTGATGAGAGCCTATCGGTGCCGATGTCTCCGTCAAAAGCGAAGAACGACAAGAAAGGCGGTGGACTGGGCCGTGTGATGGCCGGGTTCATTGACCCGGGACTGACATGGGAGGATCTGGTCTGGGTTAGGAAGCACACCCATCTGCCGGTGTGCTTGAAAGGTGTCATGTCAGCAGATGACGCTATTCTCGCTATGGAAGCTGGACTGGACGGCATACTGCTGAGCAACCATGGAGGACGAAATCTCGACACCAGCCCTCCATCCATCATCACCCTCCTGGAGCTGCAGAAGCGGTGTCCCGAGATCTTCGATCGGATGGAGATCTACGTGGATAGTGGGATACGCCGGGGGACGGATATTCTCAAGGCGATCAGCTTGGGGGCGACCGCCGTCGGCATGGGTCGCAGTATGCTGTTTGCGACAAATTACGGCCAGGAGGGGGTCGAACATCTGATCGACAGTGAGTGAACATCTCAGAGCTAGTTTCTAAGTGTGACACTAACCTCCTTTCAGTCATGAAAGACGAGTTGGAAACTGCTATGCGGAACAACGGAATCACCAGTCTAGACCAGGCTGGTCCCCATTTGGTGCATACAGGCGATGTTGACCATCTTGTCCCCTCCACCCCTGGGCACCCGTATGCCAGGAAGATTGCGAAGGGACGCCGTGCACAGTATATTTCAAAGCTCTAGAGAGCCAATGTCGCGGGACTCGGGCGTGTTCATAATCATGAGCCAAACTAGACATATACAGATCATATACGCGCTTAAATATGAGCACAGCGACGTCTCTGACGCTCTTTACCCCTAGCCTATACCAATACCAATTCGAGAATCAAACAAGGGCCAATGTACTCGGTAAGGTACCTTAGGGTCCGGAGCCTCGACCGAACGACGGGACCCAGATCGAATGGGGTTCTATTTATGCATAGAAGGTGACGGAATGAACCCTGGACCAGGCCGGGGAGTTATCCCTAGATTCCCTTTGGACACCACGGCGAGAATGCGGGAGAGAGTCGAGACCCTTCCGGAGAAATCACCCAACTCCGACTCAGGATCGACGGCACCGTCGAGATCCTGGTCTCCACCGTCTCAACAGAATGGGTCAGTTGGGTTGTTTCCGTAATACTACGTACTCCGATACCATTGTTACACTGTTTTGCCCTTATCCGGGGCAGTGGTCCTTCATATTGCCCCTTGCCGCTTTTACTCATCCGAGTTCTAGGACTCGTGGCTTGGAATATCTTGCTAACCATATTATCCTGATCAGGCTACGGATGTGTTCGCCTTTCAGGGGTGTCAATGACAGGAATGAATGACTTTTTACGGAATAGAACGAGCTATCTGACTAGTTTGCCTGAAATTACTTCCGAATTGGCGCTGAACTTGTGAAATGACCCTTCTCAGAGGGACCTGAAGCCATTGCCATCCTTGACCTCAACGCTCGGCAAAACTGCTTCAAGGAGGGAGACTTGACTTCTGCATTTCCATATCTTCTTCAGGGTCAAACCCACAGCCTGGAGAATCGTCTTGAACTCTTCCGGAGTCCTCTCGATCCCATTGATGCACGCCATCATGGTTAGGTCCCGATTGTGGCTAAAGCGTGTATGAAAGCCGTAGTTTGCTGGGAGAGGTTTCGGAGCAGAGGTCAATTGCGGATCACCTCTAGTGGTGTTCATCACCTGCTCGCATATCAACAGGCGAGAATGTGGCCCCATGCTCTCGCGAATGCACGATAGGATATTGATGCAATACTCGTCAGACCAGTCATGACTAGATCGGGTTATTAGAAAGTTGCCTGTGCTGGAATCGTGCCACTTACAGCACATATCGAAGGTAGTACACGTCGGCCCCTTCAATTGGATTTTTATCGAAGAAGCTATGCTCCACGAACTGCACCCGACCGGTCTTTAAAGCCTCGGGTTTCTCTCTCGGCCAAATACTCTCCAACCCGTGCATTATAACCGGACCTCGAGCTTGGACGACAAAACGGATATCGGGGTAGACTTTGCTCAGTTGAAGCGGAAAGCCTCCAACACCGCCTCCCACGTCGACGATCAAAACCTTGCCCAGGGATGCCCAAGGGAAATCTGCACGATTAAAGGTTAGATACGTGGCTGGAATGAGAATGACATGATTTGCCATAGACATGAGCAGACCCAAACACCCGCCCGCCACCGATCATGGCAAGGCCCATAATCTCCAGCTCCGGTCTTTCGACTAATCCATCGTCTCCTTCGGGTTGGGGCTCCAACACAAGACTCGGAACCCCGGGGTAATAGCCGCCAGTCTCTATGAGCTTGTCTTGCTCTACTACTTGACTTTGCCTGGAAAGCCGGTATCGGTAGTCATTCTAAAGTTACCCTGCTAATCAGTCCTCGCTTTTGGAGATGAGTCAAACCTCTTCCTGTATGCTCCGACCTGATCATGTTCAATTGATATAATATTCATGTCATACGTTAGGTCAGCCTAGGGCGTTCCTATCTCCAACAACTCTGCGGTGACTAAGAGCAAAACTTGGAAGTTACATTCAGTCATCCAATTTCCATATTATATCAGGGTAGTGCCACATAACAGGACCCCAGAGGAGTTGATCACCCAAAAATTATAGATAGAGACCATGCAAAGGAGCAGAGTGGCAGTGATTGTGATGAGTTCTTAATAATAAATCATCATCGCTCGGTATCATCAACAGCCACGGGGATCGAATACAACACCATGGAACTACTCGGTATGGTTGTGGCTAAGGCTACCCTACACTATATCTTACATTGCCTCAAACCTGGAGTGAGATTACGTTTGCCATGGTATCTGATTTGATGGGATTACCCCACACCACCTGTGCTTCTACCCGTGCCAACTAACAGACTCGATCAGATGCTAATCTCACTCATCAATCCCCTAGTAAGCAAGCCTTCGATGAAAGTCAGCCCCCGGCGACTCCGAAAGACTGCCTTCGTGCGGGTACGGGGAAACTCCCTACGTTGGTGGAGGGTGGGTAAACATGGCTCTGATCAACTCTGATTCCCGGTGGTGACTGTGCTAAGCGCAAGGTTGATGTTGACACCCAGAGTCCAGAATTTCACATGTCCTTTAGAATCTCTAACTTGTGTTATTAGACTTCTACGCCTCGTGTTCACTGTCCAGATAGTCAATTGCTCGGCCGAGTCTCTCAACTAGCTCACATCCCACAGCCTCACTTGATCCCTGGTTATCGCGAGCTAGCACTATGCTTACAAATAACGAGACATTGCCATACACCTTCTGCGGAGTTAGTGAGCGTGACTCTGTCTATCTAAGAAGAAGCAGAAACCCGGAAGCTTGTCATTTCGATGGCTACCTATGGGGAGGCTTTGTCTGAGACCGTCTATTGCAAGGCTGTTTACGCCGATCAACCACCGTCACAGTCTAAGAATGCCTTCCTCAGGGCCAGCAGCGGGGCACAAGCTGCGAGGTAGCTGCCACGCCTGCGCCGTATCCAAAGTCCGGTGCTCCAAAGAGAAGCCGATATGCTCTCGATGCAGAAGAAGGGAAACAACATGCGAGTATCTTGTCACCAAACGCCCAGGACGGAGGCAACATGGAAGTCGCTCGAGTGGCAGATCACCGCCGTCAACAAGTATACCGCAGAGTTTGCCAGAGCTGGGTCTGCCGACGACCTTCGCACTGCCTGAAACTTCATCCTTGCCTGTGGACAATGTGTCTCCAGGCTGTTCCGATGTGTTCTCAAGTCTATTCGACCCAGTTGAGCCCTCCCTATCATCATCGCTCACCAGCTTGGGTACCGATTTTGAGAATTATGTCGCGTCCTTTCCATTTCCTGAGACGGCGGGTGTTGATGCTGTGGACCCAATCCAGGCTCTTCCCAGTGAGAACCAGAGCGGCTTCAGTCCAGGCAGATTGCATTCCAGGAGCAGAGAAACACAGGCTCCTCCTGGGGGTACAGTCTCCCTCTTTGGACGACCATTGGCTGTCTCCCGGTCTCCTACCAATCTGGGGACGATGTTTGCGAGCGCAGGGAAGACTCACCAGCGGGGTCTACTAGACTCGCATTGTCACTGTCTTCCCCGCGCTCTTGATCTGTTGAAGCACCTTACTGAAACAGACCGGATACACGGTGCTACATCAGGTAGACAGACAGCCGAGTGTCTCAAATTCTTAGCACCATCAGCCGAGTCAATGATCCTGACCAACCAGGAGCCCATGAACGCCATCGATAGCATACTCGAATGTGGATGTTTGCAGGATAGCTACCTGCTCGTCATCTTGTCTCTGGACATATTCAAGATCCTAGACCGATGCGCCATGGCGGCAGAGATCGGGGCTGCTCCCCTCAGTAATGACGAGTCACTCTCTTCCCTGCCCTATCCTTCTCTGGAATCCATTCGACTACCAGCGTCTACAGACCGTGCAGGTGCCCACAGTGAGTCAGAATACCGCATGAAAACGGCACAGTGTGTTCTTAGAGAGCTACATCGTGTCCAGCGGGCTGTGAATCGGCTATCTCTCAAGTTGAACGGGTATAAGACTCAGCATAGACCTTCTGCTACACCAGGTTCGCTATTCTGCAGGAACGTCTCTTCAGCGGTGTCGACTCCTGTGGTTGATCAGTTGGAGCCGGAACTACGGAAGCGCTTGTGTGCTTTGTCGCTAGAGATTATCAATATGCTTCATTCTGATAATAGTTGAACAATGTCAATCACGGCCAGGTCAATGGAAGTATACCCCAGAAGGCAAGAATGCCGTAGATATACAGTTCCCAGAATAGTAGACCAGTCTCATTTCATATTAGATACACTAACAAAACAAAACAAAAGCCTCCTACGAACTAGGCGACATAACCGCCGAGATAACTTTCCTAACCGACTCCCTCGCAAACATCCGATCCAACCAGTCCTTCATAACCGGAAACTTCTCCACATCATACCCGTCTTCCTTCTGAATAACCAAAGACAGAGTCAACTGCCAGGTGCACCAAGCCAGATCTGCATACGAGCACTTATCCCCGACCAACCACGGCCCATCCCCTCCAGGGGCCACCTCCCGTCTTGCCAGATAGTCATTAACAACGCCGGAGACGCGGTTCATCTCGTCAATATAGCGCTGCAGCGCACTGGGCACCTTCTCCGGATGGTACTTCTTGAACCAGCACGCCTGCCCGTAGTACGGGCCCTGGCCCGAGGCCTGGAAAAACAGCCACTGCCGCGCATGCTGCGCGTCGTTCGTGCCTGGTGCGAAGCTGATTTTGTGCGTAGTGTCGTACCGCTCGACCAGGTACTCGACGATCGCGCCGGACTCCCACAGCGTGAGGTTTGTGTTTGGATCGTGGATTGCCGGGAGCCGGCCGTTGGGGTTGATGGCGAGATACTCCGGGGATTTGACTTGGGTGATTTCGATGGGGACGAACTCGTGCGGGAGGTTCAGTTCTTCGAGGATAATAGCGACGCGAGGCGGGTTGGGACCACCCTGGCCCCAGACTTTGATTGGGAGGAGATTGGATGTCATGGTTCTTGCTGGGGGTAGATGAGCTGGATTGCAGGTTACTCCAGGAGTAGTAGATGCTACGAGACGAGTACAATCCGTAATTATACCTGAGGTATGGTATGAACGACGAAGTATAGAGTGGGACACTCATTACAAAGCATTATTAATGGTGCTTGTTTAAGTCGGATGTCGGTGGTTGTAGTGGCCGATGGCGTCCACGACCAGGATCACGATTGTTTCTGTGGAAACCTTGTGTGGGTCTCTGGGGCCTGATAAACGCTCTGATAAACCAGTATAATGGAGGTACTATGGTGTCTACTTGCCAGGGCTCTTGTTTGCAGCATGGACATGCACCGAACAGTATACAATGCAGTCTATGCAGCACCACCGCCTAGGCTGACGGAGTGTCACACCCTAGTCACCCCGGCCCAGTAGAAGGCAGATAAGAATGCAGGACCGGAAAATAATGCCCCACAAACCCCATGAATATACACATCGGCGCACCAGGCAGAAACCTAGCCGGTCCATTGACAGACACAATGCCGACATTCCGCATATCATACCGTCCATCCGTATCAGCAGCCGCTTTGATCATGGTCATGGTGGCCGTCAACTCGGCGTAGGAAAGCGGGCGCCTTTCCTCCGTCAGACTAAGGGCATGCTCGGGTTGGACGTCCAACGACAAACCCCCCGGGCTTGATAAATACCGTTGGTGCCCAGTCCTGCTGTGCGCGAAGAAAGTCCTCGGTATTTCGGAGATCATGGTACACGGTTGATGCCGATCGGAGGAGAATGCATCGCACGAGAAGAGGTGTAGCTCGGCGTGCTTACCGGAGGGTATGCCTGGATTGCATTCCAAGTTGACAACCCAGGCTCACGGCTGCTGCACTGTCACTCGCAGCCCATGATTCTGAGGGCATGGCGTTGCAATTTATTGAACAGCCTGGGAAGGTCAAGGGGTTGATGGGGAGGGCGCGGGTGTTGGGGGAGTCCACCGAGCGTTGTGCCGCGTGGAAGGACTGGGACTCGACGAAGAATATTCCAAACAGCCCAGAGGCCCACTCGGGTATTTGATTCTACCCCGTATGTAACTTGTCCAATGAGATGTGTTTGGCTTGAATTTGCCCGTAAATAGTGTCATGTCAGGATAGCGCAGTGCTACGGCAGTCAAACAATGCACTTAGGGAAAACGCATCATCCCAGGCCCTGGTATCTTCCTGTTCTACAAGCCCGAGTGGCTGAGGCGTAATAATGCTCCGATAAATCCACGTCGGACCTTATAAAGCTTTTGCCGAGTCCGACGCTTCAGTGCAAACCAAGGCGGGTGTATATGAACCCACAGCGGCCTCTATAAGTTCGATGTCCTTTTCAGAAGTCTCTGCCGAAGGGTGATGCGGCTCATTGACATCTTATTCTGCTTGGACAATGGCAACCGCCTCACTAATCTTTCTCTCACACGAGCAGACGGGAATCGCCCGGGTCGACGAGATCACTCCCGAGGCGATCGAGGCCGCAAACAAGCTCTTGCAGAAAAACCACGACGAGAATCATAGGTTCTGGAGAAGCGTGGCCGGCCACAATCACATCGTGCACTCTGTGCTGACGATACTAGCACTGGGTGGAAACGCTGTTTGCTCAGCTATTCGAAGGTCTCTACCACCCCATCATCCATTTCGCTTTCGGTATTGAGTTTTAACAACCGACTATCATCGCAAAAGCAATCGCTCAATTGGCTTCACATGATTCGATGGGAATTAAAGAGTGTTTGGTCCGCAGTGAGGAGATGTCTCCTGCATTCGCCAAACCAGGGCGACCGCTGGTTGAGCTGTTCCACGAAGCTGAGGCCAATCCTGCGTTTCGCAAGGCGACGTACGGGTTCACTAACGGACCAGCGAGTGTGCGTGATGGCGTTCTGGGGAACGCAGCGGGGGAGATTTGCGTTGGCGGCCCAGATTCGCGTACAGCCGGGGGAGCTGGAACGACGATCGGCGGAGATGACCAGCTGTTCTGCATACATCGCTGGGGCCGCGCAGCGGCCGGGTAAGCCGCGAAAGATCGATTCCTTCCATTTGCACACCGTCACGGCGGCTTTGGCCTTGGCCGTGCTGATCGTGCAGCCATGGATCGACGTGGCGGTCAAAGCCCGTCTGGTGGAGTGGAAGACTCGGGTGGACTTGGTGTGGTATGTGTCGAGCGGCGCGGTCGAGCTGCATTTGGAGCACGTGCTGCAATACACTCCGGAAGCTAGTGCTGGGATGGACTAGAAAACTCTGTATCGAGCGGTTAGGGTGGTCCATGATGACGGGCATTTGACAAGGTTCGTGCGGGCATTGAGAACTGGAGAGGAACTTTCTAGACGGTGGGAGAATGGGGTGGGTGGTGAGTTTCCGATTCAGGGGACGGTCTGGCTGAGGATTGCGCAGATGGCGTATGACAGTACGGTCGATCGACCGATTGAGCAGAAGTGGATCTGGGGTATTGGGTTCGAGGACAGCTGGACAAGAGTGCTGCCTGGAGTATCAGAGTAGATTTCGATGCTGTCCATTTAGTCATGTGATAGGATGCTCTACTTCTCTGCTGTATTCCAAAGTCATGTCATTTATTCAATAGTTCAATAGTATCTCTTCCTGTCGATCATGATGGCAGAATGGAGATCTTCAATTGAGCTGGTTGTACTTGGCAATGGCAATGGCTTCGTTGAGAGAGATTGTGATAGACTTTGGGTAGTTTACCTACCTTAAAGCAGCGAGCCAAGACGGACTAGTGTTAGACTATTTCCCGATGGGAGGATCCCGTGACCGGTTGGGGGATCGACGTCCCCTGGTAAAATACGGTAATACCGGAAGGGAGCTTCCCCGCGGTAAGTGCATTACTCAGAAGGTACTTCCGGCGACGACTGTCTCACATGGACTGTCGGAAGCTCAATTCCTTAGAGATGACGATGATGGCATGGACGGACGCCGGTGAGAGAGAAAGAGGATGAGGTGTCAGGGCCTTAGTGTACGGATAGTTAATCTTGTTGTTGTTGGTGGATAGACTCCGAACCGCCGATGGGGACGGAGAGGATCAGCGATGAGCTCCTATCAGATGGGGCAGAAGTCAGCATGCTTTCCGAGGGTTTCTGGATGGGGAAATGGGTGAGGGGAGCAGGTATTCTACCTTAATATCGACAAGGTAGTTAAGTTCATGTTGGGTGGTGTAGTCATGGAGGACATTGGTTAGATTATGGGATATTTATTCCCTCACTATCAAAAGATAAGCACATATAAGAACATCCATCCCTATCTTCTTGTATTCTTCTTTGCCTATTCTATAAATACTAAGACTAAGAATACACTAGCTGGCCAGACCCCAACGTTCTCCGCCTCGTCATCGTCATCCAGACCATCGTGAGTAATCCATCCATCCACCCTCATTTTATGCTCAAATCTTCGATGCATTTTCTGTCACGAGGACTCCTCTCCCCTCCTGTCCCTTTTATTATTTATTTACCATCGTCTCCCTCCTGTGCGTCCTTTTTTCTCCTCATTCTTCCGTGCATCTCCCTGGCGTTCCTCAACTGATCAACACCTACATTCCTAGCTCAACAATCCTACCTACTCTCCCCAACCCTTGACTCTCCATCTCCCATCTCCATCTCCATCTCATACACCCCACCCACAAACATCATCCTATCCCAAACATCGTCTACATCATGACCGCCCCTCGATCGTCCGCTTTGCGCGCTCTGCGTCTTCTCTCGCAGCAGCACACCGCCACGCCCGCCATTCGCCGTAGCTTGCACATCACTGGCGCCAACTCCGCCCAACCCGCCAATGTTTCTGATCGTACTTCTCTCTATTCCACTCGCACCCTGGCAGATCTCAAATCCGAATGCCAAAAGCGTGCGTTGCGCACGTCCGGCACCCAAGCAGAGGTAAGTCATACAACTCTATACGGAGTACACCCTCGGCCGATCACCTCGCCCTACAAACTCTACGAGATCCCCAAACACCAACTCACCAGGACTACAGCTCGTCGAACGTCTAGCCAACCATGACTTCCTTCAATCTCGCGCCTTCAGCATCGCCATGCGCCGCATCAATGGCTCCTCCCAGGTAGAGTACGTTATCAGCCCCGATAAGATCACCCTAGACCCTATCCAGATACCTCGGTACAAGACCACCTCCTAGTCCACCGACTGACATCATCCAGTCACGCCCGCCAATTCAACACCTCGCGCGCCCAAAAAGCCGTCAATGACTCATCCACCGTCGACTTTGTCTACATGCCCTCCATGGCCGACATCGATGCCCCGGCGCCGCGCCCCGACCCACGCATTCCGATCCTTCCCGACAACTACTCCCACCACCTCCAGGCCCCCGCTGCCGGCAGCGCCCCCATGAAGCCTCAGGTCTACACCGTCTCCGGGGACGGCGCTGACATCGCCGCCAGCCCCATGACCGAGGTCGTCGACAACCACGCTGTGGATATCGACCCGTTCTCGCTCACGGAAGCGGTGGGTAAGTCGCGTTACGGTGCACAGCTGCAGAAACAGGGGTCGCAAGAGCCGGGCGTCATGCGGGAATTGTGGAGTGGGTTTCTGGATGACCTGCTCGGTCCTAAACAGCAGAGTCAGAAACAGTGACGGGAGTTTATGATTTGAAAATTTGTCTGTTTCTGTTCTAGTCTAGCCTAGCGTATCTTACACTGGATGTTTCTGTCTGTTTACTACTGTTTGGTATGGACAACAATTGACATTGGCCGTTGGCCTTGAAACAAATAAACTATCTGCACCCTTAGCGTAGACAATGCTTACTCTCACGACGCCTGCAGCACCAGGCACCACGCAGGCGTCAGACCAATCTCCCGAGCTAATGACGTCTGGATCATTCAACAACATCAGCCCACAATCAGTCCACCCTGCCTCCCCGGACCTGGGTGCTCCGTGACGCAATTTCGCGGGTCGAGATCGGCCCAACAATTCCATCGTGATCCACAACCCTTCACCCGAGTCATGGAATTGTCGCCGCGGATAAATCCAGCTGTCGGTTATAAGGCTGCGTCGATGGGGGAGGGTCTCCGATCTGTTCCGATGATGTACCTCCTTCCGTAGTCTCTCGTCACATGAATTGATGCTCAACCTGGATCTCAATTGATTACTGATTATCTGATTATCGTGATCGGAGCTGGGTAAAGCTCCGCAGGGAGGTGCCCTTGGCCCTAACATGTGACGGCGTACTTACGTATGGAGCATCGGACTTCTTTCCCCGGAAGTATCAAGTCTATTCTGTTTGTATTATTAGCCTCCGGCATTTCTAGTACCTTCCGTCCATTTTAAAATCTGACCGGAGTCATTCATCCTCGGCATTTTCGCTGTTTGATGAGCTAAACGCCGGGAGAGGCGCAGTGTTATCTCTGAAACGGAGAAAGCTTAACCACTCATGCTCCCAAAGTCCTCTGTCGTCCAATTTCGTACCGTCTGGGAAGAATGTCCACCTGAATATGTTCCCGTTGCCGATTCAGAAAGTCTGTCGTCGAATGCTGTTCTCCGAAGCCACGGCAAGAGAATGGCTGACAACAGAACAAAATAGCACGGACCAAACACAACATGCTTTCCGTGCTAAGGATCCGGTATAGAAGTATTTTAGTAGATATTGCAAGGCGCATGCACTCGGGAAAATTGACCAATTGAATATCCCTGGTAAATGCTTCCGGTTAGTCCTAAATGCAAGAATAGAAGAAAACGCAAGTGTTTTGCACTCATCTTCCAGGAGTGACCACGACTGTTCAATTACTTCATGATATAAGTAGCAATCACAAGACCTACAGCCGCACAATTCCAGCGTAAAGACGAAGACTGAGATTTGAATGGTGTTTCAGCTTAGCCACTTAATCCATGATCATTCATATCCTCGCCTCTCGTCTTCCATACCCACGATACGTAACAAAAAAATGTGGTTGCATTTTGCATGCAATCTAACTTCTAGCGAGGTTTTCTTTTTTTTTTTTTTTTCAGATTTACAAGGCCAAACGAAGGCTAGGGGCTCAAGGGTGGCATCAGCTCATGCTAATATCTTCAGGTCGACTGGCGCCGCCGGAGGAACAGCAACGGCAGGCTAATCTCAGACTTGAGTATCTCAAGATTTAGCTTAGACGGGTGGACGGACTAAGCGAGGACGAAAACTTTCAAATCATACATAGGAATCATACATAGTAGATGAACGGCAAATCATACAGGAATCTCGCAAGTACCTAAACACGCTCATAAACAAGTTCGAACACAAGATAAGACAAATCGACATAGCCAGGCCACTACTCCCTACATCTCAAGCAACTACCCAGCGTGTACCGTGTTGAACGTTGCTATGCCATCGCAATATCCGTAACAAGACCAGGCCACATGCTATTATCCCCCCAGCTGAGATAATCCCACATCTGTTGGTCATTGGCGTCGTTGACAAAGGGATAGATGAGGGCATCCAGGTGGGCGGTATCACTGGGGTCGGTCATCGCCCTGTTCAACTCAGGCTGAAGTGCCACCCCGGACGCAGTCGCATCCCGGCGCACTGAATCCATCGCCGTAGCCAGGACAGGCAGAGCGGAGCCATGAGCCGCAAGGTTGTCACAGTGCTTGCTGGCCTCGAAGATGCGCGACACAGCATCCAGGGAGGTCTTGGCAGTATGGCCGAGGGAGTGCATACGAGCCAGCGTGACCATGGCGGTCTCGACCTGGGCCTGGCACGAGCGGATAGAGGCGCGCGGATCGTTGGCCGTCGGGTCGTTGATGAAGAGACCCAGCAGGGGGATCATCGACGCCTGGAAGGTCCACCAGACGGCGTTCCAGCCGCCGAGCTGGTTCGACTGTGCGGTGGCGGCGATGTGTTGGATGGAGACCTCGGCCATCTCGCGACACTTCTCGATGGCGGTGCGCTCCTCGGTGCGCAGCGCCAGGTAGGACACGCGCCGCATGGCGTAGCTCAGCAGCGTGGGTCGGTACAGGAGAATGCGCTGGTTGTAGTAGCGCCAGCGCATGACGCTGCGGACGGTCTTGATGCGCTCCGGGCACGGCTCGTAGTCTTTCAGAATGGCGGGCAGGTTCTCCCACCATTCCAGCAGTTGCGCATCCATCTGTGCGGCCTGGTGCTTGCCCAGCGGCGCGGCCGCCAGTAGTTCCTGGATCTCGGTGGCAATCCGTGCAAAGCGAATGTTCTCCACCAGGGGGAGGACGTCCATAAGCGTTTCCTGTACGTCCGGTGAGCCCTGTTAGCCTCAGTATGTATGTTGTCAGAATGGAAGCTTACCTCGTCGCGGCCGTGGGGTGGTTTGACGGTGATGGTTAAACCAATCCGACCCATACTTGGCCGGCCAAGAGTCATGCCAGCCCAGGTGTCCATGCAAAACAGCGACCACCAGGTGCGCCGCTTGGTATCCAAAGACGCCACTGTCGCCGGGTCCAGCACCTGGTCGTGCTTGATTGATTCCTTGTGGAGGCCCCGGGCGGTTGCCATTCGCAGGGCAGCGCCCATGAGCGACTGGGCGAGTTCGGGCTGACTGAGGTAGTGGCAGTACCAACCACTGATCAGGCCCAGCGTCTGGATGATCTCGATCTGCGGGTTGCCCAAGGAGCGCAGACCCAGGTTGTCCTCGCAGCGTCGGTAGTAGATCTGATGGGTCGAGTCATTTGGGTTTGTCGCCGCGACGCTGCCCAGGGCCAGCACAATATTCAACAGGGCCAGCCAGGGTTTGTCTCGGCGGTGGCCGGCCAGATACGTCTCGCGGAAGGATTTCTCATCGATCATGGGACAAAACGCATGGAAAATGAGAAAATAAGCATCGATGAACTGCATCTCTGTGAGTGGGAGATGCTGCGGCTGCAACGGCGCCACCGGCGCATGAGGCAGCCAGCCCGATGGCGCCCCATACGCTGCTCCGTCACCAGCACTGATGGGCTTTCGCGACAAGTACGCGGCACAGCCGGGGTTCAACAACACGATGACCTTCAGGATGGCTTGGGTAGACGAGATGCCGAGATACGATGAGGGCTGTCGAGCGCACAGGGCCAGGGCGTTGACATCGTCCGAGAGGCCTTGGTCGAGATCGGTAGAGCCACTATGTTGCCGGTCGAGGGGCTCGGCCGGCATGGTCTGCAGGAGCTCCAGTTCGTCATCCTCGTTCGACTCGCCATGTGTCGCTACGGATGCCAGTGTGGCAGTTGGCGAGGAGCTGGGCTGCTGTACACTGCCCGGAGACTGCTGGGATGGGGCGGCGAGGAGTTCGAGCAGCTTCTCTCGAGGCAGGTTATCCAGAGACTCGACGTTGATGTTCGGGAATAGCGTCCCCAGGACCCGTCGGTATGCATCGAGGGTGGCGGACACTTCCTTGACCCGTTTACTGTCCTTTTGTGTTGAGTTCAAGGCTCCCCCATGGCGGGTATGCAGCACTAACCTGTCTGATGTCCGCGGGTGCGCATAGTGACACTGGTCAGCCTTTCTGTACCAGCGACAGGCCTCACACGGCCTCTCGCCATCGCACTTGATTTTGCGATGGCGACAGGAGGTACACGCCCGCGCAGTCGTCACTCGGCGGCCGGTAGTCTCGCCTCGTTCTCCGCTGGGCCCCTGTCGGCTTGGAGCCGCTCGCGAAGCGCTTTCGCTGCCGTCAAAGGTGTGAAACATGATGGCGCAGGCATGAGCTCAACACGCAAACGCAACAAGCAGGGTAAGTTAATAACCCCTCACTCACTGTCATTAAATGACAACAGCCGAAAGGGCTAATTAGCGCCACTGGGGTTGAAGAGGAGGTGGCGCTAACGAGGGTAGTGCATTTAACCCGAGACGATGCTAAATCAGCCGGTGGGTGAATCTCGGCAACTATCCAGGCCAAGTATCACCATGACGAGTTTATCCCCAAGGCTGGCATCCAACCCCTCCAACTCTGCGTTCGGCTTTGCAAACCGTGTCGGAATGACACTTCCAAATGCCAATCGGCCGCGATGACGTTGATGTTTGACGGGGCGGTGGATATATCCGGCCAGAACATCTCGCACCAGCCCATGGAAGAAAGGCGATCATAATCACATTGGGAAGCGTCCCGTATCAGACCCCATCTACACGCGCAGCGTCGTCTGCTTTGTCCGTCGACTCGGTCTTCTTCCATTCCAACCCTCGATATTCTATTGACCGGCCTCCTTAGATCCAGTGCCTAACATGGAGTTCTTCATCGGACTTTCTACGCTGGCGGCCACCGCCCTGGGCCAGGAACTCTGCGCCCAGTACGACAGTGTGTCGAGCCCTCCGTACTCGGTGAACAGCGACTTGTGGGGGAAGGACCAAGGCACCGGAGAGCAGTGCGTCTACGTGGACAGCCTCTCGAACTCCGGGGCGTCGTGGCACACTATTTGGGCCTGGAGCGGCGGCGAGGGCATGGTGAAGAGCTACTCGAACTCTGGCGTCGAATTCGAGAAGAGGCTCGCCAGCGAAGTGCAAAGCATCAACACCTCGGTGTCATGGACGCAGGACAACACCGACGTCAACGCCGACGTCGCGTATGATCTGTTTACCGCAGCGGACGTGGACCATATCACATACAGCGGAGATTATGAATTGATGGTTTGGTATGCGTTCGTATTCCCCTCAGATAGGTTCGATCATTCCACGGGGAGACTAACTCGGTTGCCGTTTAGGCTCGCCCGCTACGGCACGATCCAACCCATGGGGAAGCAGATTGCTACGGCCACGGTGGGAGATCAGTCCTGGGAGGTGTGGTACGGCAGCAGAATCCAAGACGGTGCTGAGCAAAAGACATACACCTTCGTGGCGGGTACCCCCATCGAGTCCTATAGCGGGGACCTCAAGGCCTTTTTCGACTATCTGTCCGAGTCTCAAAGCTTCCCCGCCGATTCTTAGTATCTGATCAGTAAGTGGCCCCGAAATTGACCCGCAAAGTCCGTCACTAACAGGCGACATGTAGATCTGCAATTCGGAACCGAGCCGTTTACTGGGAGTAAGAGATACTAGGTGCTTTGGCTGGATTAACAGACGATTCGAACCTTGATCCTGCCATTCAGGAAGAGCCGCGGATAGGATTAATCTAGTGAACAATCCACTTGACTCCGCTTGGCCCCTCACTGTTTATTTCTCTTTGTTTCAGCAAGTTTTTACGCCGGAGGATGATCCTAGTATCGAGATGAGTGGACGGTGTTACGGGCCGGTCCTATGTCCCTTAGCGCATACGGGAGACTATCGATCGACTAACGCCTCCAGAATCGGACGCAGTGGGTCAACTGGAGAAGAGTAGGGCTGACCAAGAAATTTGTAAGGGCTACGGGTCTCTAGGGCCGGTCTTTTGCCGGAAATACAAGTATGAAGCAATTATCCAGCCTCCCCTACATGTTCACCACCAACGATATTGCATCCAGTTTTATAGTGGCTGCTATTATGAACAGCATCCGCACACCGCAGGTGATTTATAGCGAATCTGTAGACTGTGTGCCAGCGTGAGACAACGTGGGCTGGTGCTGATCGTACTTTTTGTAAGGTATCAAGCTGGCACAAGGCGTGAAACGATCGGAGAACAGGCTCTATCTATATCATTATTGTCAGTGGATCTCACTTTATGTACTATGATTATAATTGGATCTACTGCAAAAGACTGCTCCCTAGAAGTGCAACGGACACTATTCCGACTCATCGTCGGCTTTCCCCCGACTCCATATTGTATAAGGGCAATGCAAAAACCAACATCAGACGTTCGACTAGTTCGCCCGGTACGACCGTTGCGACGCGATGGAGCCTCCGGCAAAGAGTTCCGCTGATCTCCACGCCTTCGTGCTAGACGACCCCAGCTCCACTGAATTCCACGAGCCCGGGACATCTATCTTGACCACCAACAGTACCGCCGAAGACATCAGCGAAGCAGTATTGTCTTGCGGGAGAAACTTTGTTCTCTTCAACAACGATTCAACGTCCCAGACAGATGTTGTTGCAAAACTGAAGTCAGCAGGATCAATAGCTGGGAAAACAATTGGCGTGAGGTTTGGGCACGAAGACGCTATTGAACCTCTTCATGACCAGAATAAGCACGAGAAAGTAAAGGCTCTTGACTCACTCGATGACATATCTGAAGCCTCTACTTCATCCCGTGCAGGGCTCATTCTCGCTGTTGTCCAATCTCAACGGGACAGAGAGAGAGTTACAAGTCTCGAGAAGAACATCCGTATACAACGTCACAATTTCGAGGAGCAGGACTCAGCCGCACACTTGGGGGACGTCGACAGTGAGCTTGTGACGGTGACCGACGAGGCCTCGAAATGTATTTTGCAAGGACAAAATGTCCTGTTTGTGGTGGAAGGTCGCGCGTTACACTCTATGAAAAACTTTGTCCGGCTTCTCGTTCCACCACCCAAGTACATACTGTCAACAGTGAGTGGCGCCCTATGTTCACGGCTATATAACAGCAGCTAATTCATAATAGTCTCCAGACATCCTAGGACCATTACTTGAAGCTCTGCGAATCAAACGCGCGGGGCTACTTGGCTCAATATCACCCGGCTACGTGGTCTGGCGATCTGACGAGTCATTATCAAAGTTCACAGGAGTCCCTATAGTGATCTGTCCTAGAGAACCAGACGAGACAATCCTTTGGAACCTGATCACCCCGAAAAATCCCCCCAAGATGCAGTACCAGCGGCTCGGCAAAAGTGCCATAAAGATATCCCGGATCATCCTGGGCTGCATGACATTCGGCAATCCGGCCTGGGAAGGCAGTCCCTGGGTGCTACCAGAGGAGAAAGCGCTCCCTCTGCTCAAAAAAGCCTTCGACTGCGGCATCAACACATGGGATACCGCGAACACATACTCCAACGGCCAATCCGAGATGATCATCGGCAAGGCGCTCGAAACCTACTCCATCCCGCGGAGCAAGGTGGTCATCATGACCAAACTCTACTACCCTGTGCTTGACGCGGAGGACGCCCGCCGCCCAAGCCCGGCTGTCAACACAGGCGAACTCGTGAACCAGATGGGACTGAGTCGGAAACACATCTTCGAAGCCGTGGATGCGTCGCTGCGACGTCTGAAGACCACCTACATTGATGTGCTGCAGCTGCACCGGTTGGACCCGGAAGCCGAGCCGGAAGAGGTGATGCGTGCGCTCCATGATCTGGTGCAGATGGGCAAGGTGCATTATCTCGGTGCGTCGAGCATGTACTGCTGGCAGCTAGCGAGACTACAATACACGGCTAAGATGAACGGGTGGACCCCATTTAGCAGTATGCAGAACTTGTATAATCTGCTGTATCGCGAGGAGGAGCGCGAAGTCAACCCGTTCTGTCGAGCTGAGGGGATTGGACTGGTCCCGTGGAGCCCGTTGGCAAGGGGACTGCTTGCTAGGCCGTGGAACCAGGAGACCGAACGGTCGAAGCGGGATGCTAAGACGGAGAAGTGGTTCAAGGGCGATGCTAACGATCAGATTGTTCGTCGGGTGGAGACCCTCGCGCAGAGAAAGGGATGTACGATGACTGCTGTTGCGATCGCCTGGTTACTACATAAGGGCGCTTGTCCTATTGTGGGATTGAACACAGCGGAACGTATCGAGAGTATATCAGAAGCGCTTGCTGTAAAGCTGGAGGAGGGAGAGTTGAAGTTTCTCGAAGAGTGCTATTGCCCTCTTGCTGTACAAGCCATATAGAAGGCTGTCATAAGTTACACTCTATAAACCAACGAAATAGAGAAATCGCGCAAACACGACTTGATACATTTGAAGCAACAATGAAACAGACGAGTATAAACTATTTTAGGCAAAGATCATGAACAAAAATACACTTTATTAGCAGTAGCTACCAACGGAGAGAAGCCCGATCACATCATCCCATCGTCCGATGCCCCAGAGAAGCAGACATTCTTGCCCCCCCCCCCCCCCAACCAAGAAAAGCCACCCATATCTATGCTACCAATCACGCTGCAAAATTGGAAGTCAGATCTGGAAAGGTAAACTCCCCAAGATCTGGAAGAAACAACTCCTCTGGAGGCTGAACAGACACATCCCCGACAACCTGCAACGGCGTCTGCCCGAGCAGCTGCATGCCAGGAACTGAAGCATCCGCCGGTGGCACGCCGTATGCAAACGGAAACTGAGCGCTCGGCTGGTTCCCGATAACATGCTGCACGCCGAGATCCGCCGCGCAGTCCAGCATCTTACGAGTCAACCCGCCGGTCATCCGGCTGAGGGGATGCTGGGGGATGCATGGCGTGTTCCGGAATAGGGTCAAGACCCGGTTAATTAGGGAGAACTCATCTTCTAGCCTAAATGCTAACTGCTCGCGGTAGTTCCTACAGACCTCCAGCAGGAAGTGCCCTGCAAACGCAATCATGATGTGGAAGTAATGCGGCATGCCCACAAGGCCCTGTTGCAGCTCCGGTTCGTTGAGGATCATCTCGAACGTTGTAGTGGCTGCTTCGTGCGCCATGCCCGCCGCGCGGAGGAGATGCGTTGGGATGGGTTTACCGTGAAGGCCCTTGAACACCTGGTGGCCCAAGTATAGCTTACCGAATTGATAATGCAACTGGAGGCCTCGTGTTGGGAAGTCGCCGATGTGGGCGTTTGTTACGAACAGCGAGGAGAACTTGCTGAACCACCTGTCTAACTGGCGGGAGAAGCCGAGTATCTGGCTTGAGAGCGCCTGGGGGAGCTGAGTCTCCGTGTCGGATCCTAGAACGTCACGGACTTGTCCCATGATCAAGAGCAGCGATACCTGGGATAGAATGCGAACGTCGGATTCCGTCGCTTCTGCGCGATGAAGATACGACTCCCAGCTGACGGCGATCTGGTTGTCTCCCCGAAGCAGCGGGTCGCGGTTATGCAAGACGGATAGATGCTGGTCGCATACAAAAAGTAGATACCAGAGGCGGACGCGGTCCGAGAGTTCTGATGGAGGAGCTGCGGAGGACGGCGACGGTACTGAAGTAATGTTTCGGAGGCCTAGTAGATGTTCAAAGCTTCGATGGAGTCGCATATCCCCAGCACGCCGGATTGCATCACTGGAGAATATGCGTGATGCATCCGTGAGCCAGAAAGAGCCGATACAGAGCGCCCGGATGTACTCTATATCCTTCTTCTCAAACAACGAGCGGGATACAAGGGAACGAAATTCCCTGTTGCATGCCACATATGTTCTATGGTCCTGGGGATCATGAAGGGCTGAAACAGCGCAGATGGCGGCAAAGAGGACTGGGGAGGTGGCACGAAGCTTCAAGGCATCTTGTGGGGGTCCGCCAATCCCATAGAGATAGTGATCCAGACGGGAGAAGTAGTGCGCCACCAGACGCTCGGCCACTTCCATGGTAATAATGCCCTTGCTCACGAGGTCTTCCTTCGCGTCGCGCTTGTGGTGATGATGATGTTCGCCGGATCGAGGGCTGCCGAGTTTCGCAATGTCCAGGAATGTATCAATCGGAGCTTGCACGGCGCTAGGCGACTGAGGAGGTGAAACCTCGCAATCGTCCTCCTTATTGCTGTCTTCATGGCCATTCGATTCTGTCGCTGTACCATTCTCGTTGGTGGCATTGCCTGTGGCGTTCGTACAAGTCAATGGCTTGGGGTTGTCCAGCTCCAAGTGTTGGCATATGGTACTTAGTGTGTCGTGAATATTCTTGACATCGTCCTGAATCAACATTGTAGTCCTGGTTTGTATTAGCACCTTTCATATAGTGCAGCGACAGTAGTTCCAAATTATCACTCACTTCATATCTTCTAGTAAGGACTGAAGACTTCGGCTAAGCACACACGACAGCCCGCGACGACGGCAACGCACACATGGCGGGCCCTCCTCGGGCATATCACATCGGATCTTGTTCTTTCTGCACGCAGCACATGCTGTGATCTTGCGGGTGATGCCTGATAGTATCTCGACTACATTTCCATCTGTTTGTCTGCTTCTTTTGCCATGAGGACCACTACTCTCGGATCCCTGTCCATTGGATGTCCCATTGGGATCCATCTGGGGAACAAAAAATGCATCTTGGGGGAAGTTACGTTGATCAGGTAGAACCCCCGACCCCAACGTCGAGGAGGGGTGTGTATGCGGCCCACTGCGAGGCGGAGATGTTGTGGCCTGAGACCACGAGGACTTTCTCTTTGGCATGAGGCTGTCTTAGGCGACGGTCCGCTGTAGTGTATCTGACTTGGAGTTCGGAGGAAGCGCGCAGGTCCATCGTCGGAGAAGGCCACCATAGCACCCCAGGTGGAGAAGAGTAGCAGACCCCACATACTGAGCTTGAATGAGTCTTTGACTCCGTACAAACCCCGCATATCTGCCTGGTGTTGGTATCCGGGGGCGATTAGTCCGGTGCAGCCCCGCACATAGTTCGGTTGAAGTCCGAGAGATACATCATGGCCATACCAAACAGAAGGGGAGAAGGTACATTCATCCGGCAATATGAACGGCATATTAGTTATATAAATGCACCTGTTCTCTCCTCTGGACCAATCATTAGAGACAAACAGGTTCAAAGCCAACATCCCTATCACCATGACCGTCGCAATCGCAGACAAAGCAACCCCCTTACCAGAAGGCATCTACTGCCCAGTGCTTTCAATCTACAAAGCAACCCCCCGACAAGAGATCGACCTAGATGCCTCATACAAATACTTCTCCTACCTCATCCGCGGAGGCATGGACGGCCTTGTTCTGGCTGGTACCACCGCCGAAGCCGTCCTCCTCTCGCCAGCCGAACGCCAGGATTTAGTCCGCGTCGCCAGACAGGCTGCGCTCGACCTAGGGCTAAGCAATTACCCACTGGTCGCTGGGATCAGCGGTCAATCCACCAACGAGTCGATCCGTCTCGCCGAGGAAGCCCAGCAGGCTGGTGCAGATTTTGGTCTCCTGCTACCTCCCAGCTACTGGGCCAAGGCAGTAAACAAGAATGTGATTCTGGATTTCTACCGCGAGGTGGCGGATCATAGCAGGATTCCGATTGTTGTTTACAGCGTATGTCTATCTTCCTTGAAATTTGCAACACGCGACAATCCAATTGACTAAATCATGTGCAGTTCCCGGCGGTATGCAACGGAGTAGACATGAACTCGGACGTCCTGTCAGAGATGGCACATCATCCAAATATCGTGGGAGTCAAGCTCACCTGCGGAAATGCAGGAAAGGTGACCCGCCTGACACAGGAATATACCGTGTCGCAATTCAGCGTCCACGCAGGATCGTCGGACTGGCTGCTTCCATGTCTCATCGGCGGAGGCGCAGGATGTGTGACTGGGATAGGGAACGTGTTTCCCAGATCTGTTGCGAAGTTATATTCTCTCTGGAAAGAGGGAAAGATCGAGCAAGCGCGCGAGCTGCAGGGACTCGTGGCGCAGGCGGAGAAGGCTTGTAAGGAGGGTATCGCACCGACCAAGTTTGCCGCTGGGCATTTTGTCGGCTCGAAGCTGGGAATCACCGATGCACAGGCGTTTTGGCCCAGGAAGCCATACAAGCCATCCGGGAAGGAAATTCAGGAATGGGTGGTCTCTGTGATGAAGCATCTGGCCAAGATGGAAGACTCCTTGCCAGAGAAGCACGCATGATATAGAGTATAGAGTTAGTTTAATTCAGAATGCATAATATAGTCATCTATTCTTGATCTATCTAGATATTTGGTCTTGATCAGACGAAAAAATCATCTTTCAGCTGCACATACTTGATCCTCTGCCTCCAGAATGTAAATGCAATGTGCAGAGTGTCATCCCTTCCAACAACCATGCTGGGGTAGGAAAGCTCCCGATTCAGCTTCTTCTCGCTGTTGTTCGTCATGCAAAACCCGTCCCCGTCCTCAAGCACTTTGCGCTCCCAGGTGACTCCGTTATCGTCACTCCAAGCTACACACAATGGTGCCCTAGGTGCGCCCCAAAATGCTGATTTGCCACTCTTGGTGGTTTGATTCGTGCGATCATCGTCAGCATCTCCGATATCATCATACAATCCTTCCCGCCGCCCGGTGGCATTGTCTTTGGATGAGTGATTATACACCAAGACGGCTCTCCCTGACGGCAGTACATCAAAGCAGATTCCTGCATTGGGATTTGGCAACGGCGTCGTCTCTGGTGCAGACCATGTTAAGCCATCCGGAGACCTGGACAAGTACACATTGTCTGCCCACCGACTACGGAACAGCGCAAGATACTGCCCGTCTTTCAGTCGTTGTATCGCCATGTGCACACATCCGGTGCTATCTGGGACTTCGGCCTCGCTCCAGGTCTGTCCCTGATCTTTCGAGAAACGCACGCACGAGATATCGTCGCTTCCCATCCATCGCTGGCCCGGGTCGACGCGACATTTGAAAACCGGCAACACCCATGTACCATCGTCAAGTATGCGGATCGGCTGTCGGATGAACGTTCCTCGATCTGGAAAAAGAGCTTCCTCGGGGTCCCAGGTTTTCCCACCGTCTTTCGAAATCCGATGTTTGATGATCGCCGAGTCCTGGTCGCCGGCATGTTGCGAAGTGTAGAGAAGCCAAACGTCACCACTGGGAGCCTGGAAAAGCAGCGGGTTCTGTTCGCTTCGGCTATTGTCGTGGGTCATTTTCTCTGCAGGGGTCCATTCTTCTGCCCCGGCTTGCAACCGGGACATGTAGATGCTGATGTCTGGTTTTCCCTCCATCGTGCCGCCGAACCATGCGCAGAGGAGATCGCCGTTCGGAAGAAACAGGAGATTGGAAGCATGGCATTGCACCGTAGCAGCGGGTACAAAGGCTTCTTTTCGAAAATATGGTCCAGAGACGCTGCGGACACCGCCATCACTCAGGATTGTTTCGGTTGCAGTAGTGGTGGTCATTTTGCGTCGAAAGTGAGAGGATTACTGCGCAATGTAAGTCCAGCTTTGTTCATATGCAGATATCCAATTGTTAAAGCTTAGACATTCTTCCCATTTATTATGGTCTAGCCTAAATGGAGTATTCTCGGTATGACTTCAACCCGCATCGCATGTCGGGCATCTTCCGACGGGCTCGTGGAGACAACTACGAACCCCCCGCACGTACTAATTCTCGGTCGACTGTCCGATATCAATATTGGCTTCGTTAGCTTGCAGTGACCCCATGGGGTATGGGGATGATCGGCCCACCCAATTCTACAGAGATATCATGCAATGGGACGGCAATGGGAAGAGTATTTATCTCGTTGCCCTCCATTGCCATCAGACCGGTCTCTCCTGTAGAGGTCTTTCTCTAAGCTTGCCCTAACTACACAATGGCCGGGGGAACAAGCATTTGGTTCAGCAAAGAGGCAAGATCCGATCCCAAGGAGATCTTCAACAGACGACTACTATACCTTCTTGTCTCTGTTGCTTGGGCAGGATGCTTCTATGGGTTCGACACCGGAAATATCGGGGGCATTCTCACCCTGGAATCTTTTGAGAATGCATTTGGTTTGATTAACGTTCCTCAAGCCGAGATTGACAATCGCAAGGTATGTAATCAGCCACCGCTACCTCGCAGCAGGCTTTCTAATCCAACCAGGGTACCATAGCAGCCATGCTTGCAGGCGGAGCATCAGCCGGATCCATCCTCGCCGCCCCAACCTCCGATTTCATCGGTCGTAAATGGAGCGTTTTTCTCTGGGGCGTGGTCTTCCTCGTGGGCGCCGCCATGCAGATGGACGCCAACTACGACGTCCTGATTGCCGGGCGCTTCATTGGAGGTATGGGCGTCGGGGCCAGCTCCATGCTCACGCCACAGTTCCTGGCGGAAAACTCGCCTAAGTCCATCCGTGGGTCCATGACGGCCACTTATAACCTCATGATCCTGATGGCCCTCATGCTCGCCTTCTGGGTGAACTACGGGGTATCATTGTGGTCGTACCCTGGCGTGGAACATGACCATAGGCAATGGAGAACGGCCATGGGCATTCAGCTGATCCCCGGCGGCCTGATGTGTCTAATGATTCCCTGGGTGCCAGAGACGCCACGGTACTTGATTAACCACGGCAAGTCTGAGCAGGGTCTGAAGAATATCTGCAAGCTGCGCAAGCTTCCTGCAGACCACGAATACGTGCAGATCGAGTACCAGGAGATCCAGGCCCAGGTGCGCTACGAGCAGGAATGCTACGCAGGACACAGCTACTGGGTCGTAGCCAAGGATATCTTCACGATCAAAAGCAATTTCCGACGGTTCTTCCTGGCAATCATGTTGTTTCTGTTCCACAAATTCACCGGTACCGACTCGTTGAACGTAAGTACACGCTTCTATCACTACATCCCACAGTGCTAACCTGCATAGTACTACGCCCCGGAGATCTTTCAGCTCATCGGAGTACACGACGACTCGTCTCTGCTCACAACCGGCGTGTACGGCGTCGTGAAATTCATGATGACTATTATCTACGTCGCGTATCTGGTCGACCGCGTGGGCCGTCGTCTGCCGCTGCTCATCGGCGCGACGATGCAAGCAACAGCGATGCTGTACTTGGCCCTTTATCTCCGGTTCGCAGGTGTCTCCGCTACCAGTGCCGGAGGCGGAACGCCTGCCGGTGGGATCGTCGGTGTAGTTTGGATTTACATCTATGCGCTTGGTTGGTCTTTCGGTCACAGCGTAGCGTGCTACGTCGTGGCCGCAGAGATCTTCCCTACAAGAATAGTAAGTGCCGTCCTGGCAGAGTACTGTGGAAGAGGTTACTGACTATTATCAGCGGTCCGTCTGCATGTCGTTTTGTTTCTTTGTCAACTGGATCGTTGACTATGGCATCACTCGCGCGACTCCAAACATGCTCACGCATATGGGATGGGGCACCTTTCTGCTGTATGCCATGCTTACCTACGCTGGCGTCGTTTTTATTTACTTCTGTCTACCTGAGATGAAGGGTCGCTCCATCGAGAGTATGGATGATCTGTTCCAGCGGCCGCTTTGGACTATGTGGAAACATGCGTATCCCACAGAGGAAGAGCGAACTCGGCATGGAGTTGTCGAGGCAGCGCGGAAGGGCGAGGCTTTGGATGGTGAGGAGCAAAGGGAAGGTGCGGAGCAGAAGAAAGACGTGCAGCATGTAGAGGCTGTGTAGGTCATTCGTTCTAATAATGATTTTCATGTTTTGTCATGTATTTCTTTGATATAGTCTCCGATAATGAGAATACTCAAGCTCGCCGGTTGTCAAGGTATAGCCATCGTTATGCTGAATACATATTTGTGCAGTGCAGGTGGTCTACGTACTAAGGAATCGAATATTGTATAACCTTGGGATAGGTAAAACAAATCTAGAATATACCCTGATATTCTATCTCTAATATATTACTACTAGATTGGAGTCCATGGAGGTTTAGAGATGTGGTTCTACATATGTCGGCATCAGTCCAGAATCTGGATAGAAGTCCACCTCTCCCACAGTAACACCTTCGACTTACGTATGTCTCTCGTCTTGAAATGTCTTCCATATTGGCAACTAGCTCGGCGGACAAAATCTTAGGGCAGTACTGTGCATCGGAAATGTCATCCCCGCAACATCAGTAGTTTCATGTGTGGATGCGTCGGTCATGATCCGGATCCATAGCGCTAGAGCCAGTATCGGGCTGCCTCCGACCTTTTTGGCGGGGTGTATATTAGATATATTTTATATGGATAGGATATGTCTCTGAATTGTTCTATCCACAATCAACCACTCTACAACATGGCAACATTCACACTCAACACCGGAGCCAAGATTCCTGCCGTGGGATTCGGTACATGGAAGGCAGCACCAGGGGATGCTGGAGCCGCAGTTGAAGCTGCATTTGACACAGGGTACCGTCATTTCGTACGTTGAGACATTTACTTCCTTGAGGAATGCTCGCTGATCAGAACAGGATTGTGCTCCTTTATGTACGCTACCTGACTATTGGAACAACCCTGGAAACTCGTCTAACACATCTCGCAGACGGAAACGAAGCTGAAATCGGCCAAGTATTCAAGAACGTCAAAGTGCCTCGCGAAGAATACTTTGTCACTACCAAACTGTAGGTTCTCGACAAAAAACCGCTCAAAACCCGGCCTCTGACAGAACCCAGCTGGTCCTCCGACCACCGCCGAGTCGAAGAAGCCCTCAAAAAAAGCCTCCAGGATCTCTGCCTCGACTATGTAGACCTGTACCTGATGCACTGGCCGGTGACCCTCGACCCAGATCCGAATGTCGAATATGGAAAAGAAAACCGCAAGGTCCACGCAGTCGGCTGGGACTTTCGCGACACCTGGCGCGAGATGGAGAAGCTTCTGGGAACGGGCAAAGTACGCGCAATCGGGGTGGCTAATTTCTCCACTGTGAACCTCGAGACGCTCCTCTCAACTGCGAAGGTCGTGCCGGCCGTGAACCAGACGGAGATCCAGCCGTTGCTGCCGCAGAAGAAATTAAACGAGTACTGCAGGAAGAAGGGTATTCACCAGACGGCTTTTGGGCCGTTAGGTGGCTCGGGGAGTACCCTGCATGAGCACCCTGTTGTTGTGAAAATTGCGGGAAAGCATGGGTGCGAGACGGGGAATGTGATGCTCAGCTGGGGGATTCAGAAAGGATGGAGTGTCATCCCGAAAAGTACGAATCCCAGGAGAATCAGGGCCAATATTGCACAGAATTTTGAGCTGAGTTCGGATGAGATGGCTGAGATGGATCGGTTGGCAGAGCCGGTGGGGAAGAGATTCAATCGGCCGGACTGGGGGACTGTGATATTTCATGATGATGAGGCTGTAACGTTGGAGAAATTAGGTGATAGCATGTATAGCTGAATAAATCAGGTTACCAGAGGCCACTGGTCAATATTTCGATTGGAATAGGAGTGTTCGCGAATACAAATGTTCATTCACATAGAACAGTCGGAGCTATACTGACAGATGTGTATGGTAATAGTCAGATTTAATCAGGAAGGTTGGTCAGAGAAGAGACCGTGATGCCTGCAAGAGTGTATACGGTATACTTCCTTGGCTCCAGGAAACGTAGGTATACATCGGAGAGCCGATTAAGTACATGTGGAATGCTACAATGGTCCTTTCCTACTCAATTCGAGTTGGCCAGGCATGATGTGTAGCCATGCGTTACATAGTGCACCTTTCATCGCAGCAATAAAAAGAAGAAGTGATTATTCTTTCCCAACAGGTAGCGTCCGTCCCAACATTGATACGATGACATTGCGCCATGTTCTGACATATGCAAGCCATCATCTGTCCCAGAGCGCTGATACATGTCCTAGCGCATCTGCATATTTGATAAACCCTTCGGCATCATTAGATCATTTCAAAACCAATCGGGTATACTTCGGTCGCTGCAGTATAAGATTTCTCCATCTGGAAGGATCGGGCTTCTCTCCTAGCCCTAATACTGTCGCAATCTACCAGGGATTTTCGGAGACCTGTCCGTAGCCCAGCATATACCTCCAGACTTGACTAACTACATTGTTCGTGTTTCAATATCATATGCATATTTTTCTAGACCCGTCGTAGTTGATTCAGTATCAGTATCCGCGTAGTTTAAAAATGAAATATACCCAGTATCCAGACATGAACTGATTATTCTAGCTCATTCACAAATTTCCTTGGTCGGTCAGACGGTCCGAGGTACTTAGGTCAAGATTGTGGAGAAAAATTGTGTCTTTAGTGGCAAGGTGGGAGAGTGGTTAATCCGTCAGACTTGAAATCTGATCCTTTCGAGGTCGTCGGTTCGAATCCGGCCCTTGTCGATTTTTTTTTTCATTTTTATGCTTCATGCATACCTAAGTATTTCTTTTTCTTTCTTCTTTTTTTTTTCTTTACCAACAGCCGTATGTTAGTATACAACGCTGGAAACCAGACGAAAAGGCATATCTGATGTGGTTCCGTACTTTGGATATGTTATTGATTGGAGTGTTAGAAGTATACAAGGTCCCATCACTCAGTCACCCATAATACGCATAAATTCACCCTTTGTATGCGCCCACACCTGATCGACTAATCCCTCTTTTCGTCGCTTCGCCAGAAAATCAAGTGTTTCGTGGGACGCACTCTCGCCATCCACCCCGACGGAATACACCCCGCTGCCCAGCTCGCCGTTTGTCCCACGCATTACGTCCACGACATTCTCCGGTGGCAGCGAGGAGTTGGTAGGCTGTAAAAGCGGATATCGTGCACTGGTCACCAGGTACATATGGCGTTCACCACTCTCCTCTGCTGACATTAAGTCCACAGAGTCTGTCGCACGACCAACCAACATACGCTGGGCCAGCGGCGTGTCCACTGCTCCTGGGTAATCGTGGATGAAGCTCATCTCGGGGGCTGACCGTGCAACAGCCTCCACGCCGAGCGTGATCAGGGTAGAGAGATGTCCACGCAGCTGCTCAAGAGGCACGCGAAGCGCGGGAAAATCCGTCACGTCCAGCGACCCTTCGAAACCTCCCCCGGCGACGGTGACCACGCGACGAAGGGAGGGCGCCTGCTTGATGAGAGGGAGAAGGCGGGTGATGAACCGCAGACGGGAGTAGTAAAGTAATGCAGCTAGTAGATGAAGCTGCTCGGAGGTTTCTGCTTCCAGTCAGGTATCAGTGATGTAGTCTTTGTACGCTGGAATGGGAGGTATACCACTCCGGTCAAGACTGGGGACACCCGCGCTGAGAAAGAGTATGTTCAAATGGGTCTCTCGCGCTTTGATCTTTGCGCAGACTTCATCGACCACCCGGATCAGGCTCACGTCTGCCGGAACGAAAATGTACTCTCCTTCCGGGTTGAGCGCCGTGCACTCGGCGATGATACGGTCGGCTGCCTCCTGAGAGCGACCGACAAAGTACGCACGCGGGCAACGTGTATACTTTGCGAATGCCTTCAATGTGGCTGCTCCAATACCACTGGTGGCGCCTACAAAGAGGGCCACCAGGCCTGGAGGGAATGCCGAAGACACCCGAGCATTGGAGAGCTGAATTTCTGCAAGTGACACCATGGATGCGAGTAGATAGATGCGAGAGGGACCATTTTGGCTGTCTTGTGGATCTCTATATGGTTGTTGGCGAAGCACCGATCGGAGTATGACCAAAGAGAAAACGCCGAACGCGCATCGCAAACGCCGGTCGTGCCATATTCTCGACCCGCGCCACCCATTCAGGTTTTCACTTCACCTCTTCCCCCATGGATCTCTCGTCTCTTCATACGGCATCAAGGAAGACGCGGTCGGCGTGTAATCGCTGTCATGCGCAGAAACTCCGATGTGTGCGGAAAGCTAGTCAGCTTCGGTGCGAACGATGTCTGCGACTTGGTACAGTCTGTCTGTTCTCTCCCCGCGCACCGCGGGGCTCGATCAAGCAACGAGAGGCCTTGAAGCCCTTGGATCAGCAAAATGCACAATCTGACCGTGATGGGAGCGCAACTAGGCTGCGACCTCTTGGTAGTGACGATGGTCCTGATCTAGCCGTGGACTGGCCTGTGCAAGATGATGCTTGGTCCGACCTGTTTACATCGTCGAACAACATCGATCTGCTCGGCCCAGGAAGCTCTCATCAACTTGGAAATACGATGAACGAGCCACCTCTGTGGTCTCCAGATCTAGACAATTATCCTTTTTGGAGTCTTACGAGACAGGGGCTCGGGGAAACGCTTCCCACACCAGAATCTCCACCAACGATTGGTATCACACACGGACTGGCGAATGTGAGTATCGCGCTCGCAGAATTAACAACAAAACTTCCATCTACATCGGAAACCCCTTGCGCGCGATATGAAGACAGACGTCATACCCGTGGGGAAATGCCATTCATATTCGACGAACTGTTCGGTCTTACCACGCAGTTCATCGACCTGGTCAAACATTTGTTTGTCGACCAGGAACTCGGGGATGAAGCGACCACTCTCATGATCGGGTCCTGTCACTCGCGACTGACAGAGACGTACGGGATTATCTTTTCTCTCATCCAGCGCTGCATCCAGCACTCGCTGCCGCCAGCGCGTCCAGACTGGGCTATCGTTCTCCCGCAGGTGCAGCTGGGCTCGCTCACCTCCGATGCGATGCGTGTGGACGCTGAAACACAACTTTCATCCGGGAAGACGACCATGTACATGTTGATTATTACTGTGTTTTCCTCGCAACTGTGGACGCAGCTGATTGACGTGGTCCGCGGCCAGCATCCGATGCCTGGGGTGGTCTCTGGGGTGACGTCGTTGGTACACACTGTGTGGACAGAGATGGTGGACCGGATGGATGACTTGTTGCATACCATTGAGCGGACCCAGGGCTTGCTTCAGTAGATGTGAGAGGTCTGGTTCTATTGTGGGCTGGACCTACATCGTGGATACCGGGCGTTACAGTAGTCGGGATTTCAGCCCTCGAGATCAATCTAGACCCTCATATTCTCCGATGGTGATGATCAGAGAGCCCAAGACCCGCCCACCGCCCAACCTTGCAGATTCGGCTGACAAGGAGAATGGCGGATGTGTCTCGACCCTTGCAGCTGCCTGGCCACTGGGGTCAGACTGTACCCCACATCGGAAACTTGTGAAGCTGACTGACAGATGGAATGTATGCAGTCAGCAAACGAAGAGATCACGATCACAATGTGATCAGTGGTGTCTCACTGGGACGTGCATGAATTCGTAAGACGGATCTCGGGGGATGGCCTCTCCGCATACGAATAGGTTCGTCTGCAGCCGCCTTGGGTGGCGTGGTGTTTCAGGTTGATGGCGCGCCTGCGGTGGCAAGCGTCGAGGGAGGAGACTCTGGTGGGGGAGCTGGTCTGATCGAAGTGATCCATTCACAGTGACAGAGATCGACCATGCCAAGAATAAGCTGGTCAAGACGCCGAGGTAGAGGATCATGCATAGGAAGAGAATTGCATTCACCCCCTGCTTAGATATTCAATTCCATCCGATTAAGTCTGTTATTTGATGTTACAGGATGCTCCTATACAAGTATACGAAGAGAAACTACCTAGCTCCATATAATGATATCACACATGAAGCCGTTCGTAAAACATTCAGGGGAACCACCCCCTTTTCCCCACCAGTTGTCTGAAAGAAGCTCGAACCGGCGCAGATCGGCTGGGACTAGCCAAGCTAACCACTTTAGTGTCCGACCTGCCTTGATTTGGACATATCCATCATGCATCTCGATCCCCTCTTCTTCTGCTCTCGTTTCTCTTCATCTCCTCTTTCTCTTCATTCTCTTTTCTCTCCTCTACCCTCCTCTTCTCTCTCAATCCCTCTCTCGTTGTCTTTTCGGTGTTCTGTACCACCTCGGGTGTTTCTATTTATTCCTCACAGATACCCTCCCCCTGGTACATCTTAATCGCCGTTTCTTTGTCTCTCCTTAATCCATCTTCTATTAATACTTCGAGGCTGGCTCTCGATTCGAATCCATCCCACTACACCCTCTCAATGACAGCCTGTCTATCATTCCTCTAGATCCCTCGCCGGATCATGCGTCTCTCCCAATGTCTGACTGCAGCATTCCTCTGCAGCGGTGCGACCGCCTTCATTCCCTATACTTTCCATCTCCGAGTCTCGACCTCCCATTCCATCCAGAACTCTCCCATCCGTCGCTTTCTACCATGGAAGCTTCTGGCCGGCGATGCGGAATCCGACTCGGACGACACCAACAGCCTGGTACGACGCGATAATCAATACAAGGTCGTCATGTCGGACACCCCGACCAAATCCAACATTATCGCTCTGAACCAAGATGGAAACGATTATTCCTATTTCGCGACTGTCACCGTGGGCTCCCAGGACCAGAAAATGTGGATGATGTTGGATACCGGCGGCGCCAACTCCTGGCTCTTTGCATCGGATTGCACGTCCAATGCATGTAAGGTCCACAACACCTTTGGCGAACAGGATTCCTCGACTCTCTCCATGTCATCCGTACCCTTTGAGGTGGGTTACGGAACGGGAAAAGTCAGTGGACTGCTGGCGAATGACACCATCTCTATCGCCGGTTTGGAAGTCCCCGTGACCATGGGGCTGGCAAATAATGCCTCTGACGATTTCCTATCCTATCCGATGGACGGGATCCTGGGAATGGGTCGCTCCAACGATACTTCGTTCGGATACCCGACGTTCATGGACCACGTTGCGGATACCAAGCGGCTCACGTCCAACATTGTCGGCTTCAGTCTCCCCCGCAGCTCAGATAACGCGACGGACGGCACCATCTCGTTTGGCGAGGTCGATACAACCAAATTCACCGGAGATATCACCTATACCACTGCATCCGCCACCAGTGACCACTGGAGCATCCCTGTGGACGACATGAGCGTGGATGGCAAGGCCTGTGGCTTCTCCAGCAAGTCCGCCATTATTGATACCGGGACTTCATACGCTTTACTCCCGCCCAATGATGCGAAGACGCTGCACAACCTGATCCCCGGCGCCACGCCCTCGGGGGAGAACTTCCTCATCCCCTGCGACTCCAGTGCCGTCGTGAATGTCACGTTCTCTGGGGTCAGCTATACCATCTCCCCGAAGGACTATCTGGGAGCGAAGGTCGACAACGGGTGCATCTCGACCATCATTGGGAAACAGTTGTTCTCGGAGAATGACTGGATCCTGGGGGCGACCTTCCTCAAGAATGTCTACACGGTGTTTGATTTCGATAGTGACCGGGTTGGTTTCGCACCCCGTGCACAGTCCACGCCTGAAACAACATCAGCTGTGAGTTCCACGACAGCCCAAGCCGACACGGCGACGGCGACTTCCACAAACGCTGGATCAACCTCCTCTGGTTCGACCAGCTCGGCTACCTCTGCGGCCGACGTTTCCAGCACAGTCGGCCGGTACGTACCGGTCTTGACTGCTGCCCTCTGCTTTGTGCTTCTTTGAATCAACGCTCGTTCTATACCCTTGGCATTACATACACCTGCACTTCCTGCACTTCAGCAAGACACATAGTCTTCCATTCAATGTATCTATTCTAATGAAAATATCTAATTCTCGTGATCCCTTTACAACACTTTGTCCGGAATGAGCGTATACGACTTGGGATACGATTCTGCACTCGTCAGCCTGACTGCAATGCACTGCACTTCACCGCAAACATACCTAAGATGAACCGATCAAACTCCTCCACGCGCGTAAAGCCGCCAACGGCCATCAGGATATCAAAATCCGCCAGCAATGACCGCATCACATGGCGCACCCCTTCCTCGCCCATAATACTCAAACCCCACACCCACAATCTCCCCACAAAGACGAACCGCGCGCCCAACGCCAACGCCTTGACGACATCGCTCGCCCCTCTCACCCCAGAATCAAACATTACATAGATACGATCCCCCACCGCATCCACAATACTCTCCAGCGCATCCAGACTGGCCACCGCCCCATCCACCTGCCGCCCAGCATGGTTACTCACAACGATCCCATCTACCCCGTACTCGACACACTTCCGCGCATCCGCCACAGACTGCACGCCCTTGATCGCAAACGGCCTACCCCCCGTGATCCGCTTCCACTGGTCCCGCAGCCAGGGGATCTTCTCCCACGACCACGCGCGCCCATGCCAGATCGAGTCGATCCACTTCGTCGACGCGGCCACCCGGTCCTTGACCGGGTCGGTGCCCGCCTCGCGACACCGCGCCTGGAACACCGGGTCTGACAGGCCCAGGTCCGCGCCCGTCCCGCGGTAAAACGCATAGTTGGAGTGCGCGACGTCGTCGTGCCGCCAGCCCAGCTGCCATGTGTCGGTCGTGAGGATCAGCGCGTCGAACCCGGCCCGCCATGCCCGCGTCAGGAGCGACAGCGTCAACTCGTCGTCGTGCGGCATGTACAGCTGGTAGAAGCGTGGGCGGCCGTCGCCGTTGGCCGCGCCTACGGTCTCGATTGGCGTGCTACCCGCTGTGGACAGACAGTAGGGGAGATTGAGCTCGCCGGCGACTTTGGCCACGGCACTCTCGGCGGAGGGGTGGTAGATTGCGTTAATGCCGATGGGTGCGAAGCCGATGGGTGCTGAGACGCGGTGGCCGAAGATCTCGGTCGTCGTGTCGCGCTGGTTGGTGTCGACGAGTTGGCGCGGGATGATCCGGTGTCGGTAGAAGGCTTGTCGGTTGGCGAGGTGTGTGGTCGACATGCCTGCGTTGGACGAAGCGTAGTACCTGTTTGTCTGTCAGTGTGTGGTGTCTGTTACGCATTGAGGGGACGTACCAGCCGCCTTGACTGAGTTTCTCACGGGCTTGTTCTTCAAGCTTGCGGGGATCTTCTGTGGTTAGGACGAGTCTTCATGGTGTACTGGTCTTATATACCTGTGTTGAACGGCGGCGTCTCGCCGTCGTTCACTTTCCAGAAGTTTTCCCGTTGGTAGAGGCCCCATTGGGGAGTGGTTCTCTCCTGGATGTTAGGGTTTGTCGGGTCGCTCATTTTTTATAGAATATATAGAATTGATGTATACAATTACGGGGGTTGTTGGTAAGAGTTCGGTTGAAGGCAAAGATGTACTCCGTATATATATATATATTGGTGATGACCTCATTTTGACGTTGAGACAGATCTAGGTACCTTTTATCTACTTACCTAACCTGCAGATTGACTCCAATGTTAGTCGGAAACCATTAAGATACTGTCTAGATAAATCTCGAGAATCAGATCATAAAAGTCAATATTATCTAAATGTCTATAATGCCGGTGGCCTAGAAACTGAGTAGTAGAACATAGTAGAGATGATGTCATAACCATCTATCTCAGCACGATCGACGATACAGAACCACCCAACAGTCCGCAGTAGAGCCAAGCTTATTACGGAGCACTTAATTCCCTCAATCCAGACTTATGGATATAACCTTTTGCGTCGGGATACTCCGGAAGGGAAGCCGAAGCGGCGGCTACGGGAAGGCCCATCGGGATCGGGGGCACAACCCGACATGACTAACTGCCCCGGCCTCACTCTCTTGCTTTATTGTTCTCCCCGCATTCTACCTTCACCTACTAGGTAGTATTCAGTATCCCTGTCACCCCTACCCTTGTCTCGATATGTTGGGCCTCTCGAGACGCTCGGCGGCGACGCGTTCCGCCAGTTTCGTCTCCACTACCAGCGCCAGCGTCGTGCGCGCCAGGGCCACTCCGTCACTGATAGCGGCTAAAGACTTCCACTCCAGTCAGCCCAAAGCAGCCTTCAGTCCGACCTGGATGCCGCGGCGAGTAAAGACGCCCTGGATTGAGGCGCTGACGAAGAGTCGCGAGGATGCGAAGACAGCAGAGGGCGCCGGGACGCCGCCGGCTAAACCGGACCTGACGCCTAAGAAGATGTCTGATAGTTACTACAGTGTGGTATGTGAGAGATTCTGGTGTATGTCAATACTTGTATGGCTAATAAGGCGATAGGTGCTCCCCCTGGCGCAGGATAAGTGGCTTCTGGACAGCTACCTCAACGCCTCCGGGCACATCAGACTGGGTTCCCTTCTGATGGACCTCGACGCCCTTGCTGGTGTCATCGCCTACAGACACACTGGCGACTCAGTCACGACGGTCACTGCGGCCTGCGACCGTATCACCATCGAGCATCCACTGATGGAGATCTGCGACCTGGAACTCAGCGGACAAGTCAGCTATGCCACTGGACGATCGAGCATGGAAATCTCGCTCCAGGTTTCCAAGGTTCCTGCTGAAGGTCAGCCGGCGAAACCGGAGGATGTCCTGATTACCTGCGCTTTCACGATGGTGTCTCTGGACCCTACTACCAAGAAGTAAGTCTCGATTTCCTCTGTCGAATATCCAACCGCTAACGCATCAGGCCCGTATCGGTTGCCCCCATCCTGGTGGAAAACGCCGAGGAACGCCTCCTCTTCAAGAAAGGCGAGGAAAACTACCAGGCCAAGAAAGCCTTGCGTACACAAAGTCTTCTCGAAAAGGCGCCCAACGCCGACGAGAGTAACCTGATCCACTCCATGTGGACCAAGGAGATGTCGTATCTCAGTACGTCTCGATCTTGATACTCCAGCCCAGCACCGCTCTAACCAACGCAGACCCCGAAAATCCCGCGCAGCGCCCCTCCAACATGGTCTTCATGAGCGACACGGTGCTCAAATCCGCCATGATCATGCAGCCGCAAGACCGCAACCGCCACAACTTCATGATCTTCGGCGGCTTCCTTCTCAAGCAGACCTTCGAGCTGGCCTTCTGCTGCGCCGCATCCTTCTCGCACACCCGCCCCAACTTCATTTCCCTCGACCCAAGCACATTCGAGAACCCCGTGCCTGTCGGCAGCGTGCTCTACCTCCGCGCCACTGTCGCCTTCACGGAGCCGTTTGAGCACGAGGGCGCCGAGAGTAAGTACACCAAGGTGCAGGTGCGCGTCGACTCCAAGGTCCGCGACGTCGAGCACGGTACGAAGAAGTCCACCGGCCAGTTCAACTACACCTTCCTTGTCGAGAAGGATATCCAGGTCATGCCCAAGACGTATGGCGAGTTCATGCTCTGGACGGACGCGCGTCGACGATCGGAGAATGCGGCGCTCATGACGCCGGGTTCGAAGGAGCCGAATACGCTGCGGGCGTTTAAGGATAGTGTGACAGAGTAGTGTATAGTATATAGTATTGTATCATGCGCATAGAATTGATGTATTGATATTTGAGCTGAACTGTATATCCTACAATATCTACATGTGTACTTGATCGCCGCGTTTTACTCACTGAGTGCACCTGCTACTGCTCGGACGGTGACCAAATAGGACAAAATGGCCATCTAGTTAAGCAACCATAGCCTCAAGGCTTAGTCCAAACCCACTGTAGAAACCGCGCAGTCCGAAGGATACTTGGATCATGGTCTATTTAAACCTATAAATACCTGCTCCTGTGTCTGCTTTTCACTATCCAAGGATCTCCTACCCACATCCTTTCAATTGAATACAGACCGGTTATACACATCTTATGTCTGTTTAGTTTGGACATCCCGAAGGCAAAGCGCAAAGGAGTAGATAGAAGCTGCTGCTCCACGCTTTGTTTGCCAATTGTTGAGACATGACCGGCCTTGTGAGCTGTGAGTGCCTGACACGGTAGAGAGACCAAGTGCAAGCACCAGTCTGTCCAGAAAGCAAATCATGGATGAGAGCATGAGTCGAAGGTTTCCGTACACTCATGTGGGGGATCAGTGCTGCCGTGCCCTCTGGCCTCCAGTTCCTCTGGATGATGCTTAACTCATTCGGCGCGATATTCTCTCCATATATGGAAGGTCATTTATCGGGTGACAATGAAACATGTCGCCATTGACTTGAGGTTCAAGCAATAGCAGGATGTCGTACCCTAGTATATACCAACTAGTCACATGACATCCGTCCCCCCCACCCCACACACCCGCTTCGAGCAGTCCATCGACTCTCCGCATTCACATTCACACCGAAGAAACCAATCTAAGAGAATATATCTACTGCCAGCGTTTAGAACAATGTCCCTCCCTAACACCTGGCATCTGCGCCGCGTAGCTGACACCGCCGCCAAAGCATGCTACGTCTGCTACAAACCGTCGACTAGCGTGTTGATCACGCCAGACAACAAGGTACCCCACCCCACGCCGGTTGTCGCACGTCGAAACGGCAGCCACTGACAAGTCAGGACTTTTTCTACGTGTGTCCGTCGCACCTGAAGGACAAGAACTTCTGCTCGCCCATCGTCGACGCCGAGGACCAGGCGGCGAAGAAGAAGCAGGAAGCGATGGCGCTGGAGATAGAAAAGGTGAAGAAGGAGTATGAGGAGAAGCAGAAGAAGAAGCAGAAAGAGAAAGAGAAGAAGAAAGACAAGGAGCAGAAGTCTGATGATGCCGACAAAAAGACGGAGACTACCGACAAGTCTGATGAGAAGGAGAGAGATGAGAAGGTAAGCGTCTAATCGTACGGTTGTCAGATGAGATGAATCGACTGACAGACATCAGCTCGAATCTATCAAGAAAGCCGAATCCGGAAATCCGTCTACATCAGATGATTCGCCTCGTGTCTTTGCCCTGCACAAGTATGTGCCCATGGAAGCGCTTTGACACGACACGCAACTAATCATACGTTCACAGGAACTTCTACCAGATGCGCATCGATAGGATGCGCAACGCCGAAGCAGCCAGACGGAATCGTCAGCGTCTGCAGGATCCGTCTTTCTTTCCGTCTGTGCCGACAGGGGGTGTCTGAGGCTTCCTCGATTCTGAGAGGACTTGCTGCATCCAGTGCGATTTCGCGACAGCTCTTCATTTCGCTGCCAGCCTGATACAGCAGCCATCGTGGTCGTCGCTGACGCGTGCAATAAACTTCAAGTCCGCGGCGCACGGAGAATGCCTCGTCCTCATGTCCGAGACATATCTTCCACTTCATTCCTAACACCAACGTCATAGGCGCAGGGCACAGGGCGCAGCCGCAGCCGCAGGATCGACCGGAGAACCATTCTCGAACCGCCGTATCACATCAGCACTACCGCCAGCCTTGTCGAAGGAAGCGAGAGCGAGAGATCTCGTGTTCGTCCGCCGTCAGCGTCAGCATCTAGGAACGGAGCTCCGTCTGACAGGGTGCGCACAAGCCGTCCGCATGTATGCAGCTTAACTCATAAGCACTAGCATTGGGCAGTAGGTCGAGCTCTGCTAAGCACAACTAGATACTACTCTCTATGCTATCTCTACGGAGAATGCTGCCTGGAGTCCGGAGGAGTGTCAGTCTGCCTAGCGATGGATGATGACGAATGCCCGGTGCCTTGCGGCTCATGATGTATGCAGAAATCGAGACAGCCCTCCCAGCGACGTCATGAATCGGCTTGATCAGCAAGGAGGTCAGATCGTCTGCGTATCCGCCAACTATCTCCAGGCGCGACGGAACGAGGATTGTGCTTGTCTGCCTTGGAGGTATGCAGATCTGATATGCGTCGTATGCAGAACCATCCCAGCATAGTGCAAAATGGCTTAGCTAGCATAATGTACGTACCTGCCTACGTACTCCGTACGGACGAAGAACGACCAGGCTATTTGGGATGTAATGTACACGAATGCAATTTGTATGTGACGAGGGGTATTGCCGCCATGCCTGGTCCTTCATAATCATACCTAATTACGAGGCGAGCCTTTAGACGCGAGTATGCGAAGGTATCCGGCGCAGGTATGCAGCGGGGTGGAGCACCAAGGAGGCTGTGCTGCTGCTAGTCCTTGGATCTTCCAGTGATAGCAGCGGACTGATATGAGGAGGACTGGCGGCTTGGTACGGATGGAGGATGTTTCTGCCTCTGTTTCAGTGCGTAGAATTCATGTACGCTGTGTATGAAATGCTCGTAGTGGGCATGTTCGTAAGCGTATACCTGGTTTGGACAAACAGAGGGATAGGTGACGTCATTTCAACACCCATTGCCTCCGTCATTGGTATGGAGGACTATTGAAAGCACCGCATTGTGATAATCAGCCAAGAAGCAATCAATGCTTACCTGAATCTTCATATGCAGTGGCAGAACCACGTAATTGCAATACGCGTATAGTAACGACCGTAAAATACCAGCATGGATGGAGATGGATGGATGGGTCTCTTGCGTAAGAGCAGTTTGCACAGCCCCCGAGCCGGCGCTAGTGGTCTTAGCGCTGCAGGCTAGACCCTGCTAGCCTACCAGGCAATTCCCCCTCTGTGCATTAGTAATCTGTCCCAGGAACCTGTTGCAAAGAGCCCTCCCTTACCTGGGCCTGGGAGTGTTAGATCTGCCGACGCCGCAGATCCCGGGACTGGAAGGGACGGGCGATTGGCTGCGGCGTGTCGCGGTGGGGCTGCCTTAAAACAGCCTCGTGGGGTTGTGGGGTTTGATTCCTGACAGGTCTAGCGTTGTTGCCATGAGGTAAAGCCATTATTCTCGTGTTCCCTGGGTCGAATTCTTGGGTCTACCACGTGGAGCTAGCCTTAGAATTCGTACGAAGGCCAGTCAGAGCCGGAAGGGTCACACCATTTCAACTAACCAACTAGGTAGCTATCTTGACTCCAGCGATGGAGATCGGCATCAGGGTCCTGATTCAGACGGCCCGTGACCCAGACGTGAGTCTATCATTCTAACTGCGGGCTAAAGATCCTTCACCGGTCCCCGCCAACAGAGCGGAGTGCCACACAGGCCCTGTAGCGAACCATTCCATTCGACTTCTCCCAACGGCCAAGAGAGTTGTAGATACCGACACGGCAACCAATCACACGCCCCGGGCGGCGTTTAGCTTCACGATCTGTCCGTCCTTGAAATGAAGACTGTCGATCGCAATACCACGTGACGTAGGTGGAAGGGTCTGGGATGGGGTTGTGGCTGCAGAATCAATTAGGCTGAGGCGCCCAGGCACTCCCAACCTTCATTTGCCGCATCGCGGCCCCGTCGCGATGGACCATGACACGCACGGTCAGACTCTATCTCATCATGATCTTCACAGATTCCCCCGTCCACTGCCTGATTCTGTCTGATCGCCGTCTACATTACTCGTCCTCATACCCGGAGGGAGGCGAATGCCCAAAGCGGCGGGAGGCAACCGCCCGGCGCCGGGCCCTGCGTTGATGCGAGTTGAGATGTCGACCCGGGCTTTGGCAAGGCCGATGGCGGGGACGACCCAGTCGCCACAGCTGCATTGCATGCCCTGCCACGCGAACTTGCCAATGTTAAACCCGCACGTCGTATTGGGACAGATCAGTCGCCCGGACAAGGGGGCATCGGAGCCGTATGGAGACGGTTCTTGCGAGTCGCCATCGCTGTTGGGGAAGAGGCACGGACGCATCCACGTCAGTGGGTGTAGGAAGACGTGTGCGCAGTCTGTCGATGGCCTGGCGTCTCTCTGTGGGCCGTGGGGGACGACAAAGGCCGTTGTGGCCAGCGTACGTCTATCATCATCAGTATCGGAGTGACATTATCGACAGGGGGAAGAGACTTGTTCAGTGAGACGGACCGGCATTTGCGACATTTAATCTCTGTAGTTCGATCCGTAGGACCTTGCGGCCGAAGCGGTTGTTCATCTTCGAACAGCACAGACTTCATCTCCGGCGCACGCCCGCATGCTACACTCTCCTCCACTTCACGGCGATACAGCCACCGACTGTACAGCGGATGGCTGGTGACGTCGTCGGGACAGCCCATCTCATGGTAGACGGCGAGCTGTTCCATGAACCCGTCATTCGGCTCACAGAGAGGTCGACTCTCGCGGATGATCGCCAATGCTGCCTGTGGCGTTAACGCTGCTCGTTGTTGGTGGAGCATATAAGCAATGCAGACGGTGGCGGAGCGGGACTTTCCCATCGCACTATGTCTTGTCAGTAAAGCATATCTTCTCTAGTGGCGTCATATGCTGTAGTCTCTTGGCAACAAAGCCTGACAACCAGGGCGGAGTGGGAATGCCACGTGATATGCGAAGTTAACAGTGGATCGAGGGAAAAGAAGGCCTTAATTGATGAAAAGCACAGCCTTCTGGAATAGGAAACCTGGACGAGAATGCAAGTTTGACTGACCAATGAACAAGAACGCTTCCACCAGCGTCTAAGCCGGACTGGATGAACTGAACGGCGGACGGGAAGTGCTCCAGAAGGTTCTCATCGTCGACATCATCCACGTCAATGCGGTGGTGCTGGTAAGATGCAAAGGTTTCTTCGTTTGGTTGTAGTCTTAGCACCGAAAGTATATGTGTAATGTTTGCTCTAGCCAGGGCAGCTTTATTCTTGAGCGCAAAAATGCTACAGACGAGTCGGTCAGCCAGCGTTCGGATAAAGGGCTCTCTCTATTCTCTTGATTTCGTTGACCGGTATGATCCTTTCCCGGATAGGAGGATATCCTATCAAGAAATTGAGGTACTGGGGCAGGACAACCAACCCTCCAATGTAGATGTTCAGACCAGGGATCCGGTCCATGGCCATGATGACGAGAGTTCAAAGCGCCTCGGAGGGAAACATGAACAAATCAAAGATCTATTCACGCTCTATCGGACACGAGATGTGATGGGAAGTACAGGCGTCAGGGCGATGCAAGTTTGATAGGACATCGAACGTTGTTTCTGATGTCGTGCCAAGAAGTCGGGGCGATGGCAATGATTGGATGCCCGCGGGAGGGACATTGCGGCACCGGACGGCATAGTTAGGGTATAGGGCAAGGGCAAGGGTTAAGCAGTGTTGTCACCTCAGGCACCCCGGCTTGAATACCCCGCAAATAATGGAGCCTTATCGTAGGAACACATGAAAGGCTTCCCCATCTTACGTATCTACCTAGGAGGGATTTACTGTGTGACTGGACACCATGGGCCTAGTCTGCGCCTCCAGTCCTGGCCCACTCTGCATCTAATTTGTCGTACCGCGGCCCAAAACCAGCGCATCTGCATGGAAAACAACCGATGGAAGAGGTCAATTCAGCCGACGAATGAAAGGGAACCTCATCCTGTCTTCAATATCTCCAGCATTGGAGAGCGGCAAGACATCGGATACTTTCAGTCTCCGTGTGATGATTGGCGCTCCGTCCGCGCCAAGTTTCAGACATGGGTTTCAGATTTGGGCCGCCTGAAACCACAGTTTAGTTGAGCAAGTCGTGTCGATCTGTCAACCACATATCGGGACAATGAGTCTGTGCAACAGTCACCCAAGTGCATTAGTGCGCACAGTCTAGTCCAGTCCAACCAGACTGATAGGACGATGACCCATGAATCAACGGGGTATCTGCATTGATTAACTGGATTTATACGCATGAGATAGTTGTATGGTGTCCCAGGCTGGATGGAACCGCTCAGTTACGTGGACAAGAACCCTGGCCAAGAAACCCCAAAGTCACCGACTAGGTAAATAATGCTTAATTCTCCGATAGGGTAATGATCCCACTGACCTAATAATGCGAAGAGGATAATTCTCTCCCGTTACATTCTGGGTCACACTCGGGAGTCCTCCGTAAGTAGCTGGCGGCCGTGGTCAAGTACCACTTTGTACAGGGCCCATCACATTCTGTCTGTGCACCACTTAACCTGCAGCCTGTTAAGGCTTAAGGCTGACGTCGTCCTGTCCAATGCAGTCTAGTTGTGCTTAGCTCGTACTGACCCCTTTGCCTGTCTTAAAAGTATGACCCCTGTCTCAGTTCCGTGAGGCGCGGCCCTGTGTGTATGACCTTAAGACAAGACTACCTATTACTGGCATACCTAATAGGCCGTGCTATTATGGAGCACGGCCTCGTTACATAGCGGATACTTTCCAAATGAGGAGCCAGAGCCGAACTTAACTACCTCAGTCCTATCTCGCTCCCCAGTTCCAGTTAATTGACCCGCGATCAAGAAAACGAGGAAGGGAGGGGGCAGGGGGGGAAAGGAAGGATGACCGCTAGTGGTGTCAGGCCCACGATCTAGAAGAATGCTAGGGCAATGGCAAGATGACACCGGCCCGTTGCCTTACAAGGAAGAAAAGGCTAACTAACTGCGCACCCAATCCGCTGGATTGCCACCACCACCACCATCATTGTGGATGCATGCGTGCGTGTTCTGTCCGTGTGATACCTGTGGGAAGATGCGTCAGACGGTAAAATAAAGGAGGGAGTGAAACCCTGTCTTTTTGTGGTTGAGTTTTTTATTGCAAATCACACCCGGTGGGCGAAAGAAATGGGATTTTTTTGGGGGGGGGGGGGGAAAGGGTTCTGATCGTCATGCTCGACACAAGCTGAGAGGGTGTGAAGTGATGTGGCAAAAGGGACTATGAAGTTTTTGGTGGACTTTTTTCTACAGCACCCTCTGTAGATCTTGAGTTTGCCCTCTTGTCTTTGGGTAGTTTCGGTGGTGTTGGTCTATTAAATCCCAATAAACCAATAGAATTGGTGGGTAATTATCAAATCTGAAAGAAGTGGATGAACTTGGATTCGGGGACAACAATATAACTAGGAGTATCTAGACTCGGTGGATTTCTCTGAGAACGACTCTAATAATTCAGTCACACCGCAGTGTGCCGTCATACTATCCCCGGTCTTGGCGAGCCGACACTGACGATATATCCCCTGTATTCTTGGATATTACGACGATTACGGTTCCCCTATTTCTCCTTTTTTCTGCTGAAAATGAGGCAACAGAAAATCAGAAAGGGAAAGACCTCTCGTATTGGGGATTGTCCCTCGGATTGCAAGGTGCGACGACGGGGAATGCCAAATGACAGCACTGTGGCAGTGCATGTATCTAAGGCCATAGTGGGGGCCACTAACGGCGGGTCCAGCAGCACAGGGCCACTCAGCGTTGCAGGCTGCTTGACCGGTGGGGAGGGTCTGCATCAACAGTCGGGTTGCGCTGTCCTCGGTACCCTGGATCCAGACAGTCGAGCCTGGAATTTTTGATTCTTCTGGAATCCTGCGTCTGTCTCCTGGGCCGGTACGGGCGGGGAGGAGGGGTGGTTAGGTATTTTCCGTGTCAGGGAACAGGGATGGTACCTAGGTATTTTGAAAGAAGAAAAAAAGAACCGAAAAGAAAGATACCTACCCTCATCTTGATACCAAACTGTCCTGCACTGGTGGATAGACGGCCTGACCCGCAGGTTCTGTCAAGACCAGCCAGCATATTGAAGCACTCGATGGATTGGCATGTTTCGCTTATAAGGTGGATGAATAAGCCCGAACAATGACCCCCCGAGGGTAGAAACCTTGTTGATGCCAGAATGATTCCCCATAGCGGATGGAGTCCCTCGGAGGCAGACCAATCATCATTTCCCCCCTGGTGAACGATGAAATAACAATCTTCCAGCACTGCCTCATTCCAAACCGCTTGTCCCCAGTCGCCTTGCCCATGGGTCACCAACCACCAACTCGGCTAGCCTGGTGTTCACCGCTGGGGGGAATTTTTTCTTCTGGTGCCTTTGTTTGACTCCCCGAAAGAGCGGGTGATTGGTGTTGCGATGCTGGATGATGAGCTGTCTTCCGCGACAGGGCCATGGACGTCTCTGGAATGAACAGAAAGTGTCAACCAACTTAACTTCCTCCGGGGAAGATTAAAGTTTCCTCTCTCGTGGGCCAATGGACACCAAGTTGGATGCGTACGATCATCTCTGCTGGACGACTTGGCATGGATCAGAAGCTCACTCCAGTCACCCCAGTTGATCCTATGAACGAGGAACGATTCATGAGGTTTCGTCATGAAATATGAAATATTGACTTTCTCGCAGCAAATGGCTTGCCCGAACAGGAAGGTCACCACCCTGCCTGGTACTATATGGACCGAGATTATGAGACGGAGCAGCCATACGGATACGTCGAGTGGTTCTTGGTCGATCCATCCAACGTGTCGGCCACCCATCGCTGATAGCCCTGCCATCTTTTCCGCTGGAGTCATCCCCTAGTAGCTCACATGTAGATTAGGCTCCCTTTTGAGACACTAACGACCCCGATTGTCCGACTGGCGGGGAATATAAATGTAGATGCCTTGAGATGCCGTTGCATAGTTGTTCTATTCTTAAGGACTTATGGGCTTCCTTGTACCGAGTGCACACAGTATAAAGAACATAACTGTGCTGAGATCTTGACTCGTGGTTTGCAAATTCCTGGTGTATTGTGAGTACAGGCGTAATATTACCTCTCGTACTGCAGAATGACGATATGGGCATATTGAACCCAACCTAGGTACCTACTACTAGTAGGTACTACTAGGAAGATTGTAGACCCTTCGACGTAATAATAAACAGTGATCAAGAGCGAGAAACAAGAATCAAACAGATCATTCTATAGTACCACTCGAGAAGTTCCACGACGGAAAGGGGCGTCTACAGCAAGGCCCTGGGTCAAATTACCGCTGCACCGAAAAGGGATGGTCCACCGCGACCAAACTGCAGTCGCCAGCGGAAACTCAAATACCAGCGTTTGTATCACCCGTGAATGACCTTAATTGTTGTTGTTTTTTATTCTTCGATCCTTTTACTGGATTTATTCTGTTCTTCGTCCTTCTCTTTCTCCAGCAGAGATATCCTTCTAATTGATTATCTCTACCATCACAACTCTGCCCCTTCTCTTCTATTCCTGTTGACGGAAAAGCCGGAAAGAAAGAGCTGAAAGAAATCCTGCACGCTGCCACCACGAGGCGGATAACCAAATAAAATTACAGCCTTGTAGGGAGCCGACCTGCTGTACCTCTTTAGGGACCAATAAGTCGATGGACGACGGCGGTGGTGGCATCACCGTCGGATTTTCCTCGCCTCCCGCCCAGTCGGCCTGCCTACATACATAGAGCTCGTCCTCTCGCGCACTGCGGCCTTCATCTTCGCCTCCTTCGCCTCCTCCTCCTCCTTTCCTGCTCTGTACCTCCCGCCCCGATCTGCCTCAGGCCCTTCATTTCTCCTCTTTTCTTTTTGGGTTCCCCCATTTCCCTCCCCAAGGTGGTGTCGCTGAAAAGAGGCATACATCACACGTGCCTTTCCATCCTTTCCCTCTTCCACCTCCTACACCACCACCTTTTCTCTTCTTCTCCCTCCCACTTTGACCAGTCCGTTCTTTTCGCGTATCTGGTCGCTTCATTTCTTCTTATTTTCCTTTCCTTTTCGTCCGAAGCATCCGGATTTACGCCATCTCATCTCAAAAAGTGCCCCAGAGGAACACCTGGTCGTGTCTGACACCCCCTCTGCTCCACTGTTCGGAGACCCTGGATTGCATATCTGGCTTGTCCTCCTTTGCATGGCCCGTATCAGTCTATCCCATCCCGCCAATATCTGAATCCAGGCCTCTCAAAATACCCCAAGAAAAACAGTCCAGCATGCGGTGTGGTCCTTGCGCCGGTTCCCCTCAATAACTTGCCGCTCTCCGGCGAATTGATGGCACACAAACTGTTTCGCAAGGCTGTGCGTGACTGTTACAGAAAGCCGTTGAGGTAGCGAATCGCCGTGCAATCCTTCCCTGTCCTAGTGTTTCTTGCATTTTTAAAATTACGGAGCTGGTCTGTCACATTCAGCCCTATCCATCCACTGGCACTATCGCGAGACCATCCTGCTGACGGTCTCCTAGATTCATCTCTGCTCGACGGGACGTCTAGTTCCGTCCTTTCTGTTTCTTCTTGTTTCTCCTCTGGGTCATTGATTATCTTACGGCCAATTTGCCAAGAATCAGAAGCGGGTTCTTCTGTTCAGGCGTCCCAGCAGATCACCATCCATCTTGAACTTCTCTGCCGCCGCCTCTCCTTCGACTCTTTCATGGTTGCATGATATTGGTCCGCATCTTCTCGACGCATCTCTTCTTCTCTGATGTTGATCGGTGAGCATTGGTGGATTCTACCGTACCATGGCCTTTCCGCGATTCTCGCCACCTTCCATCAACGTGCATGACTACAACAGCGGTTATGATCATCGCCTTTCCAACGAAAGACTTTCATATACCATGCCTGGGCATACATTTTCACCTCCGGGGCCACTGCCCATATCAACTTCTTCGATAACAACTTTTGCGCCACCACCACTCCCTCCTCCATCTCGCATTACTGACCTCGAACACGGTTATGACGCGGGATGGCTGCACGCCAATCCTAAAGGATCCTTAGCAACGAAGCTTGCGCCAATCAATCCCGGTTCAAGCCTCTTCGGAGGCCACCGTCGCCCAGAATTGGTCCCCCGATCTGATCGCATGGCCTTAGACGAACTCGACGGCAGGCAAAGCGGAATGCCCGTATCCAGAAGCCCCGAGGCTCACATCAAAATCGAGCCACCACCCCCGGTGGACGAAGGCTTTCGGAATGCCATCTCGGTAACCCCAACGAGTCCGATGTAAGTACCTACGGCGAAGCTTCGAGTCCAGGCTCTTCGGTTTTGCGAACAGCAGTCTGTGCTCCGTTGTTCTGGTCCTATTTCCATCAGTGCACCTTCAAGTGCGCCATAGTATGCATGTGCCAAGTTTCTATACTAACCACATGATTACAGTCTCAAAGGCGAAAGGGACTTCTCGCGACGAAGTGTGAAAGATTCATCCGACGCATACGATCAGCACCTCTTGTCCAAGATAGGCAAACCTCTTTCTCCGCGGCAGTCGATTAGCGTGGGGAGTGAACCTCGAAACACATTGTCCACCTTGCCCATTCCGCAGAGACCCTTTGGAAGCTTACCCTCTCCAGGTGGCTCGGAGGGATCCACTCTCGATGTGCGGTGGTCCACCAGCTCTCAGACTGGCGGGATCTCCCCCGGCACTAAACTTGGCTGGAAAGACTACATCGGATGTCGGAGTCCGAGTGTTGAAAGCAGCGCCCCATCGTCTGCAGTGGACTACGACCACTCAGCGTACCTGCGTGATCTATCCCGCCGCCGCGCGGGCGGAACCACACCACAGTATGACGAGACACTCAGCCTCCCTAGTCGGTCAAATCGAGGAAGTTACGACCAAGGCGTGTTCTCCGACATCGAGGGCGACTATTCCACAGATGAGTCGTTACCGTCCCGGTTAATCAATCTCCGCGAAGCAACACCCCCTTACCTGGACGCAGCAAAATCTGGGATGAAACGAAGAGCTTCTTCCCCGCCACGGGAAGCCATAACCGACGACAGACACGTACTTCACGTTACCACGAGTAACGGCGATCTGTCTCAACGAAGAACCAGCGGCCACCCGTTCACGAATACCCTATCGGTTAACAATGGATATGCGCCAAGTCAGGGGACCCTTTCGGCTGCGTCATCTCTGAGTCTACGGACGTCCGGATCGTATTCATCGGCAGCTCTATCCGTGGGGGGGAGCAGTATGACCAGCATATCAGCCTTTGACCGTTCACCGGGGGGACTATCACCCAACTCCGATCTCGAGACCCTCCACGACAAGACCCTTCTGAATGCAAGCTCTCCTGGTGGTCTTGCGCCTCCGGCTCCCAGAACCAGTCTCCCGGGACCAGCATCTCTAGACGCACCCAGTACAAGTTCGGCGCGCAAGTTGTCCCTGCAGGGCCCTGCAAGCGCACCCAAGCCACCTGGGTCTAAAATGAGTGGTCTGTACATCTGCGACTGTTGTCCCAAGAAGCCCAAGAAGTTTGAGAGCCCGGAGGAGCTTCGGTAAGAGTAGCCACCCTATTACGCTTCGACATGTCTAATTTCGTGCTTTTTAGGGCTCATGAGATGGAAAAGCAATATTCGTGTCTGTTCTGCAACAACCGGTTCAAAAACAAGAATGAGGCGGAGCGCCACCAGAACTCTCTCCACCTGCGTCGTCACTCCTGGTCCTGTGCCGCTTTGCCGTCATATCAGGCCGCGTTCCATCCCTCGTCGTCGCCGTCCAGTCAGACGACTTCTGGTCCTTCCCACGACACCTGCGGCTACTGTGGCGAGGAGTTTTCGAACTTCCCTCAGCCGGACTGGGACCGCCGATTCGAGCATCTTACATCGATGCATAAGTTCGGAGAGTGCAACAACGCGAAGAAGTTCTATCGTGCGGACCATTTCCGGCAACACCTGAAACACAGCCATGCTGGTACAAGCGGGAAATGGACGAACATCTTGGAGAACGCCTGCATGAAGGAAGAGACGCCGCCGGAACCGAAGAATGCTAGCAGTACGACGAACTCTGTGACCCCGTCCACGAGCGGATCTCTCGCGTCAAACAAGATCAACGAGGTTCTCGGGGGCTGTTGACAATTACTGTGCTCCATTGGAGCAGTATGGGCCCGACGCTGCTGTTGCGAAACAACAGCTCGTGCTCCGCGTGTGGCTTAGACCTGCCCATTTGGTCACGGATTTCATGTCATTTGCATTTGTTTTGCGACACTATAAACTATACTCTTATTTTCCTCTTCTTGGGTGGACTCGACCCAGCCATTTGGCACGGTAGTATCTACCGCAGCGCTAACCCCTTTGTACCCTCTATACTTGTCCTGCTTTCATGATGCTCTCTGTACTACCCATTTGGATGTCTGTGTCTGCGCTATGTTGCATACACCGACAGGGGCAAATGACGGCAATGGGGCAGCCACCGTGATGCGAACATGACCTTTGCCTTGCCTGTTCATACTTTCTTCTTCTATTCGTCTGTTCTGTTGTTGAGCCCTTGGTGATGGAAAATTCGGAGTCTGGGACATTTCTGGCGGGAGGAATTGTCGGTTTGGGTTGTATGTTGCGAGCGAGCGCTATTTCTTTCTCACTCGGAATCCGATCGGACTGGAGCTCTCGCCCCTTGTGTAGTTTTTCTCTTGCTTCTCTCTTCTCTTGATGCTCTGATCATTTCGCGCGTGGGTGGTCGGCTTGTGACGGCTTGTTTGAGTCATCCCCCAGGCGCTGGGTTTGTGTACATAGACATTGTGTATATGAGATTTGAAAAGAATCAACGAAAGATATACAGATTGCGGCATCCAGACTACCGTACAATAAGCCCTAGGTATGAAAACAACAATCGTCACCACCCATTACATCGGTCAAATCAATCAATTAAACGCCCGGTCCATGCATAGCTAGCCAAGAGACGAAAGCTTAGATATCGAAACTTCTATCGTCTTGGTCTTTGGTCATGAATTTTGTCTTTCTACGATTATCCAGCGGAGCGGCTCAGCACATCCTCACATCGACACCACTGCCAAAGGGATCATTTTTCCTCCGCGAGGCCGGCCGCTTCTCTAGCCAGCCGGAGGTCTTTGCCCACGAGCCCGATGTCCTTGAGATAGAGGCTGAACGCGGACAGGAGGTCCGCCAGCGAGGTCTTGAGGGTGTCCAGGACGAGCTCGACATCCGGCACGCGGCGAGCCGCGGCTTGCGCCTGCGGGTCGCTGGACGGCGGGAACGTCACGTCCGTCCAGTGGGCGTCCAGACCGCCGTGGACGAAGGCCTCGAGCGTCATGACTGTCTCGGTGAAGAGGCGCACGACGCCGGGGACATCGGCCTGCACCTTGCCGTACTGGTCTTCCTGGAGACTGGCGACGAGGAGCTGGGTGAGTGACTCGATGGCGTCGACAATCGAGCACAGGCTTGCGTGCGGCGTGCCGAGGACGATGCCGGACAGGCGGCGCGCGTAAGTCTGCCGAAAGAGGCGGCCGATGGGTGAGCGCAGGGCTTGCGCGAGGAGAGGGTGCAGGTTCTCGGGTTTGCTGGTGGACGGGGCCGCGAGCAGCTTGAGCTCCTGCGAGGACGCGAGGAGCTTCTGTTTGCGCTGCGGGCTGAGCATCGCCGACGACGCGCGGTCGAAGACGTCCCTGGCGCGGGCGCGTGCGGTCGGCGTCCAGTCTGCTGACTGGCCGTAGGACCGCGCGGTAGTGCTGAACGCCTCTTCGATGCGCTCCTGGCGCGACGAGGCTTTGGGGGAGGGGGCGAAAAAGTTGCCCTCTTTGGGGGGGTCGGTGAGCCGTGGCAGGGTGTGGAGGACAGGCTGGGCTTTTTCGGTTTCGGGGGATTTGGCTGCGCCTGCAGGGGGGTTTTGTTTTTCGTCGATCCGGGTGGTCATGCCTTTGATCACTTCTGTTGCGGCCTGGAGGATCTGCGTCCAGGCGGCGCCACCCTCACGGTCGATGTCGTTGAAAATCGCCTTGCGTCGGTCAGGGAACTGCTGGCTGATGAAGCACAGCTCCCAGAACGCAAAGGCCTTGACGGTCTCCTTCTTTGCTTTCAGTCCGGTCAGGAGACTTCCGTTGGGATCCTTGGCTTCTGATGTCAAGGGTTGTCCTCGCTTGAGAGGTTCCTTGCTGATGAACACGGAAAAGAAGAGGTTGGCCGATTGCCAGCATAGAACTAGTAGGCCCCCGGAGAAGATAGTGCGAGGAACCAGTCCCAGACCAATTCCTGGGAACAATCCTGGCGGATCTGCGGCAGACCGGGGGAAATCCCAGAAGAGTTTCGCCCAGTACATGGTAAAGCTCCATGCGGGACGTCGGAAGAAAACGGTGTACACCACGGGAAAGGTTCCAGCGACTATGGTGCTCCGGGCAAACCCATCTAGGATCAGTCGAGGGAGAGCGGCCTGGATCCGCTTCGACACCGACTCCAGGGGATGGGTTCTCTTGTCCGTAGCGCCTGCAGCCCGCTTCGCAACCGGGATGGGAACCTGGTCATAGTCGTAGTAGAGGTGCGCAATCGACTGCACAACTGCCAAGAGGAAGTGACAAGTATAAAGGTAGATTGGGCGTTCGTTCAGACTTGCTCGTTCGTGGGGGCTAGGGATCTTGTCAGCCTATCATCCAGGAAAAAGCGCAGCACACTTACCGAGCTCGCTTGACCCATTCCATATGAACGTCTGTCGGTACAGACCATTTGTAAATCTCACTGAACCACCATGCGGAAAACAGATACCATCCAAATGTTTGCAAGATGTTGAGCGGGACAAGGTATTTGACGGTGCTGACTGGAGAGCTAGTCGTTCGCGAGCCGATGTGCATCTGACCAACACGCAAGACGAATACAACGAGACTGGATAGGAACAGGAGAATTGTGCGGATTCCACAAGCGCCAATTGGGAACCACGCCCATAGCACTGGCAGAGAAGAGCTGGTTAGCTACTGATCAACGAAGCATTCAACACGAATGGCTGCCGCCTTTCGCTCAACAATGACTTACAGGACGCTTTTTGTCCGATCAAGAATGACACAATGTAACAGACGAGCAGCGCAAGTGCTGAAGCATGGACGAATCGCCGATGTAGCGCAGAAGTCAGAATGCGCCGGTATGGGCGCGGCCGGGCGGGAGCCATGGTGCAAGCTAACAAGGACAGTTGACGATCTCTAGCTCGAGGGGCAATCAACACATCACAGCATGATCGGGTATGCCAGACTTTAGAGCTCCCTGTTCGTTGTTGAAGCGCCGAAGACCAAGTTGACGGGGAGAAAAGCTCGAATGGCGCGGCGACGGAGACGTTGGCGGCGGCATGCGGCGATTAACGAAGCTTTTTTTGGACAAAAGCATCAAAACACACCAGCCACAGTTCTGCAATCACGTGCTTCCAAACACTGCCACATGAGCTCATTGCGGCCTGCAATTGCAGGCATCTCAGGCAACCAACCACCTGATAAGGTAACATCTATCTATCATCACCCGCTCTCCTCTTTCTCCTCGTCTCCTCATCTCCCCGTCGACACCTCTCCCTCATTATCAACCATGTCATTCGATCGGCTCAACTCTCTAGAAGCCCAAACTACAACGTTGCGCCGTTCCGATGATCCACAGTATCGAGATGATCCCGAATTCCATCGCCTTACGGAGTCTCTGTCCAACCAGCTATTCAACTTGACTTCAAACATCACCCGCTTGTCGGATCAGATCGCACTTCTAGGCACAAAGCGCGACACAGAACGGGTGCGCGAGCGAGTTCATAATCTTCTGGAACAGACTCGGTCCGGATTTAAGGATGTGGGAGAGGGTATCAAGAAAGTCCAAACTTGGGAAGACGTCAATGTAAGCCCTAGGGTATCGCAGCTTGTTCATCTATGCATACACTAACTCAGATATGACAGCCTTCCCAGAAATGGACACAACAGAAGCTGTCGACTGAGTTCAAGGCCACGCTAGACGAGTTCCAGACGGTGCAACGCCGGGCTCTGGAGAAACAACGAGCCTCCGCAGTTGCTGCTCGCACCGCCGTCGAAGAAGGCCATCATGCTCCGGAGGAGGCCGAAGCCCATCAGCAGGAACAACAACTCTTGGAACAACAGCCCCGTCTTGCGAATCAAGACGAAGTCGATTTCCAGGAGGCTTTGATCATCGAGCGCGAAACAGAAATTCGCAACATTGAGCAGAGTGTTGGAGAACTCAATGAGCTATTCCGGGATGTGGCACATATCGTCCACGAACAAGGTGGTCAGCTCGACATCATCAGCGAGAATGTTGAACGAGTCACCGACAGCACTCGCGGTGCCAATGTCGAGCTCCGTAGTGCCAGCAGACACCAGAAGAATGCGCGCAACAAGGCGTGCTGTTTGCTCGTCATTCTTGCTGTCATTTTGGTAATCATCGTCTTGGCCGCTACACTAGGCTAGGTCTGTTCAATCATTGACTGACGACACCACTTTGCAACTGATGGCTTTCCTCTTTCTTCATGATATCCACCGATGTATGGTTAATTGTACGCTTGTTTGATCTGCCTTATCATTATTTCCCTGATTTTATGACCATCAGGCGCATATTGAGCGAGGGAATTGCTATCACAACATCCACTTCTGTCTTCCTGATGTTTATGTCCATTTGATCTTTGAGATGAGTATCATACACTGTGTTATACAAGAATTATACATGAATCACGTCTTCCAAATCCGTACCAAACGCCGATTTCGCCCTCTATATGCACATTTGAAAGTGCTTCACAGCCCTGCAAAGCGGCTGAACCTCATCCGGCAACCTTCCCAGGTGTTCATTTTCGGTCGTACATCCAGATAGAAGCTGAGTTTGCCCGGTCCAGCGTTGGCAGCAAATCCTGCATTGCTACTGCCTCCATCCGATTTCCCCTGGTAGAAATCAATAACGTACTCAACTCTCTCCCCACCGCATCTCTCCACAACCCAATCATGTCGGTCAAAGGGCAGCTGGTAACCCATCAGGTTATTAAGGCGAGCACGGGGGCTCAAGAACTGGGGATCAACACCCAACCCGCGGAACGAATACAGCTTGGGGCCCCCGCACTTCTTGCTTCCCGGGTCTGACCGGGGGGCCTGGCTTTCCCAGTCGAGAATTTGCTGCCAGGCACGCTCGTTGACGGCATTGTGAATGGGAATGATCGACGCTACGGACGTCGCCAGTTCAGAGGCAGAGGTGGTGGAAGCCGGGGTGTTTCCTTTGCGCATCAGCGCCTCGAAGAATTGACGTTCCGAGGGATAAACCCAATTTCCGGTCATCTGGTCATGGCCGGTCTCTGCCTCCGCGTTCGATGGGGTTCCATGAGATGCGGCGGAGTATGGTGATGGAGGGGCGGCCGGGGCTCCCTGGGGTGCAGGATCAACGGCTCGGGGAATGCTGCTAATTTCGCGATCAGTCGACAATGGACGCTGCGATTTCGCTTTCGGCTTGTCGTCCGGTTCTGGCCCAGGTACCGGGTGAGGAGGCGCAGCACCGCCCGAAGCCTTGTGTTGTTGCAGCCATATCTCACGGGTTTTGTGGTCAACGGGACATTTTGCTGCAGGATCTGACTCTACCGGAGGAGGTGAAGGCGTGCTAGCACCGGCACCCATGATGACCGCGAGGGTGAAGGGAATACGAGTATGTATGGAGTCTCACTGCCGGGTTGAAATGGGATGGATCTGATTTGACTCTGGCGAAAGACTATGAAGGCGGTGAGAATGGGCAGTAGTTTTTATTCTTCACCGCCTCCGAGTGTTTGCTTTACCCAACAGGGAAATTCCCATCATGTCTTCTCGCAATTCCCCCTATCTCCTCCCACTCTCTGCCCCTTACAACTCCCCTATCTCGCCCGTGTTCCTCCTCTCTATCGGTGCGAACCTGATCTTCCTGAATCATAATGGCTGACACTACGGTCTTTCGCGCCACCACCACCGCCCCCGTCAACATTGCGGTCATCAAGTAAGTCCACCTGTACCCCGCCATTCCTGCTCATGACAACGCCCGTTCCACCAGTCACGTTTAATATCCCATTCGATGCTGATTGCGGCCCTACAGGTACTGGGGAAAGAGAGACCCCTCTCTGAATCTGCCTACCAACTCGTCCCTCTCCGTGACCTTGTCTCAACGCTCTCTGCGCACCCTCACCACCGCCTCTTGCTCCGCTCAGTACCCCTCTCAGGATGAGTTGATCTTGAACGGCAAACCCCAGGAGATTCAGTCCTCAAAGCGCACCCTTGCCTGTCTTTCGAACCTGCGCTCTCTCCGCAAAACCCTTGAAGATGCGAACCCCTCCTTGCCCAAGCTGTCCACTCTTCCTCTCCGCATCGTCTCCGAGAACAATTTCCCCACGGCCGCTGGTCTCGCCAGCTCCGCCGCCGGTTTTGCCGCCCTTGTTCGTGCCGTCGCAGATCTCTACCAGCTCCCCGACTCGCCGCGGGATCTCAGCCGTATCGCTCGTCAGGGATCTGGCTCGGCTTGTCGGTCGTTGATGGGCGGATATGTGGCCTGGCGCGCGGGAAGCCTCGATGATGGAAGTGATAGTTTGGCCGAGGAGGTCGCTTCCGCATCCCACTGGCCAGAGATGCGTGCGATCGTCCTGGTCGTCAGCGCCGAAAAGAAGGACGTCCCCAGTACCGAAGGCATGCAGACCACTGTCGCTACCTCCAACCTGTTCGCGACCCGCGCAACATCCGTGGTCCCCGAGCGCATGGCTGCCATTGAAACGGCAATCCAGAACCGTGACTTCCCCACCTTCGCGGAGATCACCATGCGGGACTCCAATGGCTTCCATGCCACCTGTCTGGACTCCTGGCCCCCGATCTTCTACATGAACGACGTGTCCCGCGCTGCGGTCCGCCTCGTGCATGATATCAACCGTGCCGCTGGCCGCACTGTCGCCGCATACACTTTCGATGCTGGCCCGAATGCTGTCATCTACTACCTCGAGAAGGACAACGACCTCGTTGCGGGCACTGTTAAGGCTATCTTGGGCCCCAACACAGAGGGCTGGGACGGGCCCTTCTATGAGCCCCTGAAGAACACCACCGCTCCCGGCATTGCTCTCGATAACGTGGATTCCCGCGCGCTGGCTGTACTCAAGGATGGTGTGAGCCGCGTGATTCTAACTGGTGTCGGGGAGGGCCCGATCAGCGTCAACGACCACCTCGTTAGTGAAAAGGGTGAAATCATCTCTCATTGAGCCCGAGGTCATGGTCTGTATAAACTACTCAAGGTGCAAGCACTGTTACAGTGCATACTTGCTTGACAGATACCCAACCATTACATTCTTGTTCAGGTTCAAGCAACCTGCGTTCTGAATTTATTGCTGAAAAGCGACAGCGAATGTGTTTTCTCCTGGAAATCTCACGATACATATGGTTCGATTAATTTGACTATCTATGACGAAATAGAATGGCAAATCTCTGGCACTACTTTGCAAAGATTGCGTCTTTCCCTTTCGAGTATGGATTTTTCTATGTCTAATGTGATGGATAATTGGGATTACAACGTGAACCCAGCCTTTTAGTTAAGCAAAGCCGACGACTTCAGCTCCTTCACAGGCGGCACTTCCTTCAGACCCGTCCCACCGGCTTCCGTAGAGGTGATACTGTCGTAAAACACCTTCTGTGACCCCGTAGGCTTGATCATTTCGCCTGCATCTTCCGCAGCCTGCACGTCCCCTCCCGACGTCGTCTGCTGAACAGCCACATCAAAGACCTCCTCCCGACTCTCAGCACAAAGCTTCAGGACCTCCTTCATCGCCTTCTCGATGGCGGCGGCACGCTCCCGCATACCACGGCGCAGGAGCGCATCCACAAGACCCTCAGCCTCGGGAACAGTCGAGTTCACCCTCTCAATAAGTCGACGCACACTGTTAACAAGATACTCCTCCTCGTACACGGTACCCTTCTTACCGCGCGCACGCTTGCGCTCCTCGCGCCGGCGCGTCTTCGACGTCTGCCGCGACGCCGTCGTCTTCCCCGTGTAGCGGGTGTACATCGTGCGGCCGGCGAGGGTGGACGCGTCCGTCGGCGCCAGCGAGACGTTATCCGGAATATCCGCGCCCAGCTCGCCGGTGGTGGGGTCACCGCCGAAGTAGGCGAGCGGGTCGGCGGCGCGACGCACGCGCAGCTCGCGGATGCGCGGCACCTGAGCGTTGAGCTGGCCGCGGAAGTCGGCGAGGAGGTCCGTCATCGAGCCCATGGAGTCGGCGAGGCCGCCGTCCACGATCTCCGGGATGAGGGCTTGGTGGCCGTGCGTGGCGAGCAGCCGGGTGGCGTCGGCGAAGCGCGACCCCCGGCAATAGAGGCGCGCGGCGCCTGGGATGTCGTGGAGGTGCTCGGCGTAAATCTGGGCAGCGGAAACGTAGTCGCGTGACTCGTCGGTCAGGGTCGTGGCTAAGGTTGTTGCATGCGAGTGCAGCTCTTCTGCGGAGAGCGGGACCATCATCGCGCAGTACATGGACTCGCGCCAGAGATGGGCCAAGTGGTAGCATTTGTAGGCGTCGGTGTAGAGGGAGAGAGACTCGTATGCTGGGGTTGGTTAGCATTTGCTGGGGTGTTGTCCGCTGTTGGGTGAGTGGAGGTACGTACCGATGCCGGCGTCTTTGTACATGGATTGGTCGTAGAGATAGTCGGCGTAGATGTGGGTTATGTCGTGCAGCTGCTCAGGTTGGTACTTGTAGACGTCGATGGCGTCCTTGTACAGGACGTGCTTGATGGCATACGCCCGCACTTCCTCGTGTGCGTTGAGTTTGTGGAGATGTCGCAGGGCTTTGGCCCAGCGTCCCAGGTAGTTATCGATCTCGAACTGGCGTCGAATGTCAGGCAGCTTTTGGAGTTTACGCAGGAACGGGAGATATTCGCGAGGATCCTAGACAAAGATTTAGAGATGGAATCATGTGTTAAGTGAAATATAGTCTTACCCGCTGGGCTTGCTGAGCAACCAGCAATGTGAGTTCCAGGTCGTAGAGACCCAGTGCGTTGTCATACAGACGGTTGGCGTCTGTCAAGAAGCACATATGCTCGATCGCATCCTCCGCTTGCTCAGGGCTCTCCTCTACAGGGAGTCAGCATGGGGATGCAACAGTCATGCAGAATATTACGTACCTCTCAAGCGTGCAACCAACTTAAGTCCTGACTCAAGATCTGGTGGGGATTTGCAAACATGGGCAGTAATGAGGTTATGCAGATTTGTGTCCATTCGCTTCTCCAATAGGGCGAGGAAAGCATCACAAATTCGGTTGACCTTACTCTTGCCCAGTGCTTTGACGGGTGCGTTTCCATTTGGCTGTGTGTCATCGGACGCGGGGCCCTTCAGCGTGTCTTTGTAGAGTGTCTGGGAGACATCATCCTCGCTATACGATATTAGATAGTACTTTTTGGCAAAGATTCTGGAACATACCTCAACCGTGATAGAAACTCGTCAATGAAATCGACCCTCTTCACTTGATCAACGAAAAGATGAACGCTTTCCATGAATTGCTCAGGCGCATAATCGTGTATGATGTTCATGTCCACCATTTGGCTGCGACAGGTCAGGTAAGCAGACCGGTAGTCCTTCCGGTCAATAAAGGAGCGGATACCGGCCAGTACAAGAGCTCGGGGGTAGATGGTCTCGATGTTTCCACGGGGCATTTGCAGGGTCACCGCGAATATCGTCGGCATGACAGTCACCAAGCGTCCGCCACGCTCAATGCTTCTGCAACGTTCGTCCGTCTCTGGGGTATCGGGCGGTACATCCATCACTAAGGAAAGGTCAATGTCAGATGCAAAGCACGCAAGAGTTTGTACTGACCTTCAGCTCTTGTCAAGTGGACGAATTTCAGTAGGTGCTGGGATGTGGTGAACACCACATGGGCTTTCGTGACGAGGAATGAGGTGCAGTTCTTGGCGAGCAGACGTGTATTCGCATACAGAGCTCCGGTTCTTGTCAAGGAAATGAGAATATGCTTGTTGGTGTTAGAATATGTTTCATGCGAATGAATTTACGTAAAGCTAACCTCGTCTTCTGGTAGAACAGCAGCTTCAGCCCAGTACGTGTCAACAGCAGGTCCTTCTGTGTACGGAGCAATGACTAGCTCGCCGGATGAGTCGGCCTTGACGGTGGAGTATGCAATTGGTTGACCTGGCTGGCCAGTATGGGAAAGCCACAATGCTTCATGTGTCAGACTCGCAAAGATCGACACCAATTGCTCTGAGTCAGCTGCCTGGTAAATAGGCTTGGTTTCTCTCGTCTCCAGTGTCGTCCGCTCGACTTCCGTAGCGTTTGGACCACTACTCTTCAAAATGTATACTTCGGTCTCGTTAAGAAAAGCAATCTGTCGTGGTCGACTCTCTGGTGCGCCTGACAACGGATAGCTTGATTCAAGGATGGGGGGAGCAACAGGACGGGTCTTGAAGGACCACATGAACACAGAGAACCGATCCTTCATGAGAACGGCAATCCGGGTACCGGACCTGCTGAACGCGACATCGACGATGTTGGAATCCAAAATAACCTCGTTGTGAGCCATGGGAGGGGGAACACCCGACAGTCTCAGGGGCGTCAATTTCAGGATTTCTTTGCAAGTTAGCGTCGTTTTCGGCTAGCAGTAGTAGATACTTACTTCCGTCAATGACAGCAACTGCACCAACATCGTTAGGTGGTACAGTCGAACCGTGGGCGACATCAAAGACATAGTCCATGTCAAGTATAGAGCCTGCAAGTTTGTCAGCAGTGGAATAACAAGGCGATATCGATACCACGTACCAGATGCTCCAGCGACAAAACGCAGGGCTTTTTCTTGATGCCATTTGAAAGCGAAGAGGTTCGGATATTCAGGATCGACCATCACAGGCACCTCCTGTTTGAGATAATAGTGGTAATTGCCCATGGTCCAAAGCTGCACTCTATCCTTGAAGTGAACAGCGAGCACAGTGGAATCAATATTCCAACTCAGATGGATATTCGAGGCCCATGAGAATCGCTCTTCTTCGGTAAGGCGAAGCGTAAATTCCCCATGGCGCAAGCCATTCCTTTCAAAGAACACAACGTCAACCCGTTCGTCTAATCTCTGGATACCCGCAATCAGGTTTCCGTACGGTCTCCAGCTGAGTGCTGATTCCAGCCCATCGACAGGCTCGCTAACACTGTCAAGTGTACCTTCTCTCGAATACACTCGAATGGCACGGCGAGAGCCCTGTTCAATGCTGTTCACCGCAACGTATGCACCATCACCCCGCCAGCTGATAGTGGTCTTGCCGTCATCATTGCTGCTCAGCTTACCCTCGTCGACCTTCTCAGGGACTGTAGGGTCACGCAGAGCTTTTGCTCTTTTTCCTTGGAACTGGGTCTCGCGCTTTCCCCAGCCAACAGAGACATGATGGGACGCCTGGAGATCTTGCGGGCTGAAGGTAATCTCAGCCACATTCTCAAATTCACGAGTCATGTACAAGAACGTGTTTGCTCTGGTAGTCAGAGCTAGGAGCTCTTCATCAGGAGACCACGCGGCAGCTGTGATACCAACATCGACCGAACCCAAGATTTCGATCTTGTCCTCGCCGGGAAGAGGTTCCTCGCGGACAATGATAATGTCGCCTCCTTCGAGTACCAGACACACACTCAGGTTGTCGGCAAAGTAATGAAGTGAGAGCACCCGATCACAGGCGAGGTCTGGCAAAGGACACGGCGCATCCCACGATGCGATGCATTCAAATACATCTGCAGCTACCGGGCCGGAAAGGTAAATGTCTTGACGCTTTCTTCTCAGCTCGATGACAGGGTTTGTCTCGGTCGGACCAAAAGTACAAATGACAGAGTCCGAAGCTGTATCCCACGCCGTCGCAGTGAGAGGGAGCTCATTCTGAAGCTGCACCTCGGCGAGACGCACGTTTTTCAGGTTGCGCATTCTGGGGAGTAGTCACGGTTACCCCGCCGCCATGTATCAAGAAAAGCCCACGGCAGATGGAGATGGGAGTCGCAAGTGAAGCAATAATTAAAAGAACCGAATATACTCTCCAGTGAAGGAGTAGTAAAGAGAGATGGTATCTAGGTAATGTTTGCGGAGGGTTGGTGTTCCCAGCGGAACTTGATATCAGATGCGGACCCGAAGATTTTAATTTTCGAACAGTCAAAAAATAATCGACCAATGACTTCATCCATATTCTAATGTGCATCAGACCATCGACAACGACAGTCCATGAAATATCCCACCACCACGACAATTGAGCAAGTTGAGCTAGCTGGTAAATATACAATTACTTTTAGAAGATCAAAGGTGATGAATTCTCTAGCTTTGTACACAATATCCGAATACTTCCAACGTAGGACACAATCTCAACCACGTCTCCAAGCCCCAGCTCCCCATGGCGCGGAGAGATACAGCGCAAAACGGCATTTAGCGGGTCTTGTAGGTTTGCCAGACTAGAAAAAGACATAGTTAGCCCATTGAGCCTGACCAGCCCACAAAGCTTGGTGAAACACATACCAGCAATGGCGAAGGGAGCACCGAAACCGGTAACTAGAGGTCCACAGTTAGCGACTTCCGCTGCATATCCTCGACAACAAATCAATTGGGGCTCACGAACCCATGAAAGCCCAGTATCTCCAAAAGAAGTGCTTGGTCAGAGGGTTGAAGGGGATGTTGGAGCGAGGACCCTCAGCGTAGTGGTAGGGGCTGCCGAGCTGGGCGCGGGTGGTGGAAAAGCCACGGCGGGCAACGAAGGAGGTGGCCATGCGGGCCCGGAGAGCGGTCGCAGCGTTCATCTTGCTGGTGAGTTAGATATGCGATTCGTAGAGCGTTCAGTATATCGTCGAGTCACCCACCTTGAGGAGAGTAGCCGAGAGCAGGGGAATGATCGAGGCAATGGACTGACGGGCGGGAAGAGCAGGAAGTGGAACGAGCAGTGTTCGGCGGCTCCCCGGAAGGAACAGTCACGTGAGATACATCTATCTCCGAGCAGCAAGTTTCTCCGGCGGCAGCACCAGTCGGCCAATCACACGACGCCTTCCCCATCGGGATGTGAAATTTCTCGGTGCGATCATCCCCAAGTCGTCCGACAAGATTCGCATTTCTTCCCAGTCATCCGGATCTGTGTCGGTCTTCCTGATTGCGACGGACTGGCGACATCATCCGACCATGGATGAGCTTTTCGATGTTTTTGAGGATCAGCCTCAGGCGGTTACGCCCGCCGACAACCTGCCGAAGCGATCTAAGAAAGACAAGAGCAAGAAGCGACAGGTGAACGGAGACGTGAAGGGAAACAGTGATGTCGCCAAACCGGAAGAGGAAGCTCCAGTTATCGAGACGCCTGATGCTGGAGCTGCGAATGGAGAGGATAGCGAAGCGCCAGCTGCGGAAAACGACGAGCAACCCGACGCCAAACGGCCACGACTGGAACAGGAAGCCGCACCGGTGGTGGCAGATGAGTTTGAGACTGCGCAAGAACGTGAAATCGCTGGATCTGCCGGTCTGCAAGCTACAAAGGATACCGGATCGGTCGTTCTACAACATCAGGTCCGCCATCAAGTGTCTCTTCCGCCGAACTATCCATACGTGCCCATCTCCCAACACAAGCCCCCCAAGGATCCTGCGCGAGTATGGCCATTCACCCTCGATCCCTTCCAGCAAGTCGCGGTGTCGTCCATCCAGCGGGAGGAGAGCGTCCTCGTTTCAGCCCATACCAGTGCCGGTAAAACTGTGGTTGCCGAGTATGCTATCGCGCAGAGTTTGAAGAACAATCAGAGAGTCATCTACACCAGTCCTATCAAGGCTCTGAGTAACCAGAAGTACCGAGAGTTTGCTGCAGAGTTTGGTGATGTGGGTTTGATGACCGGTGATGTTACAATTAATCCCACGGCTACTTGTCTTGTCATGACTACGGAGATTCTGCGGTCGATGTTGTACCGTGGTTCCGAGATTATGCGTGAAGTCGCGTGGGTTGTTTTCGATGAGATTCATTATATGCGTGATGCTACTCGAGGTGTCGTTTGGGAGGAAACCATCATTCTTCTCCCGGATAAGGTCCGATACGTCTTCTTGTCCGCCACTATCCCTAACGCGATGCAATTCGCCGAGTGGATTACCAAAATGCACAACCAGCCTTGTCACGTTGTTTATACTGACTTCCGGCCAACGCCCCTGCAACACTACTTCTTCCCTGCCGGTGCCGAGGGAATCCATCTGATTGTTGATGAGAAAGGAAATTTCCGTGAAGAGAATTTCCAGAAGGCCATGAGCAGCATTGCAGATAAGAAGGGCGATGACCCGGCCGATGCGATGGCCAAGAGGAAAGGTAAGGGCAAGGACAAGAAACTCAACAAGGGTGGAAACGAAGGCGCGAGCGATATCTACAAGATTGTGAAGATGGTGATGATCAAAAACCTGAACCCCGTCATCGTTTTCAGTTTCAGCAAGCGTGAGTGCGAGTCGTGCGCCCTGAAGATGAGCCAGCTGGCTTTCAACGACGATTCCGAGAAAGAGATGGTGTCCAAGGTCTTTAACAGCGCCATCGAGATGCTATCCGAGGAAGACCGGAACCTGTCTCAGATTCAAAATATCCTACCCCTGCTCCGGCGAGGCATCGGTGTTCACCACTCCGGTCTCCTTCCGATCTTGAAGGAAACTATTGAGATTCTTTTCCAGGAGGGTCTTATCAAGGTTCTCTTTGCTACGGAGACGTTCTCCATCGGTCTTAACATGCCTGCAAAGACGGTGGTCTTCACTAGTGTTCGCAAATTCGACGGGTTCAGCCAACGCTGGGTCACCCCCTCTGAGTTTGTTCAGATGTCTGGTCGTGCTGGTCGAAGAGGTCTTGATGACCGAGGTATTGTCATCATGATGGTGGGTGAGGAGATGGATCCGGCTGTAGCCAAAGAAATTGTCCGCGGTGAACAAGATCGGCTGAATTCTGCCTTCCATCTCGGTTACAACATGATCCTGAACCTCATGCGTGTGGAAGGCATCTCTCCCGAGTTTATGCTGGAGAGATGTTTCTACCAGTTCCAAAACACTGCAAGCGTTGCGGGTCTTGAGAAAGGTAAGTTGACGTTGGCTCACGCAGGACATTCAGGCTAACAGAATATTAGAACTTCACGAAATGGAGGAAAAGCGCGCCAATCTGACCATTTCCGATGAGGGAACTATTCGCGAATACTACGACTTGCGGAAGCAACTCCGGCAAGCCAATGAAGATATGCAAGTGGTGATCAGCCACCCTGATTACTCCCATCAGTTCCTCGTGCCCGGTCGGCTGCTTCGCATCAAGCACAAGGGTATTGAATTTGGCTGGGGTGTCGTCGTCAACTGCAAGAAACGCAAGCCTGCGAAGAACCAAACAGAAGAGTTTGAAGCGCATCAAAAATACATCCTCGACGTTCTACTCAAGATTGCTGAAGGTCCCGCCGTGGGTACCAAGACCTTTGAGGATCTGCCCCCTGGCGTTAGGCCCCCGAAGGAAGGTGAGGACACTCGCATGGTAGTGGTTCCGGTCACCTTGAACTGCATTGAATGCCTCTCCCACATCCGGATTTTCCTTCCCAAGGATGTGAGCTCCGTGGATGCACGCAATGGGGTGAAGAAGGCCTTGGATGAGGTACAAAAACGATTCCCTGATGGAATTGCTGTTCTTGACCCTATTGAAAACATGGGGATCAAGGATGATAGCTTTAAGAAGCTCCTCAGGGTAGGTTTGACATTGCCAGCGTCCGAAATCGGATCCGCTAATGGAATTGTAGAAAGTTGAAGTTCTCGAGTCTCGCCTTCTCTCTAACCCGCTGCACAATTCTCCCCGGCTCCCCGAGCTTTACGACCAGTACTCGGAGAAGGTGGAGCTTGGATCGCAGATCAAAGTGACGAAGAAGAAGATTTCCGATGCTATGTCAATCATGCAGTTGGACGAGCTGAAGTGCCGCAAGAGAGTCCTTCGTCGATTTGGATTTATCAATGAGGCCGAGGTTGTACAGATGAAGGCGCGTGTGGCATGCGAGATCAGCACGGGCGATGAATTGATGCTCAGTGAGCTGCTTTTCAACGGCTTTTTCAACAAGCTTACCCCGGAGCAAATCGCTTCGGTGATCAGCGTCTTCGTGTTTGAGGAAAAGACGAAGGAGACCCCTGCTCTGACACGGGACGAGTTAGCGAAACCCCTCAAGGAGATCCAAGCCCAGGCTCGGATTGTTGCCAAGGTCGCGCAGGAATCCAAACTCGCGGTGAACGAGGAGGAATATGTTCAGAGCTTCCACTGGGAACTGATGGAGGTGATCTACGAATGGGCGAACGGCAAATCTTTCGCCGAGATTTGGTAAGCTATCCATCTCCTCCTTGTTACCTTGTGGGAAGTCCCCATTTCTGAGCGACCGTACTAATGCGACGGGTAGTAAAATGACGGATGTCTACGAAGGTAGTTTGATTCGAGTGTTCCGCCGATTGGAAGAATGTCTGCGACAGATGGCTCAGGCCGCCAAGGTCATGGGCAGTGAGGAGCTGGAGAGTAAGTTTGAGACGGCCTTGACCAAGGTTCGCAGGGATATTGTGGCCGCGCAGTCCTTGTATCTGTAAGGCCTTTGTTCTCCGTTTCTTTTCTTTTTCTTTTCATTTGTCGAGGAGAGCTGCGTGGTGTGGTTACATACAGCATTTTCCTGGCGTCCGGGTTGAAAAATCGGGATTTGTGGTAGACAATCGATTACCTTTCTTTGTCCAATATATAATCTTCTATAAATATTCCTTCATAAGCTATACAGGATATAAAATATAAAAATCATCAGACGTAGCATCTCTTCCGTTCGATGACTGGTGCAGTGGTCATCGAAAGCAACCTGCGCAAGAGGAGGGCGTTGCCTCCCGCAACCTTCTTTCACTCCACCGCTTCTCTTTCTTTCTCTCTTCCCCACCACAACTTCTCTTCCTCTCTTCCACTCTCTCCCCTACTTCCATCTCGCCTCTTCAACCACATTTTCCTTGCTTTATCGCTGTTCATTTGTTTGCTTTTATTTCCTGTGTCTCCTTTTGCCGGAGCCACCCCCTCCTCTCCCTCCACCTCGTCTCGTTCTCGCCGTCAGACCCAAGTCCCTTACTCCTTCTGTCCACCAGCTGTTTGTGGCCATCATGAACAGCTTGGTGGCTGCTCCTCCTGTGCCGCCTCATTTCTACGAGTATTCCCGTCTTGCCTCCGCTCGTCAAAGTAGGTTTCTTTTCTTGATCCGTCAAAAGGCATTTACTGATTGTGATCGTCAAAAGTGTCTACCCCGACTGTCACCCCCAACTCCCGAAAACGGAAGGCTGAAGATGACTCCAACGACCACGATGGACGGATGTCTGCTTCTCCGACCAGCTCTCCCGCTTTCACCCCGAGAACCCTCCCGTCCGCCCGCAATGTGAAACGTACTCGTCCCAATATCAGTGGCAGGCCGCTGTCGTTACCCCGGTTGCTGGAGACGCTGGACACCGATGCTCTTCGGGGAATGCTTCGGTCCATGTGTGAACGCCACCCCAGCTTGGCCGACGAGATTGTTCATACCGCTCCCCGACCGAGCGTTTCTTCCGCCCTCCAGGTGCTCCGGCAGTACCAATCCAACCTTCAATCATCCTTCCCCCTGGGTGGCAATCCAGGTTCCGACTACGCCTACAACCGAGTCCGGCAGCCCCTGGGACAGCTTCTTGATGCTCTGAGCGATTTCACCCCACATTTTCTACCTCCGAACGAAACCCAGCCGTCCGTATCCTTGAGCTACCTTGACGACGCCACTGAAATCATTCACTCTCTGCCACGGTGGAGCACACCTCAAAACAACATAGAGCGGGACTCTGCATATGACGAGATCTGCAAAGCTTGGATTCTGGTGATCCGAGAAGCGGCCAAACGTGGAGGAGGTTTTCAGCTGCAGTACGGCGGCTGGGAACAGAAACTAGCCAAACATAATCAGAATTCCGGTGGGAAGCTGCAGGCAGCCGTTCACGAACTCGCCTCCTGTCTAGGGTGGATGCACGGGCCAGACACCCAAGCCTACGGTGGCTCCGGAGGAAACAATGATCTAGGATCTATACGGGAACAACTTCTTTCTGGTACATATGGACTCGGCACTCCAGTCAAAGTTGGACCATGGTGAAAACCTAGCCCGCTACAACCCAAAAGAGATATCCTTCTAAAGCGCTCAGACGTTCCGTTCCGTCTATACACTCGACCGTGCACGTCTACGCATGATACGATCACGATACCAACAGCATGAACTAGAGAGTTGAGGGTCAACCCGGCGTTTACATTGTGCAAAGAGATTCTTCTCCATTTTCTTATTCTGTCTTCTACTGTTTCATAATTGTCGAAACCACAACCGATGTCACCCTTCGGTAGACGGGGCCCCTGTTGTCTCGTTGGTCTACATCGCCACGTCATTGCATTTGTCACCTCACGGTCCCTATTTTCTTCAGTCCAGATCATTTGTTTCTTCCTTTGCTAAGCCTTTGTTTTCCACCGCTCGTTAAATTCTCCTCTTTCATTTTCCATTCGAATTTGTCATTGCTTCTCATCTCCATGTTTGCCTTTGAACTGCCATGTATACCCTTTCACACCCTGTGCTCCTGATCTCAGGCTATTATCATCTTCTATTTTCTTTGCTCTCCACATTTGGCTATTGTTCACCAATATACGTTGGGGGGGATTACAGAATTGTTCTATCGTTGAGGTTGTCTTCGTGTGAAGTGCCAGCCCTGCCCATCTGACAGAATGTATCGATCATGGGCGGAGCGCACAAGCTGATCGTGCCCTCGGGACCATCTACCAGGAACTCACCTGGTTGAGCTTCCTACGGTACGCCGCTAAAACCAAACCGTATGGTTCAGTCAGGTCTTTATGGACCGTTGCTCCTTTTATCTAGGATTGGATTGGGGATACCTAGTTAGATAGTTGTCCGAAAGAATTGAATCGAATTAATGCTACGCCAACACACCATGGGTTAAGACGTAATTGTAAATCAGATTCCCATAAACTATGATGTCTGCAGAATGGACTGGAGATAGGTATTATGATGCATGAGATATCATCAACGTAACAACGAATGCAGCCTGTCATCAATGATCTCAGAAAAAAGCACGCTTCATGGTTCGGAATAACCATCCTGCATCCTCCCATCCCCCAGCTTCGCCCGGCTTTTCGATCACGCTCTGACGATCCGCGTCGCTCGCTGACGCTCTATCAACCTCATCCGCCACGGATGTCACAGAAACGTTGTCATCATGCTCCACAGCAGTAACTGAACGCTCTTCCACCATCTTCGACGACTCCTCAATGGGACCGGTAGCAGAAGCCCAAGGCCAGTCATCATCACCAAACACCGTCCATCCCACAACCCTATCGACCCAACTCCCCAACCCGAATCCCCGCTCACGGGTCAGCCGCTGGAACTCCTGCTCGTCGATCTCATCGTCCGAGTCGAAATACTCATCCGACGACGCAGAGGTATACCCCTCTTCCTGCTCCTGCTCCTGCTCCTGCCGAATCCATTCCATCTCCGCACGGATACGCTCGTCCACAAAATCCGGCACAAAATGCCGCACATCCTCCGCCGGCATGCCTGTCTTGCCACCCGTCGCGGCGCCGGTCATCTCCAACCCCGTCATTGAGAGATCCGGCCGACTGCCCCGCCGACTGGCAGCGCGCGATACCGACCCGCGCCGCGAGAAGGCCGCTGGCGTCGACCGGCCCGACCGCGACCGCCGGAATGCGCGGCCGCTACCATTACCACCAGGAGCCGCTGAGTCCGCGTCGTTGGCGTGCATCTCGCTGACGAGAGAGGTCGAGCTCGCCCGCTTCACGAGCCAGCTCTGGCCCTTTTCCTCGCGGGTGGACGACGCCAGCGCGCTGGCGGTGCGGAGCATCCACTCCGTGTCGCGGTGGTGGTGCGAGTTGGTGGATCTGGTGCGGCGGCTGTTGCTGTGGGGGACATGATGGTGATGATTGTGGTGCACTGGGTGTGCAGCAGCCTGGTCCTGCAGGTTGGTGTCGCTTAGGGTCTTCTCGCGGGTGGAGCTTTTGCTGCGCTGGTGGCGGTGGTTGCGCGCGCGCGACCCGCTGCGAGATTGGGAGTGCGAGAGCACCCCCGGCGTGCCGGGCACGGAGAAGCTGGACAGGTAGGAGGTGCGCGGCGGCGTGTCGTACCCGTTGTAGGTAGGGGGGTGCTCGGTCTCGCCGCGTGGGGAGAAGTAATCCGGTGCTTCATTGGGGTAGACGTCGTCGTCGTCATCGATGGGGAATCGTGGTGTTAACGGGGCGAGCGAGATGTGATTTAGGGATGGGTAGGACCGTCGTGAGCGGAATCCACTCGGAGACCGGGAGAGCTGTGAGGTCATCAGTATAGATAGCGGTGTTGGGGTCGAGGGCGCGCTTACATCCATCAGGGTCGATTAGAAGATGATCGGAGGAAGTGTGGGATTGAGTCTGGGGAGGATGCGAGGCTCATGGTATGAAGGGGAGAATGAGGTCGAGGTTGATGAGAGCTGGGGTTGAAGGTGGCTGTCGGTTACTCCGTCCGAGCATGTGAATGCGGGCACCAACCGTCATCGCCGTCATGTCTGATCTGCGACTGCGGAGGAATGAATCATTTGATGTGGAGTAATGGAGTTTTCTTGATTTTTAGAGGCACATTGGGAATAAATGCTTTAGAGAGCTACGGTTCTGTAGTGTTTTTTCTTGACTGTGAGTAAATATCCCTAGATGTGTCCTACCAACGGAGGATATATATTTCTCCAGACAACTACACCAGAAATCACTTAACCAGAACACTTATTGTAGACATTTTAATTAACTAGAATTCACTTAGTATCTTCATCCGATTCATGCAATCTTTCCCTTGTTGACAACGAATCCCTCCAGAGCAGAGATGGCAGCCCACAGTCGATTCTCTGCCTCGGGGAAGACTAACGATCGGTTGCTGTAGAAAACCTCGTCACTCACTTCCTCCGGATGCCGGGGAAGACAGTGCATGAATTTCCAGTTCTCGTTGGCTCCTCCACGCTTGGCAAGTTCCGACGTGATCTGGAAGCCTTCAAAGGCCTTCATACGCTTGATTGATTCCTCCTCCTGGCCCATGGAGACCCAGGTGTCGGTCACCAGGATATCAGCCTTCTTCACCGCCTCTTCGGGAACATTGGTTTGGATGAGCTTTCCGGGCTTGGACACGCCCTTGCCGGCTTCCCGGATGAGCTCCAGCATGGAGGCGGGGATCTCATAACCCTTGGGCGTCGCAACAGCCAGGTCGACGCCCATCTTAGCAGCGCTGATCGCCATGTCGAACAAGACGTTGTTCGCATCGCCAACCCAGGCAATCTTCAGGCCCTCCAGACCCAGACTGGACAGATGATGGGCCTTGGGCGTGAAGGTCTCGTAGATGGTCTGGAAATCGGCAATGGCCTGGAGCGGGTGGAATGAATCACAGAGGCCATTGATGACGGGCACCGTCGAGTGCTTTGCAAGATCGGCCACTTCGGCGTGCTTGCCTACGCGGGCCACAATGGCGGACACCATTGACGAGACCACCACGGCGGTGTCGTACAGGGATTCATTCACTCCGAGCTGGATATCGTCCTTGCCGAGGAACATCGGGTGACCGCCCAACTGGACAGTAGCGCCTTCGGTGGATATCCGAGTACGGGTACTCCGTTTGCTAAACATCATCGCCACTGTCTTTCCGGCCAGGGAGCCCTGCAGGTTGGTCGGGATCGACCCCGACTTGATTGAGTGTTTGTGCGAGGAGGCATTGCGGACGAGGGTGGTGAATTCGGTGGGCGAGAGGTCAGCAATGGACAGAAAGTGACGAGGAGCAAATGGAGAGGTCTTGGGGGTCGTGGACGAGGAGTATTGGCGCACGGCTTGGAGGGCGATCTTCTGGCGCAAGGCGCCGCAACGAGCGGTGGGCATCATGATGAGAGCTAAGGGGATGCGGGAGAGCGAGGAATGGGTTCCAAAAGCAATTCAGTCCGTATGAAAGACCCAGTTGAGGCCGATATGTAGAGTCTTTATACCCGGCCTCGCGGAGAGGAGATTGAATGGAGTCAAGTATGAGTCAAGTCTGGAGAAGAGCAAAAGAGTCAACAAGAAAAAGAAGAATAAAGTGTCGAATCTCCACACCGCGCCTTTTCCTTTTCCGGTTTAGTCGCGGGCCCGTCTTCCGTCGACGATCGTCACACATCGATTACCTCAGGTATACCTCACAGACTCAATCCTCTCTCTTTTCAAATCATCCATTACTAGCCTCTTCTCTATCACTTCTCGATTTTCTCCCCTTTTACCCGTTTGTTGTTGACCGAGTATTCATCCCTAGCTCTGAGCTGCCCCGGACGCCGTCTCCGTCACTCCACATCGTTCCCCGCTCATCTCCAGCCACCATGGCTGATGAGGCAAGGACGCCTCTGTTGAGCGAGGACGACTCGACAGATAAGCATGCATCGTCTGAATCAACTCAACTACTTCCGACGTTTGAGCTGTCTAACGAATCAACTCCCCTCCTACATCGTCGCGATGATGACCTGGCTGCGTACGGCGGTACCGAACATCAACGACGTCATTCATCGGCGTCTCAAGCCTCATCCATTGAGGAATCGTTTACCAAACAACGTGGACGCGTTCGATGGCCGCTATTCTGCGTTGCGCTGGCATTAATCGCTGTTGTTGCAATCCTCTTGTTTGCCTTTGTCGGACCGGCTATGGTAGAAGAGTACGTGAAAGAGGCGGCCATATTCAAACCCACAAATGTCTCAATCGAGTCGGCAACCTCCAATGGCATACGAACCAGGGTGCAAGGTGACGTTATGCTTGACGCAAACCGAGTACAGAAACGTCCGGCGCAGGCGTTAGGTCGTTTCGCTACTTGGATTGGCAGGGAGGTCGAGACTGGGGACTCGGAGGTCCGCGTGTATCTTCCGGAATATGGAAATGTTCTTGTCGGCTCTGCGTCGCTACCTTCAATCAAGCTGGATGTCCGGAATAACCACGTGAACCATCTCGACTTCACCACGGACGTAATAGCAGGTGATATCCCCGGGATCCGTGCCGTGGCCATGGACTGGTTAGAAGGAAGACTCGGTCATCTCCGAATCAAAGGAGCAGCAACATTACATCTCAAGTCAGGTATACTGTACTTGGGTGAACAGACGCTTTCGGACTCCGTCACATTAGAAGGTAAGCTCCACCTATTTCTTACAAAGATGATGTTTGAACCGACTGACGGTCCCAGCGGGTGATTTCCCTTCAATGCCCGACGTCAAAATTACGAAATTTGATGTCCACGATGCCGACGCCCCTGGTGAGAAAGGGGGATTGGCGGTGGATGCCTCCGTCTCTGCCTTGGTCAACTCTCCTTTTACTCTTACCGTTCCGCCCCTTGGGTTCGAGATCCTCGTGCCAAATTGCTCCCCAGATGACCCCTACATCTCTATAGCGGAGGTGACGACAAAAGACTTCCCTGTTAACCCAGGACAAGCGACTTTAATTGACATCTCAGGGTTTATTCGTGGCATCTCCGATAAGCTAACGAAGACTTGTCCGGGAAAGAAGAAGTCTCCCTTAGACTTTTTAGTCAAGAGCTATATCCAAGGTCTTCGCACGACTGTCTATGTCCGTGGGGCTGAGGTCCCCTCCCTGAACACCCCTGACTGGGTGACGGATATTCTCAAGAGCGTGACCGTTGCGTTACCTTTCACCGGACACGCCCTGGATGACTTAGTCCGCAATTTTACAATGACTGATGTACACTTTTCTTTGCCCGACCCTATTGCCGATCCAGAATCACCGGAGTCCCAACCAAGGGTGTCTGCCTTAGTGAAAGTTCTCGTTGGGTTGCCGAAACATGTAAACCTGCATATCGATGTGCCCCGTGTTCGCGCCCTTGCCGACGTTTTCTACCATGAGAAGAAGCTTGGCGTCTTGAAGTTGCCGAAATGGGTACCTGCAAACTCCACTCTTCTGGGTGATGTGGATGGTGCTCCTGCTTTGTTCGTGGATTTTGCGATGAAAGACGCACCGCTTGATGTCACAGATGAGGACGTCTTGACCGAAATACTACAGACATTGCTTTTTGAGGGCAAGCCAGTTGAGCTGTCTATTTCTGCAAATGTCGACGCAGAGGTTGCTACAGGCCTCGGCAAGTTTGCCATTCGAGGAATACCAGGAGAAGGTGTTATCAGTGTCAAACGTGAGTCACTCGATGCTCTTTAATGAGACGCGCAAGTATTAGGTAACTGACCTAACCCAGCACCGTACGGTCGTTTCCTTGACCATTTTGGTGCTCAGGTAGAATCTTTGGAGCTAGGAGCTTCAACTGCCTCGTCCCTCACAGTACAAACGACACTCAACGTCACCAACCCTACAGAGTATTCCGCCACTGTGCCTTTTGTGGACCTCAGGATGCTTTATAATGCGACGAGAGTTGCCCATGTAACAGCCCGCAATCTTTCTATCGTTCCAGGCATAAACTCCGGTCTATCCGTCGACCTTCAGTGGAGTCCATTCGGCCTAGACGGCCAGGATGGTGCTAACGCCGGCCGCGAATTGGTCTCTCAATATATTTCAGGTGAGAGGCATGACGTCAACAGCTCTTCACCCTACCTAACCAGACGATCATAGGCGCCAACACCAGCGTGACTATCCAATCTTACGAGGGAACGTTCCCAGCGTTACCAAAGATAGGCAGAGCACTGTCTAGACTAGGAGTGGAAATTCAGATCCCTCGGGTGCCTGTCCCTCGAAACCCTGATAATGGCAAGGATCGGGGTTTCATCCAAGATGCTACGGTATTATCCACCTTCATGGATGCCGTTTCTCAACATGATGGTCACGAATGAGCCAATATATATATTTTTGCACATACCATGTAAACATCTTTTGATAGACAATATTCTGGTCCCGCTAACGCTGATTCTTGTTAGCTCCATCTGTGGTCATCGACGGCCGAATTCACCCTATCCTCCCCATTCCCCAACACGACCATGGAGATCACGTCGGTAGAAGCCAACGCTTTTTACCAAGAGCACGAGAAAGTGGGCGAGATACGTTATTACCAGCCTTTCCAGGTCCCTCCGGGCCTTTCGCGGACTCCGCGGTTACCTGTCGAACTGAACATGAACGGCGTCGGCTATGATGCGGTGAAAAAGGCTCTTGGGGGCTCTTTGGAGTTGAATGCAACAGCCAAAGTTGGTGTTCGGATTCGGCACTATAGCGATACTATATTATATCGCGGGAAAGGGATTGAGTCCCGGGTCCAGCTTTGAAGTTTGTTCCGGCGTTGGGCTGAGGTGTTAAGGAGTCAGTCAGTTGGATTATCACTTTAGACTGATACAACTAGAAATAAATTTCGGATTGGAATTCACGTTCTGTAAATACACGCTGGAATACGAAAGTAACAATCATCCATTAAGGACAGCTGCAACGGTACAACGAAGAGCAAAAGTAGGTAAGATACACGCGCACAGACGAAAGAATATGTGGGCACGAAAGAAACAGGCGGTATATCAGGCGACGCTGCTTGCCATTGTCTTTACGAACATTTGATAACTCCGAAATTAATTCTCATTTTATAGCACAGAGAAACATCATATCAGGCATGGAAATTTAACCAGGAGGAAGGGTGCTAGCGTCGACCACGTCGGCGGCCTCCTTCTCCAGATCCTCGTCTTGCTCAGAGAGGGGAGAACGAGGGAGCGCCATCAAACCGGTCCGGGTGGACTCCAGAATACCGAACGGGCCGATGAGCTTCATGAAGGAATCGATACGGGACGGCTTGGCGGAGCTAGAAGCAAAGGGTCAGTCATTCGTACTGTACACAAGACCGAGCAGAGCAAGACTTACAGTTCAACAATGCAGTTGTTGTTGCTGATATCCAGGACCTTGCCGCCAAACTGGTGGGTCAGACGGGTGATAGCATCGAGATGCTCGTGCTTGTGCCTGAGGGCCTGACTCTGGGGTAGGTTGCGGGGATGGTATTCGGTCTTCTGGGTCTGCTGCGCCTGCTCCTTGTGGCCCTCGGAGATGTCACCGGGGGAGGTGATCTCGCGGTGGTGCTGGAGGAGCTCCTCGAAGAACTCGGGGCCCAGGATGCTGACCTTGGCGAGGAGCAGCTCACGCTGCACGAGGGCCGAGTCGGTGTAGTCGAGCACAGCCCAGACAGGGACGAGGTCATCGAGCTGGCGACGGGCCTGCTCGACGACACCGTCCTGACCCTGCAGCACGATGGTCATGCGCGACAGGTCCTCGACCTCAGTGTTGCAGACGACCAGACTGTCGATGTTGAAGCCACGGGCGGCCAGAATGCCGGACACGCGAGACAGCACACCGGGCTCGTTCTGCACCAGACAGTTCAGGACATGGCGCTTCGGCGGGTTGGTAGGCGGAACGGGCGTCTCGTACAGGATGGACGACACGGCCGTGGGGGCGTCCCATTGCGGGGAGGATTCCGACACAGGCAGAGGGAGCGGCGAGCGACGGTGCAGGGCCTTGTAGGCGAGCGCCGACGTCGAGCTGGACGACGCTCTGGTGCTGAACCGGGGAAGCGTGGCAGCCACGCGGGCAGAGGTTCTGGGAGCTACCGACAGAAAAGGCGCCGATGCTGTCCAAGACAGCATCAGAGGATGCCGGAAAGCCATGATCTCCCGAATTGGACCCGCGAAGACAGGACTGAAGGGAGAACGATGGGGAGGAAGCTGGAAATTCGAGTCATTCAAGAAATCGGATCTGGGGCGATTTTTAGTATGACTCGGGGCGTTCCGACCTCGGGGCAGGATTTCATGGCTGACTCATCATACTGCCCGTGACCATACCGCTAGGCTGTTTTGGGATCCCCTCAACTTCTTTGCTTCAGCTCTTTCTACAGAGTACAACGTCGTTTCGCTTCGATTCTGGCGCCAACTCAATAATTTCCCTCTTCAGCTCATTCTGTTTTCTCTCGTTCACCATCCATTCATCTCTCATTCCCGTATTGATTACATCTAACTGGCCACTATTGGCCCGTGGTCTCCGCCCATGCTGCCGTTACACTAGCGTTCACCACCTTACCTATCAGGTTGACCTTAGTGTACCAGTCTTTTGCCTAGGCTACCTAAGTCTGTCTGGCCTCGAAAAGTCCTGGACGGTCTTGGCCTATTTTCGGGCGACCGACCTTTTGTTACTGAACTTTCCGCCCAACCTTGTCCGCGTCTTCGATCATCACCCTCCATCAACTCCATATTCAATTCTTCTCAACTATGGCCGATGACGAACGCCGCCCGAAACGCTCTCGTTTCGACCAGACGGAGCCCGAGCCCCGGCGACCTTCGAGGTTCGACCGTCGATCCCGTTCGCCTTCGTCGCGACACTCCGAAGCTACTCGCACGCGCAGTCCCCTCAGCCGGGAGCCCCGTAGCCCCAGCGCCGATACTTCCAACAAGCTGGCGGTGTCTGATCCCGCGGCTGCCGCTGGTAAGAATGCGTCTGTCTCTGCGATTTGGAAAACGCTCATTCAAGACTGACTGTGGGGATTGTATAGCTGCCGCCGCGGCCAAGATCAACGCCCAGTTGCAAGCGAAGAAAGGAATTCAGCATGTTGACGTCCCTCCAATTCGCTCGGTGCGTCTCTACTTCATCCAACCGCTGCCTTTGTGTACTCAGTGTTAATTGTTCTTTTCTCTAGACCGCCAGCCCGGCGCCGAACTCTGCGTCTCCCTCCGCCCGCGACGACGCATCAGGAAAGCTGAACGCCGAAATCTACGTTGCTGACGGTGATTACATCAAAGATATCGAGATTAATGATTTGCGCAATCGCTATACACTGACCAAAGGCTCTACTCAGAAGATGGTAATTACTCCTGTTACATCCGCTGATCTTCCAGGCATCATGTCGCAAGCCGGCTTTCGCCGCAGTCACATCCTGCTTATACTTTCCCTCTCTCATTTCCCTTCTCATCGCGTGCGGTTGTGGCTGAAGCTTACGCAACTGATGATCATCCATAGCATACTACCTCCCCTCATTTGCATCTGCTGACCTCCGCTGCGTGACATCTAGATCAAAGAAGAAACTGGCGCCGGTACGCCTTAATCCATATTATATTGTCAACTGGTTGAAGAAACATGCTCATCTGTTTACTTTCTCAAGATGTCACCACCCGAGGAAATTACTACCCCGATAAAAGCATGGCTACCGCTGCGGTACGTGACAAGGACCAAGTCTTTCCGGGAGTCGGAACTCGCTAAACTAATCCTGCAGAACCCCCCATTGTATCTCCACGTGACGAGCACGAATAAAGAAGGGCTCGATAAAGCCGTCGCCTTGATTGAGGAACTCATGAAGAAGGAGCTTCCCAACCTGGTTGATGAGCGCCGATTCCGTCGCCGGGAACCGGAACAGGTTGAGCGGGATGAATTTGGCCGAGTATGAAAACACTATTCATGCAGTATCCCGGCAAAAATGACCGAATTTTGGACTGACCGTGTCTAGCGTAAATGGCCCGAAGAGCGCATCCCTATTGATCTGGAGCCAATTCCTGGGTTCAACCTTCGCGCTCAGGTTGTCGGACAGGGCGGCGCATATGTGAAACATATCCAGCAGCGAACTCGCTGCAAGGTCCAGATAAAGGGCCGTGGCTCCGGATTTGTGGAAACTAACACCGGCAGGGAAAGCGATGAACCCATGTTTCTTCATGTCGCGTAAGATATCTCCATCTTCGGTACCTGGATGACGAACTGATCAACTCCAGTGGGCCCAATCCCGATGATGTGAAGATGGCAAAGGAACTCTGCGAGGATCTGCTGGCCAATGTGCGCGAGCAGTATCAGCGCTTCAAGGAGAACCCCCCTCAGCACAGCTACGGTGGTTACGGCCAGCGCGGGGACCGCTATAACTATGGCGGTGGTTACGGTGGTGGATATGGCAATAACCAGCACCAGAACTCTCCTTCGGCATCCGCTAGCCCGGGAGCACAGGCGACCCCAGGATCGGGTACTCCGGCTGATTACAGCGCGCAGTATGCGCAGTATTATGGATCTGACCCATACGCTGCTTATGGCGGATATCAGAACTACGTCGCCTACTACCAGTATTACCAGCAAGCTGCCCAGCAGCAGCAATCTCAGTCCCAGAGTCCTGCGCCCCCTCCGCCGCCTCCTACCAGCGAGGCTCCCCCCCCTCCGCCTCCTGGATCTGGATCTCCTCCTCCGCCGGGAGGTGGTAGCTACGGTGCTGTAAGTGCCTCCAGTCGGCAGGAGATAACCCTCGAATGGCTCGCTAACGTATACTTTTTAGGTCCCTCCTCCGCCGGGGCTGTGAGTCCGTCAAACAGCTGTCGACTCACCCAAGTCACAGACAGGTTTGATGGGTGAACTGCAAGCAGAGGTACACTAATTGCTGAAATGTTGGCATTGAGTTTTCTAAGTCTGATACAATTTAGCTAGGGTCTGTGGTTGTCGAAATTTGTAGAACAAAAATTGGAATTCCTCTCCTTCGGCCGCTGCTCCCCAACGGACGTACCTCTTTTCATATACCACTAGATGATATCTCTGCTGGGGATATTGAGCCGGCCAGGAAGATTCAAAAATATGTATATCTGATTGGTATGTATTGGTTCTCAACGATATGCAACGATTTGGCTGCATGTAATAGACGATGTCTGAGGCAAAATATCTCACGTCAAGGGTCCCACGGCCATCATTCTATAACACATCACCATACACAACATTGGTATTCGTCAGCTCATCATGCTTTCAAGTGTCCACTTGCCAAACAAGCATCGTATTGGACTTCGGTAGGCCATTCTTCTAGCTGAAGGCTAGATCATCAGTGGGTCGATGCAGAAAATGGTTCAACATCTGGTCAGCATCCACTATAGTGTCTGTGAACCCTATCTCGCACGCTACATCCATATCCGCTTTGCGCCGTTCCAGAGATGCGGGCCCTTCTTTGCAGAAGTCACATGCGAAGTCGCACGGCGACGACGTCTGGCCATTGGAATGACTGGTCTCTGATATTCGCGGAGCCTGTGATCCCATAATCTCAAGTTCCGTGTCACCGAAAAAGTCTTTGATAAGCTCATGTTTGCAGCGCTTAGTGTTCTCACAGTAACGGACGACTTTCTGAAAGCTTTCCAGTCGCGCGACTTTGTTCTGGAAAGCAATGCCCTGCTTCTTTCTATTGGGCGGGTTCTCATCGCGCTCTACGCGCTCCCACACGTTATTTCGTTCCTCGTAGTTGTAGTATACTATCGATGCCGCAGCACGACCGTCTCGACCTGCACGGCCGGATTCCTGGACAAATCGCTCGAAGGATGAAGGTGGGTTCCAATGCACAACGAACCGGACATTCGGGTTGTCGATGCCCATCCCGAAGGCGTTCGTAGCTACGATCACGTAGACGGCAGGGCGTGCCCCGTCCCCGGGCCTGGTGAACGTGTGAGGCGATGTCCATTCGTTCTGAATCCGTTTTCTCTCCTGATGTGGCAGACCAGCATGGTAAGTCACAGCGCGAATCCCCTCCCACGATTCAGACAGCTCTCCTGCGAGCGCTTCAGCGGTCAGTCGCAGAGTCACATAGATAATCCCCGTCATCGGGGCAAGCTCGGTCGTGTTTCCGTCCAGCCGGGCATCACGCCTCGCCTTGATGGCCTTCAGCCAAGCGACGAGGTCGCCCAACCGAGTAGGTTGTGGTTTCGAGTAGTCCCTTGATCGGGCGGGGAGATATCTGACTTCGTAGTGGATGTTGGGCCGAGCTGACGGCGTGTTGAAGATCTTCAGCTGAGCCGTGTCTAGCCCGAGGAGGTTGATGATGTCGGCGCGGACGCGCGGGGTGGCGGTTGCTGTGAACGCGCTGACGGGGACGGGCGGGTTCGTGAAGGCTTGCTTGAACCAGCCGAGTTCCTTGTATGCGGGCCGGAAGTCATGGCCCCATTCGCTGATGCAGTGCGCCTCGTCGATGGCGATCCGCGTGAGCTCTCTCTGCGCGTGGATGGTCCGCAGGTTTCGGCGGAACCGCTCGCTTTGGCAGAGCTCTGGGGTCACGTAGAGTAGACGTGTGCGCGGATGACCGGAGAGAAGGTCATCTATGATCTCATTTCGCTCGGAAAATGAAGTGGTTGAGTTGATTGTGGCGACTGGGACGCCTATCGCTTTGAGAGCGTTTACTTGGTCGGCCTATCAGCCTGGTTAGTAGGCCCTGATATCTTGAGGTAGGGTCAACTCACCATCAAAGCTAGCAACGGAGACACCACAATGGTCACTGCGAGGTCTCAATTAGAGGTGTCCACCGCGATTAAATGGGGAGGGTACCAACCGCCATGATTGACCACAGCAGGCAACTGGAAGCATAAGCTCTTCCCAAAAGATGTGGATGCCTGCAAAAAGACATCATGCCCTTCAACTGCCGCTGTAATCACTTCTCGCTGAAGCGGACTGTAATTTCGTCATAATAGTTGCCAAGTTAGCGCGAACTGTCCATCTTTCTGAATACTTCGTGCCCTGTACACTCACCGGAATGATTTCTTCTGGAAGACGCGATGCAGATAAAAGTCCAGGTCCACTTTCCGATTATTCAACCGACCAGGTAACATTTCGGCATCATTGTAGTAGTCCGGAGAAAGGTTTTGCGAAGGAATTATGATATATGGAATGAGTTGTGTCAAAGTCTTCTTGATGAACCCGCGTTGCGCGACGAGCAACGCGGTATCACGTGACCCACTCTTTCATATATTGGCTTCATGTCCTAACGAGAGCTACGACCGACCTTGCTCTCGGTGGATGGCCTGGTTGCCCAGATGGATTGTTAACTACTACTATCATCTAGTCTGAATTTGAAGTTATTATATTGATGTTCGCCAAAAATCCAAGCTTAAAATATTCACTGTACAGGATACAACCACATGGGGATGTGACAACTCTGAAGACATCGCGGTCCAGTTTGCACCAGGAGGGTATATATAACAGGTCTATAATATACATGTAACAAGAGGCATAGCGAGCGGCGAGCAGCCCTACCTCCGAACTCGGGTCATTTGCTTTTCCAGCTCTTCTTTGACGGCCAATACGTCCAGCGCTCTGCGTCTCTTGGGTTGCCAGAGACGTTCAAGTCGGAGCCACACTTCCATCACCTCTTTCGGTCCACAGCACGTACCAAAAGCACGGAGGATAATGATGATCATCCGGCGGCCGAGAAAAACGCCGTTTTCGATCTGGCGCTCCAGTCCTTCCAGCTCCTCGTGTCCAGTCGGTGGGTCTCGCGTCCGGTGGCCAAAGAGCTCGTCCGTGTCGATTTCATCGTCATCATGGTACGTCGCTTCAGAATGTTCACTGGGTTGGCTTTGTTCCTCGCTTGCGTGAGTACTGGTAGAACGAGGCCCGGCTGTGCTGGCATGAGTCTTCTCTGATTCGTTGACATGGTTTGACGTGGGCAATGGGGTGTATAAGCCGCGAGGGGTGTGTGGCAAGGAAGGCGGCCGCGCCTTGACTAATGTAGGATCGCTCTCCAGAGGATTCTCCCACGTAGGCTTTGCCGGCCGAGAGTGAAGACGATCATTAAATCTTGCTCGAGACTCGTAGAGAGCCCGGAGATAGGCTTTCCACACTCCTCGCAATCGTTCCGCAGTCCAGCCTTTTCGTTTCCGACCATTGCGAGCAAATCCGCTGAAAAGCAGTAGGTAGATCATTCCACGAGGTGGCACAGCAAACGTCTTTTCCATGTCCTTGAGCACGGAGCCGAAAGCCTGGATATCGCCTGTTTCGTAACAGTGGAAGGAAAGAAGGATATGGAATGTGCGGGTGTCTGGGGCCATTGGAAAGGCCTCCTGGAGTGCACGGTGGTGCTCAGGCAACTTCTCCCTAAGAGGGGCGGATATCTGTAGGAGAGTATTCAGTTTCCTCGACTTCTTCCGGTAGACGACCAGTTCCGACGTCAACCCGGGCTGGTGTTGGATTCTCTGTTCAAGGTCCAGCCCGGTTGATTTTTGGGACTGAAGCATACGACGATAGAGACTCTCCGCGGTTTCCGTATCTCCGGCTCGAAGAAATGACGCGAGTAGACAGTTCAACACAGGCGTGTCGACGATCTCACCACTAGCCACAAAGTCGTCCAGCGCCTGGCGAATTCCGTCCGGGTCTCGCAACATGCCGTAGTAGTAAATTCTCGAAACCTTCCCTGCGCGGCTGAAACTGACATCACGCTTGGCCATTTCCTCCAGTAGGCGATCCGCGACTGTGAATTGGCCAGCTTTGATGGCTATGTCGAACAGGATGCCAAAAACAATGCCGTCCGATTTGACTCCACCCACGTGCTCCATTTGCTGCCACAGTCCAATAGACCTCACAAGATCTTTCTTACATACTTTCCCCGATGCTCGACCAGCAAGGTGTATGGCAGAGCTCCATAGCGATCGGGAGATAGGCAGGCCTGCGGCGATCATATCTTCGACCAACCCTAGATAACGGCGAGCGTCTACCCAGCGACGGTTGGTAGGATTGGCGAAACGGCGCAAGAGTGCACCCCGCGAGCGCTTCGACAGGTAGGAAACCCCGGGGTGAGGAAGTTCGCGGTATAGCCTGAAGACATATTGGTTTGATTTCTTCTCATCCCACATGGCCTCAAGGAATTTCTCGACCGAATGAAGCTCAACAGCATCGAGGCGCTTATCTGCGCGACGGGAGACGGCTGGCAGTTCCTTCATCGCGGCGTCAACGGCTTGCTTCCAGTCTAGTGATTCTCCATATACAGCGCGATATAGCTTTGATGCAGAGGTATATACTTCCTTCGCGGGGCTGGTTTTTCCGTTGTAGCGATATTTCTCGGTTGGACTGGACGAGGTGCGCGGTTGGTCGGGTGTCCTTGTAGCTGTAGGTTGAACAATTTCGAAGGAGTCGGAAGGTTCAGGTATTTTCGATATCGAGTCATGATTCCAATCATGTAGTAATCGACTGGGCGGCCTCTGGTATAAAGGCCCGTTCGGGGGCAATATTTTCTCGTTCTGATTATCCCTTCGTATCGTCGCGTTCCCCAACGAGTGGTCTGGTAAACGATCCGCCTCGCTCTCATCCTCTTCTATTTTCTGTGCAACACCGGAATTGAACATTCGTTGTGCGGTCGAGCGATGCTGTGTTGTACTCAGACACTCCACCGACGAGCCTAGGAATTTAGGACGGTGTTGTGGGAAGTGCGTGGAGGCGCCAACTCGTCTCCCCTGCCACCTAACCACTGTTCCGTTCGAAGCCGCATTGACAGATATCGTCGAAAGTCCTCTGCCACGAGGGGAGTGTTCGCGACAGTATCCGGCCATGACCAAAGAGCCAACGAAAAGATCTGCTATCGACGCAACGGACGGGCGGGCACGTCGGGAACCGAGTCTTCGGACAGAGGCATTGTAGGCGTACGGTTCTGGTTTAGACATCGAACCGGAATTGTAGGGTAAGCACGTATCCGCACCCTGCGAAGGGGGTAATCGCAGGTTGGGTGAGCTCTGGGACCTATTGGGATGAGGCATGAGATGGCAGACATCGTGGCATCGAGTCAGCCATGCATGTCCCGAGTCGGCCTCGAGCAAGGTGCGAAAGGGGAGAAGCAGACTGCTTATAGACAGAGATGCAGACTGCAAAGGGGATAGAGGGAAGTAAAGGGGGAGTGGAAGAGGGGAGTAGGGAAGAATGGTTGTCGTTGAGAAGCAAGCGAGTTTGCAAGCTCCGCGTCAAATTATTATGGATGTTCTTCTCTTTCGGTCTCCAGAGCGGAGCCGGGGTCGGTCCAATCGGAGTCGCGCATTGCCAATCCTCTTTTTCGCACCACTTCAACATCACCTCTTCTGCCGTCTCTCTCCCTCGTTCGCATCCCACGCCCTCGTTCTAATTGTCTCGGTCGCGGTCTTGGTCGTCCTCATCTTACTTCCCTACGGCTAAGCGACTGCACCACCTCTCCTCCGCCACCCGCCTCCTCGTCCGCACTCCGTACCGGTGTGGGCTACTTCCCTCCGATTCCGCAGACCATGGGTAAATACAACCTCACAGCCCTTCGGGTTCGTCAGACAGCCCTCTCGCAGAAAGCCGCCGGCAAGATTAAGCGACTCCCGCAATGGGTGGATGTCATCGGTGATATCCCGCCTGCCCAGGTCCTCGTCCGGAACCAGCCGCAACAACACCAGCTGGTCCGCCAGCGCGTGAAAACGCTTCCCGGAGCTTCGAAGCCGCAGGTCGTCTTCGAAACGGAAGAGAAGCGCGTAAAGCCGAAGAAAGCCAGTCGCATGTTCCAGCCGGTCCAGATCAAATTTGAGGAGGATCAATTGCGAAAGGAATTTTTCCGCGATCACCCTTGGGAGCTTGCGAGACCTCGGGTCCTCGTCGAAACCGGTGGAAAGGACTACGAGAGATACGATTGGAGTCGGCTCCAGCAGCCTGGAAAGCGTCTGGATGGTGAGAGGTATGTCACGGATATTGCGCCGGAGATCACTTGCCCGGGTCCCTTCGCGCCCCTACTTTCATAGAATACTAATGAACCCGGGTTTCATCTAGTGTCGTCCAACGTCAGCTCTGGCTTCTGAACAATGTTCCCGACATGACGAAGAGTGCCGCCTACGATATCGCCCGTCGCGAATTCTACCGTCTCCGTTTACAGGAGGATATTGAACGACGAGTGGCTGCCGAAGAGGCCGAATCTACCGGAGCTACTTTCGGACCGACGCGCTTAGAGATTGGTATGGAACTCGAGAACCAGGAGTACGAACGTTGGAAGCAATGGGCCAAGATGGAGGCGCAGATTCAGGAGCAGCGTGCCGCATCATTCACCGGATCCGCTCTTCCTAGTAGCGAGGAGAGCGCACCCGTGGATGAAGAAACCGAGAAGGTTCCTCAGCAGGTGTGAATTCGGGAGGAATTGATTCATAGAGTGTAATATTTGGAAGGTTCGCAAGGGTTTTGAATGGTCATGTACACTATTTGGATACAGCTTCTCTTTTCTTTCCCGTTTCTTTTTCTGGTCACCCCTTTGTGGTTAGTGTTCCGATGATATACCTCAAGATGAAACTGTGCAAAAGAAACGTGTTTGTTGTAGACAATATGGTACCTGCCTATGTATACCTACTTGAGAAACCCGAAAAGTGAGGCTGTTTTGCTTGGGGCGGTCGGGCCAATCAGGAGGGGCGACTTATCGCGCTTTTGGAACTCCCCGTTTTATCGCTCGCCTCTTTCTTCCATCCCAAACTCCCCATCATCTTCTCTTGGTGCTCGCTGGGTTATTACCGACACTCGGAGATATAACGATCGCTTTGCGCTGTGTTATATTTCGGATACAATTCGAGCTTGGTGGATTAGCATTCGTGGTGGCTACCTGTGACAGCGGCGCCTCTCCGCGTCTCGTGAAGTGGACCGTTATTGCCGCTGCCTCACTCTCAACTCATGAACACCGAAATCCAATCACCCTAACGACCGCTTTCGAGCCTCTTCCGATACTACCTGTCGAATTGATACCTCAGTCGCCCGATCCTCCCATCGATCGTATCTCCCGCCGCTCCCGATCGGATTGAGAATCCGACGAACGGAATACCCCGGCCTGGTCTCGCGCTTCACCTTTCCGGTCTCTCACCAGATCAGTGCTACATTTCGTGGATACACCTCTCCCTCAGCTGTCGCCGCACGTGTTGATCATGCCCCAGTCTCGTTCTTCAAGTCTCAAGAATACGCTGCTTGTCTGATCGATCGCGCGAACCAATTAGCAGCCCTCAGACTGGCAAACGACCGGTCATCACCTAGAAATCTGCTGAGCCTGTCATTCTAACTGTTCTTTGTTGACCATGCTTTCAACCATGGCACCCTCGGAGGATACGATCAGGATGCCCCGTTCGTATCATGACGAAGCAAACGAGGATGATGGAAGCAGGCAAAGTGCGGATCACGACGTCTTGTTAACATCGTCATCTGCTTCCACCGTCTATGGAGACTCGCTCAGGAGTGAAGATGAAGCCACTCTTGTTAATGAATCCACGGGAGACGGCGAAGGTAGCGGCAAACAATCCTCTGGACCCCGGCTTCTCTCTCCGGACGAAACTATTGAACTCGCCCGCCGCGCGGTTGAAAATGGGATTCAAGAGACGAAACGCTCTTTGGCTGGAAGTGAGGCCGTTAGCGATGTGGTGAAGCCAAAATTGACGATTGATCTCGGTCACTCTAATATTGTGCGCATCCCGGAAGCTGTGGTGGATGCAATCAAGGACGAAGTTGAACGGTACGTGACGGCCAGACTTCTTGTTTGAGATCGCATTGCATGAATTCTCTCATTTTCAACCAATGAACCCATGACTGACTGTTGGCAGGCTTTCCCTATCCAACAATCATTTGTTCCATATTCCATATCGGTTCGCCGAGTGCTCTCATCTTCGATACCTCAACATCAGGGCGAACAACTTTCGAGAGTTCCCTAAAGGCGTACGTTAAGATACTAGTAGATGCCCATGAAATGTCTTCGCAATGCTCACAATATCTAGGTGTACAAACTTCCCCTTCTTGAAATCCTAGATCTCAGCCGCAACAAGATCAGTCACCTGCCGGAAGAAATCAAAAAATTGTCTTCTTTACGGGTCTTGTCGGTGATGCAAAATCGCTTAGACGACCTGCCCCTTAGTATCTCGGATATGAACAAGCTGCAAATTTTAAAGGTCGCTGGGAATCCCTTGCGGTACCCTCTGCGTCGGCTCCTAGAGGCTTCCGACACCGAAATCGGCCCCTCGACGATGTCGGATAACGAGAAGGAGGTTGCCCTCACTGCAGAGCTGAAACGATTTCTGAAAACCAAACAACCGGCGGTCACGCCTGACCTCGACGATATTAAGTAAGTGACTACTGGGGAAATCTCCTTGAACCATTCTGATCGTCGTATCAGTGAGATCGTGTTTGATACTCCCAAGCCTGTGAAGCGTGGGGTCAGCAGTCGTTTTCCTGTGATCCCGAGCACAGGCGACAGTGCCTCCGACCCGAAATCTCCATCGCTCTCCCGGCCTCCGCCAATCCCGTTGAAGTCTCATTACCGCATTGCTTCAGGCCAAGGGCTAGGTTTCCAGAGTGGCATCCTCCAGCGGGCTGGTGCGAGCACTATTCATGGAATCAATGAACGGAACCGAAGCAACAGCGAAGGCATTATCCAGGCGTCGCTTGCTGCACGAAGCAAGCGCATGGGAGTCATCCGAAAGAATACTGACTTGGGGACCCTGGATGAAGTACGACCGTATCGAAACAGCCATTTACGCGGCCTGAGTCACGGGTCTCTCCTCCGTACCAGGCCATCTGGCACCCCAGGTGGGAGTAACTCGTCCAGTCCGAGTAGCCCAAGGGAGCGTCGACGGTTGAAGGACGGCTTCGTCAACCGGATGTCAAGCCTTCCAGAGCATAAGGGCGAAAAAGAGACCCCTGAGCCGGTCATGGAGAGTGCAAAGGGCATCCTATTTGCCCTGTTCCAAGTACAATCACATGTTTCGGCTTTGATCAATGTGATAAAACGTGACGACACACGGCGGAACAGCCTCGAATTGGTTTTTTATAACGCTTCTACTCATGTCGAACGTCTTAACGATGCCCTCGAAGCTGCTGAGAACCCTCGATCAGATGAAACGGAGACGAGACGATTATCAAGCGAATCGGTCAAGAGGGAATGTGAGACTTGCATAATGGCCTACACTCATGTGGGGACGCAACTGCGCCACAGTTTGGACAAGATTGTCGCCAATGGTGACGCTCGCTACGTGCGATCACTGATGTTAATGATATATGGAAGTGTGGTGGAGTTGCGCAATGCTTGTGAAACCCTTGGAGCGCCCATCCATGCGGGCAAACAGGACGCTTCTACAAAACCACAGATACCGGATATTACCAAAGAATCTTTCATGTCGGACGGGTTTTCAGGGTCTACGTCAACTCCTACACGCGGCAGAGGGCCGTCGTTCTCGGTGCGCCGATTCCGAAGCGACACGACGATCCAGCATCCTCAGATCCCCGTCACGGAGACTTTACCGGCAGCAGCAAACTACCAGTCTGCCATTGGTTCTCCAGGACCTGTTGCCACGCCTTTCAGTCTCGATTCTCGTAGTCGATCAAGCAGCCGATCAAACCACATCAATACCTCGGTCCCCTCTTCACTTGCCACTCCTCGTTCGGGGGAAGCTTTCCCTCCAATTACTACTGCCGTGGTGCCACGAATCAATCCTCTGACTGGTCTGGACGAGTTGGAGGAGGAGAGGATATTCGAGAGAATTTTCCACCAACTGACAGCTGCATATACGGCGGCTCTGCAGGCACTACCTGTGGCCCGCCGTCAATTCGTACGCTTCCTTGAAGTGGCGGAGCAGGCAGGGGAACCCGAAGGGATCCGGCTACTCTGGACAAACCTCATTCGCCGTTGCCGCGTGTGCATAGAAGTGTCTGAAGCGCTCAGCCTCCGCCTTTCGAGTATGAAGGTCAAGGAACCCGGCGGTGGGATGCGAAACCAGCGCGAGTTCTGGCAGTTGTGCAAAGCGTTCATGCAGTCGTTCGTCGAGCTCGTGACGGATATGCGCGAGGTCCGGAGCATGCAGCTTCTTCCTGCGGATATCATCGTCATCCTCCGTCCCGTACAGAGGGCAAGTAGGGAAGCCGGTCGGATGATCGAGGCCTCGCCGTGGTCATATCTAGCAGACATGGCATCCGGGAACGGACCAGCCAATATCTATGGCCCACCATTGCAACCTCAACACTCGCAACACCAGATGAGCTCTAGTCTCTCGCCTCAGTCTATCACCCTCCCCGCGACGCCCCTAAGTGCAGCCCTTGGACCTGCTGCGCAGGCAACCGTCCCATCCACGCCGGCCAGTGCGTATAGCGATAAGTTCTTCGAAGGTGATGTCTTCCAAAGAGCGGATTCGCTGCTCTCAATGCCTAACCAAGCGCCGTTCTTTGCGCGGCGATGATGGCACATGCAAGGGCTTTACCCATCTATGGCAAGAGACTCTTTCTGTGTGACATTATAAATACTTTTCTCCGGGATCTGCGAAACCGTTTACCAAGCGACCTCTGGAGCGTGCGCTAGTTGCCTGAAGTGACTCGCTTCGATCCCAACCCGGGCATTGCATATTCATCTATGGGATGAACGCATGCAAAGAGCTCCTAGGATGAATGGTCAGACGGTAGGACAACTAGTATTGCGGACTGTGTTTGCTGCGCCTCCCCCAAACACCCCGGATATGATTGATTTTGTCGATGTATGTACACTTAGCCACATGTTTGTGTTTGATCTTTGTGAAATTCTGTTGTGGAACTAGACTTGGAGGCCTTAGTGCCTCCGATGAAAAAGATGGAGTATAGGATGAGGGCTCATTTTATTTGGACAACATTGCATAGCGTGCCTATCATTTTTGATGTTACCTACGGATGATGAGATATAGCGAAATGAACATTCTAAAAAAGATTCGCATATATAACAAGCAATCCATTCTGCCAGCATGCGGCATCCATGCTTACTGACAGACAGAAGTTCTCATCTGCTGATATTCACGCAGCACAGGAACCCCAAACGCCAAACTCCAAACATCTCAAGTCGCACACAGCACTCCTCCCCCTTCCACCATGTGCCGGGGGCAAACCTCCCCCACGCGATGCCATCCCCTACCGCGCAAGTACCACATCCCGCACATACGAGAACATCTCACGTGGCTTATTAACAAACACGCTGTGCCCGGCCGCGCGGAACAGATGGTACGTCAGGCCACGCTCGGACGCCCAGACGCCCGCGACAGACGGGTCGAGCGCACAAGCCGCGATAGCCTCGAGGGGGCCGTTGCCGCCATCGACGCTGCCGCAGGGATGCGCGGCGAGCGTGTCCGCGTCCGGCGCGGCGTCCTGCACGAAAAACACCCGCCGCGGGGGCTGGGCGAACCCGCGCACCCCGTTCCAGGTCATGTTCTGCAGGACGAGCTCGGTGCCGATGTGGTTGAGGAGCATGTCGTACTCGCCGGAGTAGACGTGCACGGCGAGGCCGTGTGTGGTGAGCAGCGAGGGAAGGATCGAGTATGCGGGGGGTTCAGGGGGCGTGGCGAGGAGGAGGGCGGCGAGAATAGTGTTGTTGCAGGGGGTGTAGGTGCCGTCGTCATCGTCGTCTTCGCTGTTGGGAGCGGGCGATGTTGGTGGAGGTGGGGATGGAGGCAGGTTCAGCGCGTGTTGCACGTCGGGACGGCTGAAGTAGGCCGCCAGCAAGGGGAGCGGGTCGACGGCGTCGCAGTCGTTGTGGATATCATACACATCGAAGCACTTGTGGCGAGGGCTGGCGGCGGCGACGGCGCGCATGTAGTCTGTGGCGGTGGAAAAGGTCGCGCAGGGCCCGTAGCAGGAGGGGTTGAGGATGGAGGCCTCGACGGCGTCCGGGGTGGGGGAGTCGATGGCGCAGGAGCCGTTGAGGGCGGTGCCCAGGCCGCGGCGCTGGAGGCTGCGGCGCTTATAGTTTAGATATTCGGGGGTTCCGGGGATGCGGATGGGGTCCTGCTGCGGGGGGTAGTGGTTTGCCTGGTCGAGGACGCGGGCGAAGCCGCAGGTGTCGTCTGCGTCTGCAAAGACGGACAGGATGTCGTCTGGGAGGTCGAGGCGCGCGCGCTGCGACTCGAGGTACGCGCCGATAGTGACGGTGGACATGGCGGCGGGGTTGCCTATGGTGCCGTCTCCGAGGGCGATGGACTGGAGGTTGATGAGGAGGGACGGGCTCTTGGTGTTGCCGTCGACGATAGCTGCGGCGATGTAGGGGATGTAGATGCCGGCATAGGACTCCCCGATGAGGTGGACGCGCTTCGTCTGCAGGTGAGGGAAGACGAGGAAGAAGGACCGCAGCCATTTGGAGAAGTCGGACGCCACGCGGTTGTTGTGGTTCACGGGGTAGGGGATGCTGGCAGTGGAGTATCCGGTTCCCACGGGCTGGTCGACGTAGAGGACATGGCCCAACTTCGTCCAGGAATGGGGGTTCTGGACGAGGCGAGTCGAGTTACCTGAGAAGGACACGGGGCCGTTGCCAGTGGTCAGTCCGATGAGAGATGAGCAGCCGGGACCACCGTTTAACCAGACTGTGGCTGTTAGTTCTCGACTTGCATGCGAAGGCAGTGCGAAGGGAAAGACCTAACTGATCAGGCTTTCATCGTAGACTGGGTCTTCGGTTTGGAAGAGCCAGAAGAACATGGAGTTTCCGACCTCTGTCTCTGGCACAGGCAGTCGTCCAGCCCAGCTTGGAGGCAGCGACGCACTATCGGGCAACGAACGGACCTGGAACTGAGAGGCATTTGGCGATGCACGGGCAGCGCTGGGGAACAGAATCGCTGGGACGGTCCATAGGGCATGGAAGAAGAGGTATATCGCTGCGAGATCCATGAAGGGCTGGTAGTATCAACCAGAGAATAGGGACATAACATTCAAATTGGATGCAAAACTTCGTTAGATTCTATATACAAGTCATCAACATGGTAGGGAAGTGATAAAGAAGGCTTATTGAGAGCGGTTCCGCTTGTTGACCTCAATAGCGGCCGGCTTATTGAGTCTCAATCCATGGAACTGTCGTTTGGAACCTCTGGAACATCCCGTGTTAGATGAAGAAAGATCTCTTAAGCGTGAGATTCTCACTATCCCAAGAGGAAGCGTAGTATGCTGTAGGTTCTCAGGAGGGATCAGATACTAGGTGACCGTCCCTTGCCGCGTGGGATGCATGGCTGAGACCGACTTGAATCGGGGAATTTCACCTGCAGGTCCCAAAGGCTATCATAAATACAGAAAGAAAGGCCTTCAGATTGACTGCTCTAGAGCCTCCACAAGTCCAAGTTCAATTCAACTGTCTTCGATGCATTCATTTGGATGTCGTTGCAGCTAGGCAAAGGGGTTGAGACAGGGCTTAGGGCTAGGGCCGGATCACGGGGCCTCCGTCCCAAAACGGTATTACTCGTCCTTCTTCTACACTGTTTCAGCCTCCTCAGTCGATAACATGTACTCCGTATCTTCTTCATCTAATCATGAGCCTACCACAAGAGCCAGCCCAGAGTCAGATCACCTCGTGGACTACCTCATGGACTACCCGCATCACTACTACCTACACCGCATGGACGGTGAAGAAGGTTTGCTAGCGGAATCCCGAAGCAACACCGCTCCGGTATAACGCCTTGACTGCGAACGGCTGGACACCCCAATTGCCTCTGTTCCAGCCAAGCCGAAATGAGGCGACCGCAAGACGGAGCGAAACTCGACGCCTCACTTCTAAAATGCACGAGTCACGCCATGGAAGCCGTCCGCAAACTCCTTCAAGACCGCATCTGTTCACCGTATTGGGATGCTTTCGACCGCTGGTATGGATGTTCCCATCCCCCCAGTTGCGTCGCGCAGGAAGGAGACTGGGAGAGCCCGAATTTAAATAGCTGATAGGAATCCCAGGGCGATGATCGCCACGATCGATTCCGGTTTTTCCACCCCCTTGGTCGGCTGCACGTTAAACCCCAATTTAGTTGCAATAATTGGTCCGTATTATTAATTCAGACCGGCCATGCTTGACCCACCCGCTTTGGAGATGGATCTGTCTAGTCTACCATCAGTCAACCGCTTTCGTATGTGGGCCAGCAAAGGCTCATCGTCCACAGGAAAAGCCACGGGATGGAAGGGGAAGAAAGAAATTAAGCATTTGCTCGCTATGTGCGTCCCTATCCCTGTCTCGATTCGCCCGTTGGGTGGCGTGGGAAGGGCTTGTAGCACGGGTTGCCGACCAGGATGGGCGCAACAGGACTTGATTTGCGTATGTCGGTGGACAAAACGGGACGGCGGACGTTCAAACTATTGCCTCCAAGCCTAGCCCACGGAGTAGACACGACTTCTACGATCGTGTGGGTTGCCCCTGCATTTTGCAACGACACTTGGACGTCACAAAATGATCAAACCTCGGCCACCGACCGGTGAGAGGTCCGAAATAGCATCCATCATCACCTCTTGCAGTCAATGAAAGCGAATCTTGATCCGTGGTCCCAATGCGCCAAATACCGTCTCCCACAGTCCAGCTTGGCCGCATGACAGCACCTCGGTATGCTGGTGCAAGAACCCGTCGCCCCGGCCAACACCGAGACTGTCGTCTTCCGGGCTCCGCTTAAGAAATAATAATCGTTTTATGGATGAGAACGAGCGTCGAAGCACGGATGCAAGCCCGTTAAATGAATCCACAGGTCCCATCGACGACGGATCGGACTATTGGAATGTTCATCCCTAGCTTCAAGTTATGTTTCTTGGGGCTTCGAATCGGGAAAAAGCAAAATACCAGTGTCTTTCTTGAACACCGCTTGCGGCACGCTGCATTACTACTCTCTATCGATTCATACAATTGTGGGTGAACCCATTCACGACGACGCTCCTCTTTTCGGTGTTCTCCATGCGTTGCATGATTATTATGATGGATATTATGCTGCCACCTGACTATTCGTTTTGGTTTTCTCATCTTCGCCCCCTTTACAGCCGACGGACTACTTTCTTTGTCCATATTTCTTTTGCTTCCTGCACGTACAATCGGCGATCCCGTGGCGTCCGGTAAGGGCATCTCTTTCCCTATGATGTCTCCCTGTCTCCAGGCTCGCACACCACGGGTAGCAGCAGCCTGTCCACTCCCCAGATCACTCCCGATACCCTGCCCTGTCATAGTGAGGAATGCGTTGAGGCTACCGAGAACCCACTCCGTGGAGACCAGGGGATTTGAGTTTGCCTCCTCGCGCATGCTATGCACTCGCTCTGAGACCCCCCTCCGAAGACGTCCTGAAGACTGCGAGTGGGTGCTCTACCTGCCCTCAACGGGTTCATCACCCCACGTCATCCACTACTACTATACAGCACCGCTACCGCCGTCCATGACTTGCCTCTCCCGGCCTTCTGCCCCAATTGCCACTTAGACCTCGTAGCTGCAATCGTCAAGAGGCCATCAGCCTCACTTTGACTTTTCCCTGCAATAGGGAAGTGGCGCCTCGTGCTGTTGAGGTTTGCGGTCTACATGCTGAACCCATCCTCTCTCTCCCTTTCTCCCTTCCTTTGTGGCCCGCGCCGTTTATCTGTAATGAATCCTCTGAATCTTTTTAAATTTTGATTCCGTGCATGATCTCCGTCTCTTCTGCTCGCCGATTAGAGGTCACTGATTCCCCCAGCATTGACAGACGCCGTCCACTTGGTTCCTTTGTCAATCGTGCCAGGCTGCGGCCGTTTGTTTGCTATTCAGTCCTTACAACTGCGGTTGCATAGATAGGCATTAGGCTCTCTCCTTTGCTCCTAGGTGCCTGGTTTAACCTGGCTCCGGTTGTGTCCTCGTGCCTTTCTGGCTCTCGTGGGGAAGGAAAAAAGAAGGGGAGAGTAAAGCGGTGACTCCAGAAAAATAAGAAGGCCAACGCCCAGCATACAAACCCCCGTGAAGGATCGACATTGCGATCGGTGAGTACTATCATCTCCTCCTCACCTAGTTACCCCTCGAGCTCAGCAAGGACTAATAAAACAGGGTTACTCGCAGGGACCCCGATCACTTTATCCCCCGGCCGACTGCTGTATGACCCAGCTGTTCCTTGCTTCAGTCAACAAGACATGCCCGTGGACTTCAGGACCTAGCGCGCCCAAGCCACTACAGATACCCGCCTCAACACTCGTGGTCATTTCGCGGAATAAAAAAGAAAAATAAAAGAAAAAAAAATTTCCTGGGATCGTGGGATCGGATGGAGATGGACCTTCAGAAAACGAAAGAGGCTCGGCGGGATGCTCCTGCGAAGCAAGAGGAAAGCACCGAAGGTCCTTTGGATGCGTATGGAGGGAAGGGCCACTCAAAAGATTCCCCGAAGAACGATTCTCTAGATCATCGGGATGCGAACAACTCCAAAGCATCGACAGTTGTGCACCGACGACGTCCATCAGCCAAATCCACCTATGATGACGGAGCTCGTCGGGCTTCGTTCCCATCGCTGCCAACTGCCCCAGCCTCGTCGCCTTCGTCAAAGACCATGGATATACCTCCGGCGTTGGGACTGGGACAAAAAGAACAAAAACTTCTGCTGTCGGCGAAGCGATATCCGCCGGTCACAAAAAGCACCCTCAGTGAGTTGGACCTGCCCTGCATCATGAGCAACATCAACCTCCGCATGGACGCCAACTTCGATCGCGACCTCCACTTTAAACCCGATCTCGATGGCGAAAAGGGCCGCCGGAAACGCAAGGAAGCCGCTGATTACTGGGAGGCTATGGCCGTCGAAATCACCATTTACGCCTTCGGCGCAGCACATCAGACGGCAAATATCATAGAGGGATCCTCCGAGCCACAACAAACGTTTGAACCTCGCCTACCGGCCATGTTTGAAACGCTGCAGGACGTTTTGAAGACTCTTGTCCCGGAGCGAGATCACCCCAGTGTCATGCAAAACCTCGAGGTAGTCCTGTTGATGCAACAGATCCAGAAAGGCGTGCTGGATATGGTCGGCGTAGCCAAGTGGCTGGCGGCGCTGTTGAAAACGCACTGCGCTCCGATGCGCGACGAATGGGCCGACCGGATGGTCACGCAGATTACTTCGGGGTCGCAATCGCAGGACTCGTTTGAGATAGTGCGCGGGTTGCAGACTCTGTTTGCGATTTTGGAGGCTATGAAATTGGTGAGTAGCTGGCGAGAGCAGAGCGGAGATAGGTCACTAACGTTACCAGGACGTTGCAAACCACCAAATTCGTGCGTTTCGGGTTCTCCTTATCGAAGACACAGTCCCCTTTCTTCAAGAGTACTTCCGCGGGAAAATGTACCGAGACAATTTCCGCGTCGAGTCTGCCCGTCGCTGGTATGTCGATTTACGGGAACGAGAGCTCCGTGCGATGGACAAACCGATTCAGACCGACAGCTTCTGGCCGATATCCCTTCTGTTCCGTGGTATATCCGATTTCCTGCTGCAGTTCCGGAGCCCCGATGCATTCCCCGAAACGTTTGTCTTTGATTCCGACCGGTTATGGCAGCTGCGGGCATGTTTGCAGAATCTCATCAACCTTGACATTTGTTGGTTTATCTTCGAGTCTTACATTCACACGCAAAAACGATATCTCTCCGCCCCAGCACAGACATACGCAAGCTTTCGCTCTCGGATCGGGTCCTTGATGGAGACAAGCGACGATTGCCCACGGGGGTCGCCTCGCTGGCTCAAGAACGTCCGATGCATCGCCCTGGAGATCGCACGGTTCGCCTGTGCGGCGTGCTGCGGCGATTCTATGGTGTCAGACACAGTCATTGCGCCGATCGAGGCGGCGCTGGAGTGGCATCTGTCGAACGAATCCGGTCTGTTCCAGTTCTTCCAGAACTCGTTGCGCGAGAAGCTGCTGTCAGAGACGTTTGCATGTGCCAAGAAGTACCTGAACATGTCGCCTCTGGCCATCTGCGAGTCGCAACGACACCATCCACAGCCGTCGGGACTCCAACAGCAGCACGATATCGAGCGGATTTCAATGCGGCTCGCTCACATGGGCGTTCTGCACTGGAAGGTCTGGGCGCCGATTCTGTACGTGAGGGAAAGCGTGTCCCCAACTGACGTGGCAATGGCTCCGTGGAGTGCGTGACGTGGCGTAGACTACTCGAAGTTTTCCTGGTCGATCCCGGCAGCATTGATTGGAGTTGGCTCTTGTTCGTATTATGTGTTTTGATTGCAAGTTCAGCGTCTGCATCGGTAGTTTGGGTCAGGCGTCCACCGGAAGGCATAGATACTTGCCTTTTGCATGAGTTTGTTTGGTGATTCACGGGTTTTATAGAGATAAACAGTTAATTAATACGTCGCTACCAGATGAGACAGACGTAGTAGATGTATAAATAGGATGATCTTCTTGGTTATCTTGGCGAGTAGCCCCACGACTATGTACTTCGTACCTTTTCTCGCACCTAGGCTGAGCAATTCACTTCTTATACTCGGAAAATTCATGGTCTTTAAGCCACCTGGATGGGACTAGGAACAGTGCCAGAACACCATAGAAGCCTTGTGGCTTGGAAGGCACTACCTTTATCATAAGCTATGGTCCTTCCTAGACTCCAGCATCGTTTGATATACCATACTAAGCACCGATCAGTAGGAAAGTTACAGTAGTATATCTTGGATGTCTTTTCTATCAGCATTTGATCGGTGTGACGGCCGTCGATATGGGAAATTCTCTCCTGCGAAGCTGATGCCAATAGGATCTAAGAATGCCTGGGTTGCCTACCCCTAATCAACAAAGAACGAAGAAAGCGGCCATAGCCGTCACATGCCTCGATAGATTCTATAATAGCGCCGCTGCAAACAAATTTTCTAAGAACATAGGGGCGTTTTCGACCTCCTAATTTGCCTAGGTGCCTTGAATCATCACAACCAGTACGTGCAATAGATAGGATATATCACCTACGCGCATGCTGACATGTTTCTTGAGGCTAGACTCTCGCTTCTCGATTTTCAAATACATGGCAACAAGGCCTGCCCGAATGCTAACATACTCGTCATCCACCCGCTATCTCTAGACCGAAGATCCGATTGAATTGCGCTCTCAGAAGGGAGGGTCAGCTAGACGTCAGCTTTTGGATACCTTGTTCGGTATTGTCCGTCGTCAGAGCACAATAGGACACCATGTCGATTGCGAGGCCGAACGAGGGTTCTTCTCAGCCGTCATCCTCGACCCCGGTTGGCTTCTTAAGCCTCGAGATTGAACTTCGCAACTGTATTTACAGAGAAGTGCTGGCTTTGCCATACCCTCTCTTTCTTTTTCAGAATCCGGGTTGTCCAGTAGAATCCTTTGCGCCAGAGAAGCTACCTCAATGGCTTGCGCTGTTATCCACTGCTCGACAATCTCGGAGGAGGCGAAGACAATTCTCTATACCACGAATGAGATTGCTCTCGACGAGGGGACAGACCGTCAGGGTAGCCTCCTACAGTCCTTCTTAGACTGTATCGGAACGGTGAATGCAGTGTGTCTGTCGCGCGCCTACGGACGGACTTTCCGGCCATTGAGCGGGCAGGCGACCAACAAGGCGAGATAAGAATACGCAAAGATGGCCCTGTGGGCTTTACGCCTTCTCCAAGAACACTGGACTAACTTGAAAGCACTGGAAATGCTTGTGTATGGTGCGAATGGCAGTCTCATAACAGACACCTGTCATGTTTTGGACGTTTCCATCAAATCCTCGTAAACAGCAGCAAGGGCCCTCTCTGATACTAAGCGCGATGGATGATGTTCAGCGAGCACTTCTCTTTTTATCGCAACAACATGTTCTAGCAGTTTAACTGCTTCCTTGACCTGTCCGTTTGCTTCGTACGCTATAGCGAGGGCGTGCTGCGAGGCTAGTCGATCAGGGTGATACTCTGCGAACACATCTCCATTTGTCGCAACAACATGCTCTAGCAGTTTGATTGCCTCCTTGACCTGTCCGTTTGCTTCATACGCTATAGCGAGGGCATGCTGTGACGCTAGTCGACTAGGATGATACTCTGCGAACACATCTCCATTTGTCGCAACAACATGCTCTAGCAGTTTGATTGCCTCCTTGACCTGTCCGTTTGCTTCGTACGCTATAGCGAGGGCATGCTGCGACGCTAGTCGATCGGGGTGGTCTTCAGCAAGCGATTCCGATTGTATCACAACAACGTCCTCCAGCAGTTTGACTGCCTCCTTAACCTGTCCATTTGCTTGATATGCTCCAGCGAGCGTGTGCTGCGACGCTAGTCGATCAGGATGGTTTTCTGCGAGGGCTTCCGATCGTATCGCAGCAACACATTCTAGCAGTTTAACTGCCTTCTTAACCTGTCCGTTTGCTTTGTACGCTATAGCGAGGGCATGCTGCGACGCTAGTCGATCGGGGTGGTCTTCAGCAAGCGATTCCGATTGTATCGCAACAACGTCCTCTAGCAGTTTGACTGCCTCCTTAACCTGTTTGTTTGCTTGATATGCTATAGCGAGCTCGCGCTGCGACGCTAGTCGATCAGAATGGTTATCTGTGAGCACTTCCGATTCTATCGCGACAATATGCTCTAGCAGTTTAACTGCTTCCTTAACCTGTCCGTTTGCTTGATATGCTATGGCCAGCTCGTGCTCCGACGCTAGTCGATTAGGATGTTTTTCTGTGAGCAGTTCCGATTTTATCGCGACAATATGTTCTAGCAGTTGAAGTGCCCCTTTGACTTGTCCGTTTGCTTCGTACGCTATGGCGAGCTCGTGCTGTGACGCAAGTCGATCCGCGTTATTTTGGGCGAGATTTCTATCTCTCCACTGGCAAGCCTTCTGTAGCCAAAGAACAGCTTCTTTGATCCTCCCATCAACGTATAAACACTTCCCGATCTTCAGACAGAGATTGCTGTTCTCTTCTGTATCTTGACAGTGCTTATCCTTGCGTGCCACATGCGCTAAGTAATCCCGCCAGATATAACGATTAGTGTAATCGTAGGAGGGAAAGACTTTAGAGAGGTGTTTCAATGTCGCTATTCTTGTTTCTGCTTCACGGCCGTTCTGATTTACCCACATTCTGGTCGCCAAGTGGACGAGCCGATGCATGTCGAGCTTAGTTCCATCGCCTCTTCTCTCTAGAAATGAGTAGGAGCAGAGTGTACCGATGGCCCCTGCGAGCCGTGCTTCGGGATAGGCTGCTGGTAGAATAGAGTATGGGATTGCCCTCCACTCAATGCAAGAGATAAATGCGAGGAGATTTGCTGCTACCGTGTCACGCTCAAGAATCTTGTTAAAAGTTATCGTCCATGTCCTCGAGACCGAGTTCGGCAAGTTCCTGTATCGTGTGTGATCACCGAAATCCGTGCTTATAAGTGCAACAGCATCTTGCTCTGTCTTTTTTAACAAGCACAAATACTCGGAGATAGAGCTTTTGTTTGTGTTTATATATGCTGCCGCCTGGGTAATAGCCAGCGGGAGGTCTTCCAGCTCTGTAAGAAGGTTCGTGCCGACTCGGAGTCGTCAGAAGGGCTTTTTCGAACTAAAGACTTCTCTAACAGACCCATCCTCTCCTATTTCGTCATCTTTTCTATCTCAAGCACGTCACTACCCGTCAGGTATTGCGCCACGGTTCCATGTTGCGTTGTAAATATAGTCAGGCCATCGTCGCTTTCTGGCAGAAAGGCCAACAAGCCTTCAGTTTGGTGGGTCCCACAAAGTAAGTCAAGGTCGTCAGCGTTGTCGACTATTAGTAGCCATTTTCCTGCGGTCTTTGTGGATAGATGTTGCTGCAATAGGATTTTCACATCTTCACTGTTCTCTTGGCCCTGACGTATTCCCAATATGCCTGCTATCTCCCTGCAGCCTAGCTCAAAAGTGTCCATACTCAACGCTTGTACCCAGAAGATGGAGAATTCTGGGCAGTCCGCCTTAACCGAGTAGACGAACTGTAGCGCGACTTGTGTCTTGCCTATACCACCAAGACCGCTAAGTGTCACCTTCTGGCAATCTTT